>OY735200.1:79233423-79313423 GCA_963457665.1 Thysanoteuthis rhombus
GTAAAGAGAACGAGTGACAGCCTATTCGGTCAGTAGGTAGGACTTCTCGAAAAGGAACATTGAATCGGATCGGTGCAAAGAAAAGACACAATGTTGTCACTTCACACGCTGATAATTTATACAGAAGATAAATCCGGGTTCATAGAGTGCAATTTTCTTTTACAACAATACCTTGAATAGTGTGATTTTGATAAATGTAGGTTTTTGATAAAGTACGGTGAAAGTATTGCTGTACGAATCAATGCAGCTGACTATAAGCTAGATCATGATAAGTATGTAAGGCCAAAAAGCAAACCCCCCCCCCACTTGAATGACTGGCGTAATAAAATCTTCTTTACTACTCATTAGCCACTGTTACGTACAAAGTTAAGCTCAGTAGATATCATGTATATAAGGCTATCTTTTATATAAATCTATACGACACACTTGTGTCTGTATTTATTCACAAATTGTAAACGTATATCCAAGTTCGGCTTTGAAGTTAGTGAAAGGAAAATATGATCAGAGACAGATGCGATACGATTACCCGACGAAATCTTCGTCTCGATTTCTTAAATGAGACATCGTTTCTATTATGCATTTATTCATTCGGATCAGTTACCTCATTTCGAAACTATCAACTAAAACTGTCAATCGAAACTGTCAACATAGGTTTTTATCGTTGATTAGCCATATATGTAAGTATGTAAATCTCAAATGGCGGTAGGCTGGTCATGTTGCAAGAGTAGCAGACAACCGATGGACATCACGACTCATAACATGGATTCCCCAAGATCAAATGCGCAAGTGAGGCCGGCGGAATATTAGATGGAGAGACGAGCAAGACAAGTTCAGGAAGTACTGGCTCCGCGACGCCCATGATAGAGGAGTGTGGCAAATCCTGGGGAAGGTCTATGTCCAACGACTGACGTTAAAGGACTGATGATGATGTATGGAGGGATGTATCATGCATATTTTGTTTGTGTCATTCCAACTTGTGCTTTTTTTTTAGATTCCGACATTTTATAGATCACTGCTCAACAAAAGGTGATAGAGGTAACTTCATTGATCACCCATTGTTTTTATCCATTTTTAATTGATCACCTCAAATACTGTCAAAAGACGTTGGTCACATGAAGGTTTCTATTCAATGACTAACCAAAGCTGTTTCTATGGAACATTGATTTATTTTGGATTGGTTTATTTCAGTTGTGTTCTTTTTGTTACGTTTCAGTCGTTGTACCATTGGATCTTCTTCAGATGTCTTTTGCGTTTACTTTCTCTCTGAGAAAGTCAAACAGGACTCTTCGTTTGATCAATTCACGTACATTGTTCTCATTCCTTCTACCAGTCACGTCCAGTGTATTTCCGAGGGAAAATTCTATTTTACTCCTCTGCTCGCGATTCAACAAATTATGAAGAGTAAGTCTACAATATCTACACCAAACACTAAACAAGCCAGACTGCTGTAGGAAAAACTCCACTCCTACTTCTATCCTGACTAGTGATGAACACTTCGAGTATTGTATTATTAAAAAATAAAACTGTAAGATATGAAAAGACGTGTCAATTTGGCCCAGTCGGTAAAAGAGCCTCCCACGCGGTAGGGAAATGTAAACTCATATATATATATATATATATATATATATATATATATATATATATATATATATATATATATATATATATATATATATCAGTTTGGTTAAACATAACAGGACAAGCAAATTCAACTAAACTAAGTGAAGTCTTTTTGCAGACTTATCTTTATTTTAGTTCATTTGTTAACGCAACGTTTCCGCCGTGGAACCCTTCGGCCTTCTTCAGATGATGAATGAGTGAATTTTTTTTTATCATCGAGATGGTGAATTCCCGTTCTGATTGCACGAAAACGATTGCATCCCATTGTCCGATATTGGGTGGGGATGATTTTTTTTTTTTTTTTACAGTTGTTGTTTGTAATTGGTGTTAATATCCTTGATTCTCTCGACTTGATGTCTTGGCTTCAAAAAAATGAACTGAGCTAAGAAAAAAAATCTGCAAAAATCTTTACTCAATGATATTTCGTCAACCAGCGACCCACTTGGATTCGCGTTTTACAACAATGCTTAATGTCCGATGTCTATTCACGTTATTGTCAAATGTAACCAGCAAGCGAAGTAAATTGTTGTGATTTCTCAACGATCAACATGGAAATACCAAAAACTACAAGATCTCCCGGGGAAATGAGCAGTACATGCAAACTGAATGTAGTACGGATTCTTTCCGCCATCCTTTTTGACCAGTGCCCTTTACGCTATCGTTCTATAGATACCAAAGGAAACTATTTCGAAGGAAACGTCGGTAACTAATTGTTGTAGTGAGTAATTCTTCCATGATCAAATTCCACGAAATTTTAGGTGGAACCTCGTATAACTTTTTGGCAATAATTCTTTCCTTGTGTTTTAAATGAAAAGAAAATGCCCTCCTTACTGAATAAACCCAATCAGACTGAATACTGTATTTTCCCTATATAATCCGCTACCATAGATAATCTTCATCCCTGATTGAGCGCCAATGTCAAAAAGAAAATGCAGTATCCCGTGTATACAATTCTATATACTTATATCTATAACAATTATGTTTACATAGATAATGCACAACTGGATTTCTTAGCACAGAATTTGGAAAAAAATGATCATATTTGGCAAAATACGATACACCCAGTTTTTGGCCAATGCACTCCCCCGAAAAAAAACAGTTGTTTTTTGTCCTGAAGCCTCCCCAGAAATTGGATATTCATTCAACGAGTAACGTCTTCAAATTTGTGAAATAATTTTAGGAAGCCTACAAAATTATCGAACATGTATAAGGGTTCCATGAATTTCGTCAGTGATAAATAATAAATAGATATTTATTTATTCTGAATCAATCTGATTCCTGATTGCGGTAAGGTGTCATATAATGATCGATCGATTGCTGAGAACATCGTTATAATTTGATATAGATGCAGGTGGGTCATTTGTGGAGAAGTTAGCATTGATAAACGAGTTGTGTGAGAGTAGGATTGTTTGTTTAGGTTTGATTGCACACACTTACTTATAAAAATTCACCAACGAAAGCTATCACCAAAACTATCAACAGAAGTTTCTCTAGTTTTCAAATTGGTTTGGCTGGTTGGCTATGTATGTGTTGGGCGTACAGGCCGAGACAGTTGAGCAAGAGAGGGCTGAAAATTAAAACTTTTATTCCTCATTATGTTCTGCCCCTCATAAAGAAAAGTTTGGTTATGAGTTTCAGTTTGCAAAGTTGGTCCCTTTGATTGTGTCTGGTAGGGTTCACGCATGGATTTTTGTTTTAATTTGTACTTCTTTGGTGATCACAGTGCATCAAAAGGCGAGTGAATTAATGTATTCATTGATCACCTTTTTCTTCAATTAATCGCCTCAACTCAGCTTGCTACCGAAAGACGTTGGTAAAATGATGGTTTCTATTTAATGACTAATCAGACCTGTATATATTATGTATTCCACATGAATCGAGGCAACTCAAAATAATTATTGAGAAAGATATATCGATTGAGCAAAAAGGAAATTGCTTATCGGGTCCTTCAGAATAGCGTCTTGATATTCGTTCGATCAGCCTATAGAAATATGTCGAATATTGATAAATGAAGATTTCCGAACAAAAAGAAGACTGAAGAATTAAGGAGACGGTAAGAAGTTATGGGCTTTTTCGTAAAACTGATAATGAGCAGACAGACTCCGATATTCTCTATTGTTATTTGATGGTTCTGGTCTTTAAACTGACGACGGCCTTTTGTTCCTTATGGCGACTGGGTAATCAAAGTACTCGGTAATGGCTATTTGGTTCTCAAAAGATGGCCTCTGAACTTAATAGCTTCTTTCTGATTGAGTAGAGTGGTGCAATGGTTATCCACTAATGTAGCCATTATCAACATAAGGGAGATAATCAATGACGGAAAATATTTCAATATGATTCAAACTATGAAATATAATGGATTCACGCCAGTCATTCTTGCATAGTTTACCTATTCAGTGTAAACTTTTATTATCGTTGATTGACTTCACAAATTTAATAAAGACTTTTATGGACAGTTTAAGTTTCAGACTACGTTTTCCAAAAGAGGCAAAATTGTTTATCGCTATATTAATTCACTTTGTATACCTATATTTAAAGTGCATAATGATTCCTACTCGTCTGCGAAATAGCTGGACATCGTCTTCACATGCGACCGTAATAACCCTTTTGCCCTGAAAATGCCTTGGTAAATTTTGCATTGTGATTTCAGTACGTTTTCAGGGCTGAAGAGCATCAGCTGCAACTTTATTCAACCGTAGGTAGGGAGAAAAGGGGATTCATGTATTTCCTAAGGGCATTAAGTCGAAGAGAACGTAAGCAGCCTAGGACAAAACTCGAACACAGTCTGCTAAATCTGTCATCCGTGCCGGTAACGACGAGCTAAGAAGTATTTTTTTTTTTTTTGATTAGAAAATACCGACTATTTTACTTATTGAAATAGATTGTCCAAAAATAATGTTTATAGTGTTATATACTTGCTTGATTCTGTTTATATTCCTCCATAGATAAGCTCTTTCCTGTGTCAGGCAATTTCAAAATGTAAGGTTTACTATAACGCAGCAGTTTTCTTGCAAAATGTCCAACCTATTGCCAATTAGGTTTTCTAATCGATTCAATTCCTCTGGCTCCTGTACCTTTCTCTAACCTAACGTGTTGTCTTGTGATCTCTCCATGTCACGTTGAGGGCATCTTTTTTGTGCATGTTGCATAGTCCGTAGTTTTATTCGTTTGTTTACGTTTCACGTTTCACCACCACAGCTATCGGGAAGACACATCGGTTACAGATTCCTCTTTCCAGGACTGATGTGATTTTTCGTCCTTGAATATTGAGCCTGCTCTATCGAAAGCTTACCAGAATGCAAAAATATCTGCATCTTTTGTGAGTTCTTTGTGGACATTCACTAGGTATTTTAATCCTGTGTAGTGATGGTTCACTATCGAATTTTCCTCGGAATCTACACGATGTTAACATACCTTTATCCCTTGGCGATACTTACTAAGGATGATATCAGAGATTTGTCCTAATTTCCGTAATTCTACAAAATATTGTCAAGATTACGCAGTAAGGAAAATCTAATCTCCCATGTGGCCGCAACTGTCCGACAGTTTTATCACAAATGAAAAAATAGAATTGAAACTACCGAGATATGGTCTTATCGACAAATGGTACGAATATCTTGGACAAAGCTTGTTTACGATATGGACTTCTGAAGAGATTAAAAACTACAAGCAAACCTCCGCTAAGAAAAAGAAGAGGACGGGTAAAATCTTTCGGACCCATCACCAGTAAGGAATGTTCGGAGAATGCAATGCTCACAGTGAGCATAGGAGGCAAAAGGTGGGCAATGTTTAACCTACTTGAAAGGTTTGGGCAATTGGATGGCAGAAGAGATACCAGAAGGCGTAGATGAGAGGGAATTGCTGACGAGGGAAAGGAAAGCGTGGAGAATCATGATCGCCCACGCCTTGAGGGGACATGGAACAAGAAGGAGAAGAACAAGAAGAAAAAGAAAAAAAGAAGTTCGGAAAGAAATAAGGAAAGATATTGTTTTCATCGAGTAGACCGTGCGATTATCTGTCCAAACTGCCAATATTAAAAGTTCTACATCTCCGTTTAATCCATCAAACCTGTCATCAACAATGCATTTCGTTTCTGTCCTCTTAACTATCACGTGGCCGTAGGACATCCTCGACGCCCGCTGGCAACAACACAATGAATAAGATAATAAACAAGGCACTGTTGCGATTAAGCCATTGATACACAGGGAAAACTGAGATAGAAGTACTCTCACCTTCTGAGACCAATGCTGTAAATGAATATGTCCCTTAGGAAGCCATGAAAGGAAAGTAATTTTTGTTTGCGGCTGAAAGCCTGCAATGACTGACCGGAAGGTATCCGATTCGATCACATGCGCTTCTGTTATATTGTTAGTTGGATAGGATGGTGTATTGAAGTAAAGGAAAGTTTTCACAAGAGAATAAGAATAAAATTTCAACGTTTTGGGACAGCGTAGCGTGGTCCGACGAAACAAAATTCCACCTATTTAGGACTGATTGCATCCAATGAATTTAACATTGTTATGGCGAGATGCATAAGGCAGAGTGTTTACTCTCAATGTCTGAGCAAGTTGGTTGAAACGTTATGTTCTTGGGTTATTTAAAGTTTAATTGCACTGGTGGGTTGCATTTCATCGATGAAACCATAAACGCTGAAGGTTACATAAATACATTGAAAGAAAATATGTTACCTTCGCACCGAAAAAAGAAGTGTTTCAATACGACAATGGCCCAAAACACTCTGCTAAAAAACAACAGAGTTCCTGAAGATGCTAAAAAGATAAATGGTTGATTGGCCTATCAAATGATCTGATTAAAATTCGGACAAACATCAGAAGGATGCATTGAAACAAAAAGTAGGAGGACAATGACTATCAATATGGATTTGGAAGGATGAACAATGTAGGAGTGGAAGACATTCTACTTGTTATTAGTGAAAATCTAGTGGAGCCAATGTCGTCAAGACTCCAAGCAGTAATAGAAAAAGAAGATTGATATATCAAACATTGATAATAACAAGATACTTATAATTTAAATACTGTAGAGTTTGGTTATGAATAATACCCACTAATATCTGCTTTGAGAGTGTATTGTTCCACTAAAAATGATAAAATCCTGTTGTGTTTTGTTAAGAAGAAAATTGGGGTTTTATTTTTTAATTTTTTTTTTTTTAATGTACTCGTTTATGGTTGATGATGTATATTGAATGAAAGGAATAGGCTTTGGTTCCCTATCGTGAAAAATTATTTCATCTTTTGAATAAGTATTTTTTAAAAAGCCGTAAACATCTGTAATAAAATATTTATAATAGATAAAATTTGAATACTTAGAACCCGAGATAAAATCTCTTACAAAACATCATATTTACAATTGATAACCGTATTTTATTAATTATATTAAAAGAACATTTGTTATGTAAAATAACTAGCACTGTTTGTCACAGTGTCCCTGCCTCAAATATTGATACAATACAACTGAACTTGGCACAAATATTGCATTCATACTCGATATAAGTAGAGGAATATTTTAAGGTCAAAAATATTCTTGGGAAAATCTGGGAACCGCTCGATGGGATGGGTTTCAGCTAGTCTATAATATTATCCCACGCAAAAAAATATGGAATCATAACACTTACAGGAGGTTCATCCATCTTTTTATTTATTTTTTATTTTTTTATTTTTTTTACATCGCAGCAAATAAACAAATCCCAAATATGAAACAAACTATTGTTCGTTTAATAGTTGAGCATTCTGGCTCCATGAAATATACTTCAAACAAACTGGATTAAATTATTCAAATTAATGGCTTATTTTTCAGCTCAATTAGGGGAAAAGATTATGGAATCACTCAATGCTGAGGAGAAGATTTCAGAATCAACTCGTGATTTGAATTTTTAAAACAAATACCCGTAAATGTCTAAATATGCGAAATACCCGCACATGTTTAAATATGTAAACTGGTCTGCTATCAAAAGACATTACCAACAGATGATGACAATCTGTTGGACTTGGATAATTAAAAAGAAACATGGTTCCAACAAGGAGAGCTTTTAATTGAAGTAATGGAAAGGGCTCTACAGATGGCGGCAAAAGATGTTGGTTGTTCCTGGTCAATAATGGTAAAACTAGAATCTACATTCGCCAGGGCGTTCATGCAGGAACCGTTCAGGTGTCGTTCATATGAAACATGTAGAGGAAACTACTGAAGAAAAAACGAACTAATTTCCCAACTCATTTATGATATTGGGTTACATGTCAGGTAATGGCCCGGGGGAGATGGAAATCATTACCTCAGCAATCAATTCAGAAGTGCACATTGGAAATTTGTTCACTTTCCATTTTCCCGCAATAGAAATAGGTTCAGTGATGGTGAAGTCATTTTTCTGAAGGATAAAGCATCTTGACCCAGAGCAAAGAATATTAAAGATTTTCAGGAAAGGCATGTCAACCTGATGACATGATCAGCAAACAGCCCAGATCTCAACAGCTCAGAATCTTTGTCGATTCATGGTGCAATTTTTTTTTAATGATTCGTCTAGTTTTTTTTCAAATGTATTTCACGAAGCAAGAGAGTTCAGCTATTAAACAAAGATTTTGTTTGTTAATTCAGCCAAGTGAAACAAAGCTCCCGGGAGATCCTCTGAACGTGTTGAGTCAATATTTTTGCCAGGGGTTGTATAATGCTCCTACTACAGATTATTTAAACACTTAAAACTCCAGATAAAACTGCCTACAAAACCTTATACACACAATTAATAACTGAGTTTCGATAATCAAATTAGGAGAAAAAACAAATACGAAATTATATTCATAATATCATTAATTTTAGGGTTTCCAATATTTGTCAATAAAATTAAAAGCATCTGAATAGGCCAGGTTTATAAGATGAATAAATCTGCCTAAGCAGATGGTTATGTCAATGTGAAAAAAGATAGGGAGAAATTCGATGTCAATGAAGAATAACAACATTGTTTTTTCTCTTCTAATTCCGTAGTAGTTTAATTAGCCGTTCGTGAGTCTGAAATATGATCAATAATATAAATAAATAAAATGATTTCTGAATGATATTCATTCTCTCATACATATTTTCTGTTTTGTTGGGTTTTAAACCTCCAACTAAAACTGTCAATGAAACTGTCAACTTCAGATTTTGAGCTTGTGTTGCTATTTAGCTCGGTATGCATGGATTTACTCCTTATTAAGTGTAGAAATACAGTTAATTTTTAATCCCCCCCCCCCTCGATCAAATTGCTCTGTCTTTCGTGAGGTTCAAATTTCAAAGTATGGTTATACAAAATTGGTTCCATAGTTTATGTCTGGTAGCATTCACGCGTTTGTTTAAAAAGAAAAATCCGGACATCTCGTGATCACTACCCAACAGAAGACGAAAGATTTAACTTATTCATAGGTCAGCACTTTTTTCCGATTTTTTAATGGATCAACCGAATATGGTATGCTGCCAAAATGAATTGGTCATGTGCTAGTTACTATTGAGTGACTAACCAGAATAGTTTTTATTTTTATTAAATAATCCAGCAAGCAGATTCAATATTTGTCAGGATTCACCACGAACGTTTTTGTCGAGTTGGTAAACGCGAAATTGCTGGTATCTGCATGCTGAAGGGCGTAGCTGAGGAAGAGGGTGGGGCAATTTTTAAAAGCCTTATGAATCTACTGCTACATCTACAGAATTTCTGAGGGAGGGGGTGGTTTTTAAAATCTTCATTAATAGTAGTTCACCAACTGCATTTCTACTAACATCATAAAATAACAAATCTCATTAAATATTGAAATGGAACCCTTGAAATGCAAGATCCCTTTCCCGGGCCCTCAAACCCCTAGCTACGTCACTGCTTCTGAAAGGACTGCCTAGTAATCAACCTCACAGACCCAAAACTTTTGAAAGGTCAAACCATGAACGTCCAGTAATTCTTCTGAGAAATCCCCAAAGGGCAAACTGTCCCCAGATTGGGAACTAATGCACTGGATTGATGAGGGGCTCAAGGAACCAAACCACTGCCCCCCCCCCCGAAATCCAGCAACGTCCTTGAGCATGCTACTCCAAATAAACTTCATTTTAAAAGCTAAGTGCTTGAAATATAATACAAATACACACCATAGAAGTCGGCTACCCAGCAACGTTGATACGATTGTTTCTTACTGAAGATCGCGTATGGACCAAAACAATTGAAGAGAGCCACTAGAGAGATAGCCATGGCAGCTGAAACCAGTGACTCACAAGAGCCTACGTTTTGAACACTTCTGGAGGTGAAGGTTAATTGATTCTTCACTGCCCAGTTACACCTACTGAGAATGTGTTGCAACATTATATATGTAAATAGTTGTTCTGTTTTCATTGTGGTAAAGCATCTTCGATGTTTATCTAAACTCGAAGAATTGCTTACGATATTAATAGTTTTTTTTTTCCACAAAATGAAAGGGAAGAGCGAGACCAGTGTTTGTTTTGCAACGAACCGTTACTCCAACCAGCATCACAGTCCTCCTATTCTCCCAACATTTCAACCTCCAAACAATTAGTCTAACATATCATAATCACCACTTTGGGGTCTGTGAGCGCTCAAATTCCTGTTTATGAATCAATGGTAAAAAAAAACTCCGTCGCTTACGAAAGGTTTTTATAGTAATAAATACTGGAGGATATCTGTGCTATTATTATGCTTATAACTCAGCCATGTAGAAATGGAGAATTCGGAAAAAAGATTGTGCACTCCATGCTGGATGAAAACCAACACTTGAAGTCATATAAAAATAACATTGGAGAATAAACATGGTCAAAATGAATTCTATTTATGACATCAACTGTGTTTTTCCCCTCGAAAACGTCTAAAATAGAGTTTTATAAATCTACGAACATCTAGATTCTAGAGAATCTGGATGTTATTAACAAACCCGTTAAAGTAAGTCCCCGAAAGATCAAAAGAGCTTCTTTTTTTTTCATAGATTAAAATAACTGTTTTTAGAAGTAGTCTAGTGGAGCACTGATGCCAATTTTCAAGTCTGCAGACAAAACTGAATGTTCGGGAGCTCCTGAATTCACAAACACATTCATGTATGAAAAAAAAAGATAAACTTTACGGTTTATGGCCTCAAACCTTAGACGTCAATCCGTTGGAAAAAGATCCCTGATCGTCTAAAAGACTGGTGAATATGATTCATAGAAAATATGATTACTACCATATTTTATTGCAAAGGACAATTAAACACAGAAGTTTATTTTCTCGATATTTCGCCCTACTTTGATGTTAGGCGTCAGCAGTGCTGGATTTTCTTGTCGTATCTTAATAACATTTTTATGGCGTGGTCTGCTTGAAAGTACTTGGTCTTTATCATGGATATTCCCCCCAGAGTAACAAATTAAAAAGATGTCAGGAAAGGGTTATTACAAAGGTCTTATTTTGAAATTGTTTTTTCATTCTTGATTTACATCTACCATTCGGTACTAATTTGCAGGAAATGTTTTTTTTTCCTATGGACGTATCATGTTTCTTAATTTGAGTTTCAATCTTTTAGTTTCAGTTTCATAGGTGACTATCGGGAGGATGCATTGGTTGTAGACTTTTCTTTTTAGGACTAATGGGGTTTCCTTGTCTTTGAAGATTAAGCCTGCTCTACAGAAAGCTTGCCTAACATGATCCTTTGCTTGATATCTTCATTATTGAGGATTTCATGGATACTCGTATTCCCAGGTAGATGTAGTGATCTTTTCTTTCAGTTCTGTGTTTTCAATTCTGATAGTTGTGCCTTTGATCTCAATACGTTTGTTGTACATGGACATTGTTTTACTGAAGTTCAGATCATGATATCATGAATTTTTTTTTCTCCATTAAAAATCAATCCAAGTGAGGCATATATCTATTAGGCTAAACTGTTATCAAGTAAAAAGTCATATAACAGAGTTTCCTGTCAGGATCGGGCCCACTAACAACATTTCTGGTTATTCATTCAATGGAAGCTGTTGCGTGAACAATATCTTTTTTGCAGCATGCCGTATTGGAGGAGATAAATTAAGATATTAAATAAAAGGACCACGTTTCTCACCTTTTTTGGACGGTGATCAATGGGAAGTCTGAATTTTCAACAAAAAAAAACAAACAAGCATGAACTTTATTTGGATAATGTTAATTTCGGAATCGATGTTCAGATAATTGATCTTAGTGTTAATCGAGGTCCCTCTGTGTTTCATCTACAAGACAGTTTTTTTCTTTCTTTTCCTGGTAATCAAAGACCAAATCAACGGAACCGCAGTTGTAGTTGTTGAGAGGAAAACATTACGTTATCTATTAAAAAATCTAATTAAAAATTATCTTTCGATCAAATAAAAGCCATTCTTTCATCCCTGATTTAATCGATTCATCGAGGACTTTTCGACAAAAGTGGTTCTAGACCAAAGTGATTCAGAGGAAAGTGCCTAAGCCTGATATGATGCATGCAACTGTTTCACCCACGAGGTAACAACCACTGAGTTGACAGGACTTAGGAAGCAAGGAGATCTTCGTTTCCAGCGATCAATAACATTGAAACTACTCGATATTTTGTGTTGGAGTCAAAGACAAAAGCAACGAAACCGCAGTTGTAGTTGGGAAAACATTGACAGCGTGCCAAAGTAAAGACTGTACTGCCAACAAAAATGCCTTTCATGAAATGACCTCTTGAGATAACGTTAAGTATATTTGCTCTGCCACACACAAAGACTGCAAAGAGGCGGTCACTGTCATGAAACTATCGGCAGACTGCAGGATATCTCAATCGTAGCCGGAGGCAGTATTAACACAGCGTAATTAATTATACGGATCAGTTTGTTCTGTGTGTAAAATTGCATTGATTTTAATCGATAAATTTGTTCAGTTGCCGCAATGCAGTCCAGATGATAACATATATGATTGATTTTTTAATTGAAAGATCTATTGTGTCCATGTCGCTCTTCTGATAAACTGATAATGACGATATTATCGAATTCGTTGACGGAATTACGAGAAACAAAACAGAAGGGTAGTTTTTGTTAAACTCTTCGCGTTGTTTTCATTATAGTGAATTCGTTTTGAATTTAAGACGAGAATAAAAGAGAGAGGGGAAAAGAAAGAGTGAGACTCTGATGTCATGTTTCGTCAACTATTTTTGTTTCGAAAAATGTCAGTTTCTATCTATTGAGTTTTGGCTTTATTCTCGTTCGTTGCATCAGTGTCAATAGCTTCACCAAAAACCAGTGACGTCATGACAGTTCGAATAAAATTTACGTACGCAAAAACTGATGACTGATTCACTCTTTCAACTCAGGCTATCTTGTTTTATTACAGGAACTATTACTAAAGGAGTTGAAATGGGATATGTAGTTTTTGGAATAATATCGTATGGAGAAATAAATTCGGTTTTGTTCACCTTTTAGCAAGGGAATTTGACCCTAACACAGCTAAGCTTGTCTCATTTTCTTTATCTTGATCAGAATCTCTCAAGGGATATAGGAATAGCAGCATCTTGCTTAAAGAAAGAATAATAAATTACATTTGTTTTAGAAATGCATATATATATATATATATATATATATATATATATATATATATATATATATGTGTGTGTGTGTGTGTGTGTATAGTGGCGGTGCATGGGACCTGCATATCCTGCAACAAGGGGTCGGGGTTCTGGAGGGGCAATATATCTGTGGGACTAATAATATAGAGAATAACATTGAAAAAGATCAGCAGGTGCGCACAGTTGGGCCAAGCAACACCATGGACATACATGGGTATGTATGTGTGTGTGTGTGTGTGTGTGTGCACGCACGTACTTACTCAGCGAATTTGACCATCAAGTAGTTACATTAATGCATAGTTTCTGTAGTCTCCTTCGAAGCAGTCCCCAAGGAAATGTACTGCAATCCCCCAAAGGTTTCTGCTCACGGTACTACAATTCGAATATTCCTTGTATGTACAAAGTCTGTCCGGAAAGTACCCAGCCATTTGTCTAGGCGTCCCAGACACTTTTTCCAAACAGTCTGAAAATCAACTTCCGGGATTGCCCTCAGCTGCTTCATAGTGCTCTCCGGAAATCCCATTTGGGAAAAGCAAGAGGTCGTGGGAAGCAAAATCAGGACGAGTGGCAAGCCCCAGCGGCGGCTGAGAGACATGGGTGATGCAATGTTTTACAAGAAAATCCTGTACGAGACGTGGAGAAGGACTAAAAGGCTTTACAGCTTAGAACTCAAAACATTAAAATTAGTTTTTCTTTTGTATTACTTCAGTCACTTATTTACGAAATTCTCTTAATTCAATTTTATGTGATTTTCTCCAGTGCTTCTCTATGTTTTACATATACTTTGTTATTATGGTACTGGGTGAATTTTTTCTCGATGGGACCATCAGTTGTATACCATGTAACTGTTTAGGTGATTTTAAAACCAAAGCACACACATACACACACATATACATATATGTTAACAGGAACATTAAGGACAAAGGCGAAAATTATTTTAGGTATAAAAATTAGAGAACTAACTGATATACGAGATTGACTTATGCTCTCTATAGTATATGCGATATGAGTATTGTTCTCTTTTTTCGATGACAGACGGTTTTATCTTTTTTCATATTTCTGTGTATCTGTGTATTTATGTGTTTATGTGCCATGTGTTTGTTCATTTGGTTGTGTGTTTAAGTGCTCCTGGCCATACTGTTTTGACAACTGACTTGGAAATTTGTATCAGTACACCAATAGACCCCTTATAAGAACGCTTTTTAAATTTTGGGGAAAAATAACTTTTTCACCATTTTGGGCTCTCATTCTGGTAAGATTATAAATGACATTTTGATTCACAAGGATGAAGATGTTTTTTTACTCCTTTCAACTTGTTCTCCAGTGGAAAACACCCGTTATGCCATGAACAAAATTAGTTCTGAGAACGTTAATTCCCGATGGAACTTTTTTTACATGACTTCAAATCTTGATGCTACGGTTATTCAGTCATTTACTGTAATGGTGAGTTTTGTTTCTTTCATATCTATTCATTCATTTTTCCTTCCACGTAAGATAGGAAAGGTATAGGTGGTGATCAATGGCTCAGTGGCTCGCCTCAGTGACGGACAGGCCCCAGAAGTCTGAATTTGTGAGATTATAGGTTTTGAGCGCTTGTTGGTCAGTTGCCATTCGTAATAAGTAACCAAGACATTTAATTTTCTGGATCTGGATGTATTTGTGGTCTGGCATTGCCCCGGTAGTTTTGCTGTTGTTCTCTTTATAAAGTAAGTCTCTCCGAATCTTATCTCCTGCTCGACCACGGCACCTCATCTCAGATGGTAGTGATTTTCCTCTACGGAGCTTGGTCACTATCCTCGTCTGACATTGGTAGGTCAGCGTGGTCAGAAAGATCGTGTCAATTACATGATTACACCGACACTGCTTGGCCACAAGGAGAAGTCGCACAATTAAATATCAACAGTTGACACATGTAACAAGTTTCGTGATAATCATCTCTGCAAGCGCTGCGCACCCTCGAGGATTTTAATGGCTTAATGAACCTTGATCTTGTCATCAGAACACTGCCGGTTTCCTTCTTCGAAATTCTGATCTTGATCCATCCATTTGATGTTTCTTCTGAAATGAACCCCTTGATCTGAAGTGCATTCTTATAAGCTACGTCGACCGTTCAGTATTCCTCCTTGAATTCCTATGGCTGCAGCATATCTGATTCAGTCATTCAACGACCATTTCCAATAGAATTGCAACCATTCCATTAGGTCCAATAATAACAATAAAGGCTATCAAAAGTGCCCGACTCTTCATTGTCAATGAATCAATTCCTTTCGAAAGCCGTCTGATGATATGACATGAAGCGCAAGTCTGTTACATTCAATGGACAATATGTGAAAATATACTTTAAAAATATGCAAGCATAAATACTCACTATTTCATGCATACTTATATAAATATAAACGTTGACATTTATAAAATCAATATATATATATATATATATATATATATATATATATATATATATATATATATATATATATATAGCATTAACAGTAGTTGGAACTTGAATAAAACAAATATCAAATATAAAAAAGCCTGGTTAGACACTCAGTAGAAGCTGTCACGTGACCAACGTCTTTTGGCGTCTTGTACGATTAATACATAAATATATAGCCAATAAGCCAGCCAACCAAGCTAACAAAAAACGGAAGAAACCTATGTTGGGAGGTTCGGTTGCAAAATTTTAATTGAATAGGTTAATGCTACACACGTTGATAAATGATATAAACAATATATCATTATAGACGTACATCTTTATCTTTGGTACAATCACCATCCTTTTTATTGTAGGTGAGTTTTCCCAACACTTCTACCTTTCCTTGCATCAGTATGAATTCTGTTTGGAAGCAGTTAATAGGACTAAATGCACGTACATTTGGCAAGGAATTTTGAAAAGCACTAACAAACACCCTAGTCCAAAGAGTCATAATGAATTAACATGTCTATTTGTAATTTTACCCTTACTAAAAAGGCTACCGGACCATCTGATGAAGGAAACCCGATGTTATAACTGTAAATATCCAAAGAGTTTCAAGTACAGGTATTCTTATAAATATTTGTCCAATTCTACATTTGCTCATATATGAAGATGCTTTTGGGTATATGTGTTCATATCTAAATTTTAGATGTGCATAAATGTTATTTACACTTTGCTTTAGTTTTCTAGTGCAAAACCATATTTATTCTTCGATACAATTTCTCTTTATATGACTTCAAATTTTGACGCTAGGGTTGTCTAATTATTGACGGTGATGACGAGGTCTCATCAATCTTCGACGATTATTTCCTTTCATCATAATTTCTTTGATTACTTCTATCTCAGAACGTAACTATGGTTATCAATCTATGATACAGAATAATCAGCAGGAATCAGAATTAGCTCTCTGTGTAAATAATATTTTTCCATGTGTTGTCTGGTGTAAGAACTATTATATTACAGAATATTTTTCTCGTTGTAGTTTCAAATTTTAAGGTATTTTTCTTTCCCGGGAAACACCAAACATCCCTGCTAGTGTATATTATAAAACTTCGTCTTGAACTAAATATCGTCTGATCATGAGACAAGCTCACTTACTTGTTACTTACTTTATCAGGTTATTATTATTGTAGATTCACCTGCTCATTCATAGCCAATCGCATCTTTTTAATAAGTCGATTATTTCGCCACTTATATCAGTTCAAAGCTATTTGAATTCCAATTCTGCTAACAGTGTCGTTATTGACTGTAAACTTCTGCAGGTCCTTCTTCACACGTGATTAAAGTGTTTTTGACGACTAACTCTTTGTTTACCGTGTATAGAAGTCCAATCAATGAGACAAGCTGGCATCTATTAACTAATTGAAAATATACCATAGAAAGTATGTGAATATACGAATGCACTTCCAAAGACTGAAGATTGTACAGAAGGATTCTCCCTCGACAGAGGAACAAGAGTTGATTTTCGAGATTCAACTATTCAGGTGATCGAATAACTATCGTCATATAATGAATAGGTCCACGGTATATTAGTATGATTTTTAAAAAATAGGTATGGAGAAAAGGAAGAGTATAACAATTCACATACTAGTTTTTGCCGCTACTGTGTTATATATATGTATATACTAGAATATACCCGGCAGAAATGACGGGGTTATTTATGTAGGGATTGGCACTAAAACTATTTTGTTTGGTGATCTCTTTTCAATAATTCAAGTATCCTAATTTTATGTCTTTTCAAAGTCCCAACTAATCTCAAACGTGTGTGTGAGTGTGTGTGTGTATGTGTGTGTGTGTGCCCATACGTCTGTGTGGGGGTTGTGTATGAAAATGCAATATATTTATACAAGCGAGTAAGAACACAATTATAATCTCACAAAACTGCATACATACACATATGTGCAAACTGCGTGCGTGTGCCGGTATGTGTCCGCACAAGCTGGGATTTTAATGTTGCCAAAAAGGTTTCCCGTTCAAAGTGCCGTCGGCATCTGAAGAAATTCCCTCCGAACAGATTAGGTTATTAATAATACAGATGTGTCCCTTCCTTTTTTGATACCTCACACCCCAGAAGAAGGCGAAAATAGATCAGTGAGTGTGAAGCGATTGGCGTCAGTCGCTTTGCCGAAAATTAATGGCGTTTGTGCTTAGACCCGGCCTGAAAGACGAAATAAATGGCAAATTTATATTCTAAACACGAATACGCTAGGATAAATAAATGAGCATCTTCATGGGAGAGCGCACTGGTCTATGTGTGACTACGTGGTGTGTGCGTGTGTATGTATGGGCACGTGTGAGCCTTCGCAAGGGAGTGCGTAAATTTAGGCCCACACCCGTAGCTTCTTGTGTATCTTTGGCTCCCGTTAGAGAAAACCCGACCTGCAGGATAAATTATTTTCTATACGGTTCATCCATATGTTTATGTAGATATTTAGTAGGCTTAGCTTGGCCCGGCCCTGGGTCACAATAATGGAGCATTCAATGGGGATGGAACTCACTCCACTATTATTAATTCGGCGAGACTAGTGTGCTAAGCATAGTATATTGCATATCGTATTTATGCATAGTGTGTTTTCATCAAAAAATATTAGATGCCATAAGTCTGCTGCTGGACAAAGGCCTTTCTTACCTCATTCCATGGAGACCAGATTGTACAAACTTCTTTCATGTCTTAATGGCAGCGAACATCTCATCCCTCCAACTTTTGTATCTCTTACATTTAATTCCTAGCATTGCTCTTTCCATGGCTCTCTGTGTGATTCTAAGTCGGTTCTCAGTTTGTTTTTTTTAATTTTGATGTTTAGCATCTGTGAGTCATGGCTGGTATTATGCATAAATTGTATACTTTGCACGTGTCACACATAGTCAATGTGCTCTTCAATACGACTCTATTCATACCAAATGCCTCCCAGCCAATCGTGATGCATGGTTTTATTTTACTTTCAGAGTCTTTCTCTAACTTTATTTTCTGATCAAAGTAAATATAATACTCAACGTCTTCTAAGGCCTTACCTTATATTTTATATTCGTTGGGGGAATCTATGGTTGGACATTTCTTTTTCCTTTGTTCTGTTCATTTTCTAATCGTATGTTTTGTTTGTTTTTTTACTTTTCTCTTTTAGATCATTTAGGCTTAGCTTAGATTTGCACCGAACCACGAGTGAGGATCAGATTCACTCACTAGTAATGATTTGGCAAGATTCGTTTGCTAACCGTAGCCCTTCATTGATATATCTATCATTATGAAGATTAAACAACTGAGTTATTTCTCTTTTATTATCATGTACTCACTGGAACAAAAGAGAAAGGTCATTGTTTTAGAAATATGACACTGAAATGGTTATAAATAATTCTTAACTTTCTATAGGGTCAGAAATGCGATCGGTATTTAGTCACTAATAATTTGAAGTCATTAGTTCAGGAAATAGAAGAGAGATGTGGCAACAAAAATATTAGAAATTTTCTCATTGCAAGAGAACTATAATTACTAAAGAATGAAAAAGGTGCTGATGGATCTATCTACTTTGATATTTTGAATGGAGAAAATTCTGAATAGTAAAATCGACATAGTACGTAAGCAGGTAAAAGCCATTAATTCATCTGCATTGGCTGACGTGACATTTTATTCGATGCGATTTGAAGAGATGTTTGAAACGTTTTGCGAAGTCTCAGTGCATGGAGGCATAAGTACTTTATACATGTAGTACATATTTTATATGGTATATGTTGGCATAAGAATTCTATATATAGTACATATTTTATATGATGCGTATAGGTATGAGCATTGTATTATCTGCTTAAACAGATGGCATTACACTACGTGACTTTTGGAAACGTTTTTGTTATTGGATAATTTGTGTTATTATTCCCATAGAACCTTTTTCTTGAGACAAATTCAATGATAATTTGAAATCTAATTATTTTCAATTGGACAACGAGCGAATTTGTACATTTTTAATCGCCTCAAGTGAGAAAAAAGATGAATATGAATATCATTGTCTTGGTCACAAAGGCTAAATTTGAAGTCTTCCATACATTTCAGGCGTAAGCAATCAGAAATAATTATTCACTATCCAAGAACAGAAAATGAGTGTTGCGTTTCTTAAATTAGAGAGGAAAAAGTCTTGAAATCGAACTAGACAGCCAACAAAACTTTTACTCAACACCCGTATGAGACGAAGTTCTTCCTGTGGCTATAAATGACTTATGGAAGTGATAAGTTGGGTTAACGATTAACAGTATGGAACTAGTGAAGCGCGGTAATTCCGGTTAATGCTCTTGGGAAAGGCAAGTCCACCTCTTCGACTTGTCAGATTATTAGTCGTAACTCATATCAATACAGCCTGTCGTGTGTACAACACTGTTGCCTCAAGGAATGTCATGAGGGACCCGGAGTTTTATAGGATGACAATTAGGGTACATCTATCTGTGAATATGTAATTGATGATTAGGTGTACCATCCTTCCATGCCAAAACCAGGCTCAGGGCTAAAGCAGATTAAAATTGGCATTACCATAAGGTGGGATCTCCATTCAACAGCCTGACTTTCTCCGGCAACTGCTACAGATAGGCCTGCCTCTTCTTGCATTGACCTCGCTGACCACCTGCTTGATGACGTGGAAAACCCTTCCTAATCTTCGTTCGTGAAGCCAAGCTGTATCATAATGTAATTGATGAGAAAATGTGGGTTTGTACTTCGGTTTAAATAGCAGTGGAGATGGAAGTGTCGAACCGAATTCAAATCCCGGCTAGAGTAGATAGTTTGCGTCCACTTGGCCTTTTGCCCTCGGGAAATGATTGAATACACCTCCTTCAGGTAGGTCAGATCAAGGATTACTCCCTGCAGTACAATCTGACTCATATAGAGGAGTTGAGTACAACTAGCCTGAAGAAAAGAGAAATGATCCCGAATGGTTACCCTGACAATCTAATATATCGGATAATTTCATTTGATCGATAAAACACTTGAACATGATCTTTGTTTACTGAGCCAACTTCATCGTGAAACCAACTTAGTCGAGCACATAATTAGGAATTGATCAACTCACAATCTTTGCAGATACTCGTCAAGAAAATAAGTTATTTGGTATTCAATAATAATAATAATAATAATAATAATAATAATAATAAGTGGGATACACAGGACCATTCCTAGGATGGACAAAGGAAGAACTCCAATGAATGGACAGGCGAACAAGGAAACTTATGACATTGCATGAAGCCTTACACCCCAGAGATGACACGGATAGACTATACGTTAAGAGAAAAGAAGGTGGCAGGGGGCTCATTAGCATAGAGGACTGTGTCCAGAAAGCTAAAACAGATCTAGAAAAGTATGTGCAAGCAAACAGAGAAGAAATCATAAAGAGTGCACGGAACAGCGCAACAAACAACAAAGTAGAAAACAATAGAACAGCACAGCAAACAAGGAAAGAAAAATGGGAAAAGAAAAAATCGTACGGAGATTTTAAAAGAGAGATACAAGATGTGGCAGACGAGAGATCATGGGCATGCTTATGAAAAGGAAACCTGAAGAGAGAAACGGAATCGTTCATCATGGTAGCTCAAAACAAAAGCATCAGGACAAAATATATAAGGACAAAAATCGACAGAACACAGACTAACGGCAAGTGCCGCCTTTGCGGTGAAAGAGATGAGACCATGAATCATATAATTAGTGAATGTAGTCAACTCGCCCAAAAGGAGTATAAGCACAGACATGATAGAGTACCAACGATGATACACTGGGAACTGAGTAAACGAATCAATCATGCGGAAAAGTGGTATCAGCACAAACTAGAGGCAGTCCTGGCGAATGGTAACCACAAATTACTCTGGGACATTGACATCCAAACTGACCACCTCATCCAGGCAAGAAGAGCGGACTTGGTAATTGTAGACAAGAAGAGGAAGACCTGCCAAGAAGTAAATGTAACTGTACCTGCAGACCATAGAGTAAAGAGGAAGGAGAGTGAAAAACAGGGAAAATACCAGGATCTAGCGAGAGAACTGAAGATGTGGAACATGAAAGCCAGGGTAGTGAAAGTCAATGGACGTGCTAGGAACTGTCCCATAGACACTGAGGGTGAGACTGGAGGAGATTGGGATAAACGGAAGGATTGAGACTGTACAGACCACAGCACTGCTCGGATACTGAGGAAAGTGCTATAAATATAAAGACTGCAACATTAATTGTTAACAGTGCTCTAACAGAGAAAAGGTAAATGTGCACACCGGTGACCCAACCCATTCAAACACGAATTTCCACTTATCTGTCTATGGAAGTGTCACTAACAAGATCAAGGCCCCTTGGTTGTAGGCTTGACAGGAGTTGTTTTCTCCTGGCAGATATCCGAGCTAGCCATGGGAGTCTACTGTTCCTTGCCGGAGTATTCTGACAGTATTGCTGGCCTTAGTGGTTAAACCACGGAAGGTGAAAACTACGCAATTGGTAGTTGCCTGAGCTGACTGTAGAGTTCTACTGTCTTTTTGAATGTGTATCACATACGGCTGTCCGTACAACTTTAAGCACAGATCCGAAACATAGGATATGGATCATGATTCCGAATTTCAGATTCCCAAACTCGATTATCCCGAACATTGATTGGCCGACCTTTTATTTGGACAACTCTTCATTTTCTCCAACTGTTCATTTACCCGAAAAACAAAGGATGACAAGTTGAGTAACTAAAGAGGCCTTCATTACATACTTGATTATTTACAAAAATACCGGTTACCTTTTTTTCTAAAATTACCACGATGGAATTATGTTAACAATTCATGATAAAAAAGATTCTATTTGCAGTATTTTCAGCATTGACAATATATATCGTGTATAAAATTTAGTGGAAAAGAAGATCTTATGTACGATTGTATGCGTAAGATTTATGAAAAAAAGGGAGTTATTGTTGTTGATGATTGAGAACTCAAAATAAAATGAAATTTATTTTCATTTTATTTCAGGTATTTAGATTAAGATAAATGAGTGATTGTCTGGTTAAGCCGCGTAAAATCGTTTTTCATTTGACAGCGTAGATTATTTTAATATATTTTGGTGAAAATATGTGAAGTGAAGCAGTAACAATATAAATCCTGTATTTACTTGCTTTTTTTGTTGTTGTTGTTGTTAAATTCTCTTTTTTATACTTATTTCCTCGCTATTTTTACACATTTTTAAAACTCGTAGGAAAAAGCAAGATTTTTTGCTTCATTTAATCAATGAGATTTTAAAAATAGCGAATTCCCTGCGGAAAGAAAGGTTTTATGAATTGAAAGTAAAGAAAATTTGCACACAAATTTTCTATTTTATTTTTCTTCGTATGGCAGAAGCACCATTTAATTTTAAACGAATTCAGAAATCAAGGAATAGATAAGTAAAATTTTATCAAATTTATGAAAATCACCCGATGAAGAGGCTTGCAAAAACAGGGGTATGGTCAATTGCAGAGAGGCATAAATGACGAAAGTTTAACTGAATTTTAAAAATCAGTGACCAAAAATTTATTGAGATCAATAAGTAATTCAGTAGAGGTATGAAATAGACGAATAAGAATTTTCAGCGACACCTGACTTTAAAATTGAAAATTTATCTGTTCTAATTGTTCATATCCCTGTAACTGTACACCTTTTGTACCCTTGCGTGTGTGTTAGTGTGTGTGTTTGGGGCTTTTTGTTTTGTTTTGTTTTTTTTGTTGTTTTTTTTCATAATAAAGTATTGAAGGAAGCCCAATTATCTTCCTTTGTCTCTCAATCAAATGAATTGTCGGGAAAATGATGAGTCGACCTATTGAAAAGTTGGCCAATCAACGTAGGGGATAATCGTGTTCGGGAATCTGAAATTCGGGATTTTTATTGCCACCTTACTTTGATAATGATAAACAGACACGATAAAATACAAGTATAATACCTAAATTTGAATAAACTTGATTGAAGACCATGAATGATCCAGCGTTGTACCCGACAGTCGTGGGATAACTTGATTTGATTTGATTACTCGATAAAATGAGCTAGAAATAAAGAAACTGTTGCCGGAGACTTCAAGGGATTTGCATGTATTTTCTAAAATCATTCAACCAATAAATGTCTCCCAGGATAAACCTGCGATCCTATCAATTTTCCATTCTGTTTTCCCAAGCCTGATTGGGCTATCGGTGAGATATTGCTTGAAGAGGGATACAGGCACCTTATGAAACTCCATTGTTAGCAAATTGGTTCACAAGTCATCAAGTTAGCCTCGGCAGACTACTTCACATCATTACATCCCTTGATTATCAGAAGGGATAAAAGCGTTAAGAGCACAGATGTCTCCCGTTATAATGTGGGTTCTGTCCAAGAGAGTCAATGGCGTTATGACTGGGCCACGATAACCAGGGTTGCTAATTCAGCTATTCCTGGATCATAACATGATATTTTAGCTGGGTCTAACTATTCAAGCTAGATATGACTATTTTTTAGGTAGATATTATTTTAGGGTCCACCATCAACACACGTTATATTGCAAACTACGCCGTGGCAGATAACGTTATAACGGGGCAGACATGTATGTAGTTTGCCTGGTGATCATGGGTTCAATCTCAGGTAAGTCAGTCAAGTTAAATCAATATACTCTAGTTCTGTGGAACTAAAGACTAATCAACAAAAAAGAATCAACACGATATATTTCTTGGTATGGAAAGTGGAATGAGAACAGCCTTGAAGTGTTCGTTCGGGAAGATATTGCAGGTACTTAAAGATGGTTTGGAGTACAATAAAATGTGCAATAATAAGTCCAAATATTTTCCTTCAATTCTTGGTATGTGTAAGGTTTGGGTTTTGGGGTTCATGCCTTTCACATTGGAACCTAAAACGAAATATCCTTAAAGATAAGCAATCACAATTGAAATCATTTCTTGATTTCAATCATCCAGGACCCTGGAGCGGGGGTTGGAGCCGGTGTATTGCAACGATGCCCGGGGAGCAAGGGGCAAGAATTTTGGGGGGGGGAGTTCTGAGTATCGATACGTCCATTAATTGAAAAATAGATTGATTCGATCATTGGTTAACCAGTGATCGAATATAGGATGTAAGACATAGTATAAAGCGTGAAGAGCAAATGAAAACGGGATGGCTGAGAGACGAGGGTGCACCATCTTATAAATTTCCCTCTACAGGACCCGTATCTGATCTCGCTGCGAAGGCTAAAGAAACCCGAGAAATATTTCCACCTGTTCACAGAGCTTGGCATTGTTGTGGGGGGGGGGGAATATCAGACTTTCCTTCACTGTCAATAATTGAATAACCGTAGCGCCAAATTCTGAAGTCATACAAAAAATTCCATCGAAGGAAAAATATTGTTCGAATATTTTTTTTGTTACATCACAGTCGTTTTCTACTGGAAATTTTCTTAAACAGAATTGATAAAATATCTAAAAATAATATCCAGATTCTGGAGAATCTAAATCTTATTCATAAAACTCGACGAAATAAGATCAAAGAAGTCAAAAGAGGTTTTTCAAAAATTTAAAAAAAAGACAGCATATCGCCAATTGCCAATTTTCAAGTCTTTAGACAAAACGGTATGACCAGAAGCGCCGGTACACACTAACAAACACATGAACACACAGATACACGCACAAATAAAAAAGGTTAGAATATGATGCCATTTTTGATGGCTAAGGTTGTTCTATTCAAAAATCAGTCGGTGAGGGAGGCGAATCTCTTCCCAAGGATTCAATCTCGTACCATACTAAGAAAGGATTATTCGTACTGAATCTTTACCAACTATAATCAGCCGCTATCGTGGGAACTCGATGCCACTTTCCCAATGGTTTGCAAAAGGATATATTTCTATTAGGGCGGACACAAACATACACCATTCGGCGAAGGCTGACTATTTATTTTCGTAAGATTCACAATGTCTGATGATTGATTACTTGGGTTAGGTGTGATGAGAATTCATAGAGACAAAAAAAATCAACAAAAATAAAAAAAAAATCACAAGTTCAATGACAAAATCATTGATAAGTTTGGTGAAGATCCAAGAAGAATCCAGTCTATTTTTGTCAATGTTCAGCGGTTCTCGACTTGTGTTCTATAAATCGTCTGCACGTGACAATGACTCTGGTCTTTGTTCAGTACATTTATAGGAATAATTTACAATTTTCTACAATCTTTATCCTTCAGAGATGTCTTTTTTCCTTTTTTTTTTTGAGTAGATTACTTTATTATCGTAAGTGAGTAGTTTAAATGAGTTGTAGCACTTTCCCAGGGGGGGGTGCAAATGCATCCCTTCGGACCCCCTTACGGACGCCCATGCCTGCTTTTCTCATCATCATCATGGCCCAAGCAGTAGACCGTGGAAATGCTTCCTTAAGGACTAACCAATGTTATTAGAGCGTAAGCTTTAACTAAGATATACATTGAAATGTTAATCACCACTTAAAGGAAGGAAAGGGCTTCAAAAAAGCATACTTTCAAGTAGCTTATATCTGATTAACACTTAAGAAGTGTGGTTGATTTATAGATATTTCGATGTCTATTTACACCATCTTCAGTTGAATCTAAACTTGAAGCTGCAATCAAAGCAGTACAGTTTCGTGAGATTCGTGTTATACGTAGAAACAAACTAGTTGTTACCTCTTTATTCTTGAGATTTTCTTGAATCTTAGTCCCTATGATGGGAACCAGGTCTACCGATTCGCACTCTACCACTGAGACACAGTGATTGGTGTGCACTTGATTATTTGACTCGTACTAAACCTGCATGTCTGAGTACAAACATTTGTGACATCCCGGTAAATACACAAAAAAATACATCAAATACAGATTTTCGAATACCGTTTCTGTATTCTTGTCACGAGAGAAGAAAAAAAGGTGCCTGAATTTTATAATCTGCGCACGCCGTTCACCTGCAAATCCTTATTGGAACTCCTCGTCAAATAATTCACCGCAATAGCCAAACGGTTATTGATTTCATAAAGAAAAGTGAAAGATCATAAATCCAGTATGATGAACGTGAAAAAGAAAAGAATTTTATCTGCCCAGCCTTACACGTAAATTCCATTCATTAGCATAAATCAATGTTTCCTTTGAAATACACGATACAAAATGTAGCGTTTTTTTCAGTCCTGAGTTGATATGTTTTTCTTGGGCCAAAGATCATTCATTTGATGTTCTGTAGTGCATTAAACAAAGCTTAGTTACAAGGAACAATACTGTCCATTCAAGGAAGCAACGATATCCTCTCTCCATCTATTAACTTATTTCTTTTCCTGATGGATCTCTTTGCGAGAGAAGAGGTTGATCTTAAATCAGTTTCCAAGGTCCCTTGCAGATGGGGAAGAAGACACGAATAGTTCTTTTACGATGGAATACAAACTCTGACAAAAAGATGATGTAAAGTTATGTTCCTAGTGATTTTTGGTAGTCAGTGGGCACAAAAACCTAATGTTGTGTATATTACTTCAGAGACAAAAGTATGTGCGCACTTTTTGATTTGAAGTAGGGAATCAATGCTTTTTCAATAAAATCTGAATGAGCTATGTTGAAAATATGGAATGCCTTTGCGCGCTGGTTGCAAAATGTGCATGAACATAGCTTAGAGGGAGCTATGGAGCAATGGCATAAATAATCAGGGATGATACATCAACAACTGAATATAAATGCTTTGAGCAAGTTTGATAGGATAATTTCTCTAAAACATGATGGATTTTTTTACATTACGTAATACTTGACGTTTCATCGTATAATCATGAATGAATAGCCCGAGAATAGTGAAACCGTAAGAGATATGATGTTTCCTCCATTATTATAACACTAGCTTCTGGGAGAGCATTTAAATAATTTTGCAATTACAATGTATTTAAAAGATATCGAAAACAGATCAAGTTATTCACTAAATAGAGATCACCACGATACCAACGTCTTTTGTCTATATGTCGAGCTGGGATGATGATTGAGAAAATTTTTTTAAAAGGGATGATCAATGAAATAAGTATTTCTTTCGGCTTCTGTTGGGCGGTAACGCGATCAAAAAGTCTGTGAACACAGTTTGACACAAACTAAGGGACCAATTTGCTTTAATCCCATTCTAAGGATAAAACCCACCAAAAAGCTTATTGCAGGGATTTTTTTTAAATAGAAAGCTTTTTCTCGGTGTGATAAGGAGTAATTTTCAGCCTTCTAGCACCAATGCTGTAGGTTGTGCACGTGACAATTACATAGATTGATAGCCAGCCAGCCAATATCACTTAAACACTGGAGAAACCTATGTCAATACTTTTGGTTGACAGTTTTTAACATTATACTGCTTTACATTTCCTTGTTTATGTTCAACCAGAATGGACCCGGATTTTTTTTTACTGCATTTTCAAAATGATAAGAATAATAAACGATTGAGAGAGATTACATTTCGATTCGCGTTTGATTTATATTTTCCATGGAAAATGATGTGTGTTACAGACAGAATATGTAGCCAAACACGTGGCAAATTATATAAGTAGATGTGTTCGGACACTGGTTTGAGATATATTAAAACTGAGCCAGTATGCTGTAGTTTTGTTGCTTAATACTTCGAAAGAGAGACGATATCAGACTTTAGAAAAAAAAAAACATTTGTCCTTAGGGCTTTCATTTGACATCCTTGTAGTTGAGCACTCGAGGGAGAATTTACTTATGACAGCTATCAGACGGGGTGTTAACCAGTTTTCTGCTAGTTCATTCGGCCGGCCTCTCTGGGTAATAGCGTCTCACGTAAGCGTCTTTAAACCATAAAATTTGATGCAGTGCAATACAGTGGATTCTCAAATGCTGATTCACAAAGCTCGTTCCCACAATATATTCATCCTTTTTATGTTGCCCTGTGCTACACTAAGCTAAGTTTAGTAAGTATCTATACATAATGTCAGGCATCAGATAACTTACTTCTCTTTCTCGGCATGAGTAGTCATTTACAACCCTCTTACTTTCATGGGTGCAGCCTGAACGCGTGACACATAGACTGTCGCCGATTAATGAGTACACCCAAACCAATTTCTTCTTCAGATAGGTAATTTTCTTATAAACCAAACTTTGTAGGATGTTCTTACTTCCAATAGAGTATGACACATTCAAAACGGGTATCATCAGGAATTGTTTATAACCAAAATCTACGGCAATAAAACTATGTTACCAAAGATACTTTTTCGTTGGGGGTACTCATTTTTACACGGCAACATAGACAGAGTTTCAATGCAGTGATTTTTAGTAATACACTATCTCCTAATGATATCTGTTTTGATTGTATAATGTCCTACTAGAAATAATTAACTCTTGCTATGGTTGGTTTAGAAGAAAATTAACTTTCTTTAAGAAACGTGTTAGGAGTGTAACTCATTCATTGGCGATATTTTACATAGCAAGTCAGCAAGACCAATCAAAAACTGAAGAAACCTATGTTGATGTTGACTATGCTGATATTGACAGTTTAGTTCGAAGGTTAATAATATGTTTATGTATATAATCTAGTGTGTGTATGTTTCTATTGTTTTAATGTTACTTGATAATAACAGAAAACTAAGAAAGGTGTATAAAAGCTGCTACTTCCACTACAGCTACTGTTACTAATATAACGTCTTGCTCAAAATATCATGTTATAAGAATAGTCTCTAGCCAGCCCCCCTTCCCCAAGACAGCAACTGTCCCTGTCCGGACTGTCCATGTCAAAAGTTTCTTTTGTCATGCTTTGGGATATGTGAAATAGATTTTAAGATCCGAAGTGGTGTCACATATCTCACCTTTTACTCTAACGGCACATGGTATTCCAAGGCGGTCATCCATCAGGCTCCGCATAACCTAAGCGGTGAGCGTACGAAAACCCTGATATCCGATGTGATTCGGTCATAAACTAAGTCTCTAAATACGCAATATGGTTCCTTCTGCCATCAACTGGTCTTTCAACGATATCCCGTCGTTCGTGTGGTCATTTTTCTCCTCACTATTCGACGATAACCGTCAGTAATTGCGCGATGCTCTCTCTCGTGAATATTCGCAGAGTTTTTCTTTATCTGTCACACAAGCAAACTGGTGAAAATGAAGGTAGAAACATTATGTACTGTTATTCTGCCATTGAGAGAGAGAGAGAGAGAGAGAGAGAGAGTGTGTGTGTGTGTGTGTGTGTGTGCTTCAGAATCAGCATTTGGAACAATGCACCTTTTCTTTTCAATTTCGATGAAAGTCGACGAATCGTAGAACGGGGAAAGTTTCATGTTGAGACCGATTTTCAAATTGATTGACGGTGTTTGTTAGGGAAATAAGTGACCTAAAAACAGAATGGTTTATAAGAGATAGTCTGCGTTCTTTTTTTCAATTAGTTCATAGCATTAGTAAAGATAGAGATATACGATATAGAAAGTGGGCAAAGAAAGGTGGATATTTATTTTCCTCTTTACACAACACAACGTTATGATATTCTTTTTTTAGATCTATACTCAAGACAAAAAAATAGAAAGTACAAGAAAGTAAAAAAAAGTAAGAAAGAAAGAAAGAAAAAAAGAAAGAAAGAAAAAACAGAGAATACAGTGTTTATAACTAATGTGTACACATATACTTTTTCATTTGCCATTTTGAACTATATTCTTCTGTTTTGTTTCGGATGCAACCATAATTTTTCTTTCGGGCGTTTTTACGGTGATTAGCTTGAAAGCTCAATAGGAAAGAGAGTTTTGTTACAGAAAATAAAAGAGACATATACCGAAAACATGTATAAACAACACCACAGTTTTTGAACAGAGTCCGCTTTTTTTCTTGATTTATTTATTCTCTACCACCGATTGGAAGACGTGACTATCTCAGCCACAAAACGTAATGATGGTCCATCTCATAAGCTAAACTGCACGCTTTTTGGAATAACCAAACCAATTCTCCGTTATCTATCCCCTAGGAAAGCAGTTTGGCTGTAACCAACAAAATCTCCCCCTCTCTCTCGTTCGCTCCGTAAACGGTCATCAATATTTCATTTCGAGTCCTTATCTAATTGCCTGCCTCGGGGATATATTGGTCGTCTCACTTGTCAGTCCACGACTCAGCGCAGTGGGGGCGTTTGCATGTAGGAAGCCATCAATCAAGACATTCGCTTGTTTTCCAGCTAAACATTATTTCTTTCGGTAAACTGTTTTATGAATTCTCCATTGATTTATTCCTGTTTTTACATGCCTACTTATCTCATTTTATTAACAGATGCCGCTTCTGATTCGCTTCTAGCTATTGGTGTTCATTCTGCCCAAAGAAAATTCTCTCATTCTATGTATATATGCATTTACATTCGATTGTTCATTTGCGTGTCAAACTGCAGGCAATCTTACACACACATGTACACACACACACACATACACACATATATATAAATATGTATGTGTGTGTGTGTGTGTGTGTGTGTGTGTGTGTGTGTGTGTGTGTGTGAAATATAAGAAAGAAGTAAGAAATAGCCACACAGGTTGGAAAGAAATTTGTATTGGATATCTAAGTTATTAAAAACAAATTTATTTCCAATAATTGTGGCCATAATTCACTTCTTATTTATACTTTTGGGACCTTTCTTGTGGTATACTAGCACCCCTCTCTCTCTCTCTCTCTCTCTATCTATCTATCTATCTATCTATCTATCTATCCATCTTATATATATATAAATATATATGAAGGCGTTCTATTTCTGGGTCATGCCCACTGATGGCTGATGATGCCAATATTAATTTTTAACAATTTTTTTTTCCGTATTTTAGTTCTTTATCAGATACTTTCTTGAATATTCTTTTAAGATATGAAATGATTCATGAACGCTCTTTGAGAGCATTTCAGCTTGTTGGGTATCGTTAATAAGTTGTTTTTTGTTTTGAATTTCGATAGAATATTCCAACAACAATGAGTGAAGGAAAACAGTGTGATCTGCGCCTCAAGCAAGGAATGGACGAAGGGCCTAAAAATCCAGAATTCATGAAGAAAAAAATACTGTTTCTAATTCTTTATACGGATATGATTTTTTCACTTGTAATGGTAAATTGTAATCCTATTCGTTGAATTTTCTAGCATTAGGTATTGGTGATAAGAAAAAAGTAAAATGGTCTGGTTAGTCAATCAATAGAGACTTCCATATTACCAACATTATTAGGCAGCATGTCAAGTTGGGGATGACTGATGAGAGAATTTACAAAAAGGTGATCAGTCAATGAATCATTATCTCTGGCCTTTGGGGGGCAGTGATGGTTAAAGTGACCAATTTTTCAAAGTCAAGCGTGAATACTGCTGGACACAAACTGACGAACCAATCTAGCATAAACTTACACTGTAAATTGAACCCCAATTCAAAATCTATTGGGATTTTGAAGAAAAAAAATAACCACTTAGAAACTGAAGAAACCTATGTTGGCAGTTTTGGTTGACGGTCTTTGACAGTTTCAGAGCTCAAAAAATTCTCTCCGCCAGATATTGATCACAAAAAAATTGTGTTACTGAAGCATCTCTTTATATCAATTAGATTTTGGTAAAAGATCAGGAACTACTTTCGGATGCTGAAAATGTTAAATAGCATTTTGGTGGTGTCTTCATTCATTATATGCTGATTTTATAAATAAAAATGATATCTGTTCCCTGCATAAATGAATCACCATAGGCTGCTCGTGCACTAGAACTAAATATCAATAAAAACTGTCTAACATTGTCTGAATAAACATACTAAGACAAGCTTGGGTGTTGGTAGTCTAAAATGGTTATAGGTACCAAGAAAAAGTTCTTAAATGGTGCGTAGTAGTGTGCTTACGCAAATTATCAAGATTAGAGCCCCTGAAGATTGAGATGCACACCAACACATACAGACACATGGATTCCCAAAGAAAGACGAATCTGTAGCCCACTTGGCTGGTTGCTTTGGAGGGCCATTTGTTTGGCTACAGTGATTCGATATAGAAAGACAGATATAACACCCTTCATTGTCTCATCAGTCTGTGGCAAGGCGCTCTGGGATGGTATATCTTAATAATATTGAACTGTTGGGCAGTAATTTTGATAGTTTTACTGGTTTTAGCATAGCACTAGACGCTTCCTGTTATATCACAGATATCGTACAACTTATGGTTTGGATTATATATGGATGACACAAAGAATCAATTTTAGGAAGAATTATTTGCCCTGTTGCCCACAAGATATATACCGCATGCCCTGAAAATATATGTGCTGCATTGAAAGAATGCTTCATCAGAACTAGCATTGATATGAAAACAAGTCTAAGAATCAGACCATAGATGCGCTACTTCCTTCATTGTATAAAGATATAGGGAGGACAGTGTTGATAAGACCGTTGATAAGACTGATTTAAAAATATTAATATATATATATATATAATCGACAAAACATATTACATATTATTGATCAATTGAACAATTATTTTATCAAAATTTCACCTAAATATTACATATTTTATTACTATGAATTAAAAAAATGTCATTTGTTCTATTGAAAAATCATCTGGATAGAAAGAGAAGCAATCAAAAACATCTGGATTTAAATGAAAATATTTGAATTGGCTACGCTGTGCAAGGGAAGTAACTCAGCAACATCCAAATTAGCAACACTGATCAAAGTATGTAACTGACATTTCGTTATGTGAGTCAATGACAGCAATCAATACTAAAGATGCAGTGGACTAGACCAAGGAGAATGCAACGCAGCATCTGAAAGCAATCCCGAAAGAGGACTTTGCTGACTGTTGTGAAAAGTGTAGACGACACTCAGATAATTGCTGGAGGTCCCCATTATATAAGAAGAATCAGTGTGTAACCCAAAAATTACCATCGTTATAATATGCAAACACAGCTTGCAGTAAAAAATGATATTCCTATTCTCATTCCCCACCATGAAGAGAGAAAGGAAAACAGGTCTGGGTAATCATCGAATAGAAACTGCGATATGACCAATGTCTCCCAGTGCTATGTAATGTAAGATGATCAATTAAAATTTTGAAAAAGTGGTGATCAATGAATAAGTTACTTCACTCACCTTACTTTAGGCTGTGATCACTAAAAAGGTCTGATATTGAAAAAACACTAAGATGAACTGAAGTGTCCATTTTGCATAAAAAATGCATTGTAAATTGAACAACCAATTAAAAACCTCCGTCAAAATTAAATTTTCAGTCATGTAGCGCCATTCGTACTGCATTTACTTGTGACACTCACATACATTGGTGGACAAAATAATGAGCCACCTTTTGAGGGAAAAAAATCGAAATGTAGCTAAATCTTAAAATACAGTAAATAAAAGAAGAAATCAAGGAAAGAATCACCCTAGGATGCCAAGCCTAAGCAAAACAAGCTCAAACTTCAAAAACAAGAAGGTCCAATTAATCATGAAAGGAAGGGAATATAACTGATGAATCCTCTAAATAGTCACCTATGGAGCTGGAACATGGAATCTTACCAAGAGACAACCCTACAAACTGAGAACCATTCAGCAAACACATGAAAAAATTGTGCTCAACCTCGTATGGAGAGATCATAAGACAGTAACAATATATCCAGTGGGAAACTGGAATCCAAAACATCTTAGAATCCATTAAAGACCTTGAATGGCAATGGGTTAGCCATGTTGCAAGATTAGCTGACAACCAATGGACATTACAACTTACAACATGGATCCCCAGAGATCGAATGCATAACTGAGGCCGGCAGAATACGAGATGGAGAGACGAACTAAACAAATTCAGAAGGTATTGGCTCTGCGACACCCACGATAGAAAAGTGTCGCGAATCTTAGGGAAGGTTTATGTCAAACGACGAACGTTGAGAGACTGGTGATGATGATGAAATGACAAGAGAAAGGCCTAAAGCAAAATTTTGTTTCAAGCTGTTTAGCTACATGGGTAAAATAGTTTTCTTTTTTCAATTTGTACAATACTTTCAGAATTTTTTTTTCTTTTTGTGGTTGAGCGGTTTCATTAATTTTGCCATCAGGATAGATAACCAGTCAACGAGCCAGACTCACTCGAAAATTGAGGAAACCTTTGTTGACAGACCGAATTTCAGTTGACAGTTCTATATGACAGTTTTTAATTGTTAGGAAAAATGAACGTAGCAACAAATCTTCTCACCAGCCTCGGTTGAAAATACAAAGGGGAGTTGCCTACTGAAGCCAGAGAAATGAATCAGCTTTCACTGATTTATAGCATATGGAGACACTATTCATGAAAGGTAATAGATAGGATAAGCATTATTCTTTCGCTATTCGTAAGCGAAACTATTAATCGGCGTGAACAGATAGAATCGTTATTATTCTTTCCTTTGCCCTCGAAGATAGGAACCAGGCTATTTGTTACAGTAAGCCTGGGCCTTAATATTCCTTTTCATCAACATTCAAAGCGAGACTGTTTCCATAGTTCTGACAAAAGGCTTTCAAGCTTAGTTATCTTTTTTTATCTCAGTTTTTATTCATACATTTTTTGTTTATGCCGATCGGGGCCATTTCAGGGTGACGCAGAACAGTTTTAAAGTGCAATTTCGGCTACTTGACGGGAAAGTTCTCTTTATTAGGACAGGGTTCGTTCCAAAGAGGCATTTTTTGAGAGGGTCGGACTGTATGGTGCGTTGGGTAGTCTGTCATTATTGTCATGTAAAATAATTTTCCGTCAAACATACAAAACTACTGCTTTGAAGTATTTCACTTTTTTTTCTTCCGTGTTGCCAATTTAGATATCTTATATCTATATTTAGATGATTCTAAAGAGCGGAGGTCAAGGAAACCGCCAATCTGCACAACTTCAATCTTGAAACTGCACTGCCTTGTGTATTGACTAATATAACTACCGTATTTCAACTTTGCACAATGGCAATTAGTTGAATAAACACGTTACACACGCAAGTGCACGGGCTGACGCACAAAGATTTATTCAATTGTAGTGAGGTATATACTTGCTGTCATACTCTCAGGTGATTTCAACTTAGCTCCACGCAATAATGTTTGCATTAGTTATGAACACTGCTTCCTTTCTTTCTTGTATTTCCTATATTTTCTTTTATTTTGAGAATTTTTTTTTAGAATAATATGACGTAGTCTGACCGAATAATATTCCTACACTCCTTCTTTTCAATATGAATGCTTTCAACCTTTTCTAATTCGGTGTCAACGGAAAAGTTATTGGCTTTTATAGACGTATCGGCATCGTCAGCAAATATTAATAGTGATCAAAATTAGCTATCTGCTGTAAAGCTAATCTTGCTAACCACTGCTGATGTAGTGAATTTCATTCTCTGGGTCTAGCTATTTGGGAGCCAGTGAAAAAGTTCGATTTGCACTCTGCGTTCCCCTACTGTGACCCAGTGCCAGAATAATTCAAGATTCGTGATTATCTGCTCAGTCTTTCTCTGACAATGAAGTCCAAATCATCAATGCAATTTTGATGAGTTGGCAACGATTCAATTCAAAACAATTGAAAGCCGATAGTAATTCCAAATCAAGAAACTCATTGAAATCTCGATTTTAGAGGGAGAAAAAAAGTTTCACCCGTTACCCAAAAGTAAATCGTTTCTACGGAAAGATATTTCGTAGGCAAAGTTCCCTTTTATTTTTTGCAGTCATCATCTTCATCATCATCATCATCATCATCATAATCAGTCTCTTAGTGCCCGTTGTTGGACATACACCTCCCCACCCAAATTTGCCAGACATCTCTATAATGGACAAAACGGGGCCAATACCTTCTGAACTTCTCTAGTTCGTCAGCCCAAATAGTTTTAAACCTACTAACACATTCGCATAAGATTTGTGGGAATCTAGTTTGTGAGTTGTGACGTCTAAGACTTATCTGACATTCTTGCAATATAACCAGCCCATTGTCATTTGAGTATACTTATGGATTCTAAGATATCTCTAACTCCTGTTTTCTCTCTAATATACTGTGCTTGTGATCTCTTCTGTGTACGTGGTATGGTTCTCAGTTTGAGGGTCAATTTTTTTTTTTCAGTTATGTTCCATGTTTCAGCTCTGCTAGTGGCTATTGGAAGGATGTATTGGTTGTGTATCCTTGTTTCTCACACTTATGAGATTTTCTGATTCTTGTATGTTGAGCTGGCTCTACCAAAAGCTTCCCGGCTTAGAGTGATTCTTCGATTGATATGTTCTTCTTTTAGGGACTTCATTGAGATCGTTGTACCTTACTCGTCAACATCATCGTTGAACATGAAATTAGTTTTATTAAAATCCTTGTGAAATCTTATGTTGTGCGAATCCTCGTGATAAAAGTTTGTGCACCATTTTGAATTTTGACAAAGAATCATTACGTTTTCAATAAAAACTCAATGAGAATTTGAATTCTTTTGTGCGCATATTAATCTATAGCACTGGTTCCAAAACATACGTACGCATGCACACACGTATAGCTTAGAAGAAACTATATTCGTAAGCAGAAGATCAGGTGGCTTAACGATACCGAGATGGAGAAAAGAATTGACGGACCTACTTTATACACCACTTGGTACAGTTAGCATTCATATCGCACTGATCCCCTTGGGAAAGTAAGGAATCGACCATGAGTAAATAATTTGGCAATTGGAGCCCTTTAGCCCTTTAGGTCCGTCAATCTTGGGCCTAGGGCTAGTGCCCAGTCCAGTAAAAACCAACAATTCTTACAAACATTGGATGGGTCTACACGGATCTTCTGAGAAATTGAGAGAAAATTAGTTTTACTTTGTGGAGATTAACTGGCGTAAAGCGAAGAGGCAACTATATTGGAAAAATGTTATGCGTTTCCAGACCCCAAAAATGGGTACTGGTGTCAGGCTGAGTTGTCAGATATTGGGGCGACGGAGAAAACACGGAACTGATATAGAGGCGTGAGGAAAAGACGAAAAGCGTTCACACTATGATGACTCGCTGTAAAACAAACGCTGAACGAGATTTCCGCTTCTGGTCTCTTTTCGTAAAAGCAAAAAAATGGCGTAAAGTGAGCTTTTGAAAAATGGTGGATACCTGTAATTCAATTATTTTCCCCACCCAAATGAAACCTGTTTTTAATTCATATCGCACTATGAAAGGTGATTGAGTCTGGCGGACATGGTCGCTTGTTTAGTTTATCCGATAGTCACATGTGGCCAAATATCAAGCCTTATGCTTGATAAGACTAAGGTTAAGGAATAATTGTATCGTACCACGAAATGGAGTCGGATTTTATAGTGTGTTTAGCTGCCTGGCATAATTGTCATGTAAAATGATTTTCCGTTTGTCATTCGAAACTGCAGCTTCGAAGTATTTTGTTTACTTCACTTCAAAGTAACCAATTTGAATATTTTGTACATGAGTTTGAGAATTCTAAAGAGCTAAGGTCAAGGGATCAAAGGATCTATAATCCTTAATTTCAGATTTATTTTTATCAGATGTTTCGAGAACCGCTGGTCCCAAAAACTTCAAACACGACATTGATACTGAAAAAATAGGGCTATAACGTCCATAATGTAGATGATTTCACTATAGAAAGCATTGCAAATACTTTAACTATGAAAGAATTGTGAAAGATACAATACTTTTACTATAGAAATGCACTGGAAATCAGTAAGATTGCCAGTAATCAAGGCAAGCATTACTGACAGGATGTGAATATCATCCACTCATATGATAACTAGCTATGTATGGCTGTGTTCTGTCACGTTAAAGGACGCAATTAATCTATGGTGACATAAAAATAGAATCTTATGTTCTGGTGGTGGAATAAAAATGTCAAATTTACAGGATAATAAATAGAAGAAACAAAAACTCGCCATCACGGTTAATAATTGAACGACCTAGCATCAGAATGTGAAATCAGGTAAAAAAAAAATATTCCACCGAAGAATAAACATATGATCATATTCAATTTGATTTATGACATTACTGACATTTTCCACTGGATAACATCTTGAATGGAGTAAAAAAATATCTAGAAACATATAGATTCTTGGGAATCTAGATGTTATTGATAAACCTGTCAGAGTAAGGTCCAAAAAAAACTTTTAAAAAAAACAAAAAAAACAACCTTTTTCTCCAAAACTAAAAAAAAAAATTCTTAGAAAGGATCTGGTCGGAGTTATGATGCCAATTTTCAAGTCTGTAGACAAAACAATATGGCCAGGAGTCAAACACAAACACACAACACGTATAAAAAGAAATAAGCTCACCCACCTTTGATTGTTACAGATATTCAAAAAATAATGAAAATCTATTTCTGGTCAACAGAACCCTATTCTCCAATGCTCACTGCACGAATATAAAATGCAATGTTTGTATCCATATATTTCCCAGATGCCGTCATTTTTGACAGCACGAGTAAATTAGTGTGTATGTGTATTACTATTCAGAACAGTTAAAGCAGGGTTTGTTTTGTTTTTCTGTTGCTTTTTCTTTAAATTCTGTCAAGAACATGATTGGCTTGTAGTGCTTCATTCTGTCAGTGGAGAGAAATCAAAATCAAAATTAGAAAAACAGGCCACTAGCGTGTAATTTGAGGCAGGCCGTCGACTGATAATGTTTGATTTGAGAGTTTCACGTTTGAAATGAAATGTAGCATTCTTTTCTAGTGTATTTTTTCTCAAGAGCATTTTTTCCCTTTATACACGCAGATTACATAAATTAAGTCGACTACAGTATTGCGAAATAATTTGATTCCACGTCAGATGTCGTAATTGTAGGCGTAAATTTGATCGTTACTGTAGGTGCGGATTCCATCGTTTTTTGTTGTTTTTTTCTTTTTTTCTCTTTTATTTGTTTTATATCATATTAATTTTTTTGTTGTTGTTTTTGTTTTTACCGGACCCAGTTTCGTGTTTCAGAGAACAGCGAAAGAGCAATAAAGAGTATCAGTTATAGAATAAATGACCGGATGTGTGGGAAAGATGGATGCCTGCGCATGCGCATCTGTTTATTCAACTGTCCTCGGCTCGGATATATTGGAAAGTGTTGCCAAGGATGCTTTGTCATTTATAGCTAAAACTCTCCTTAGAAATGGCTAGAGTCGGCTGAATTTTAGCACCCTCTATATCTTAGATGTTATATAAAATATGTATTTATCTTAACTCCACTTATAAAATAGAATACTGATGTAAAGTACATACTCCTTAATCGTAACTCCAAAAACAGAAATCTACCAACATACGAAACTAATTAAAAACTAGAATAACGTCAAAAATAGAAAATTCCACTCCTAACCTTACTGTAGTGTGATCCACGGACGAGAGAAAGGGCTGATCCTCTGGACATGTAGCACATTCTTACGGCAGTAAAAGCTTGGCTATCTCTGTTTAACTCTTTAGGAACGTAAAAAAAACCTTAATCGAAGCTAATTATTGTCATTGACCGACTCACATGAATTAATCAGTGTATGTTTTGCTTATCCTCTTATCTGTACACTTTTATAGTTGAAAATGTCAAAAAGGCTGCAGATACCTCTACAAATTGCAGTGACGAGAAAAAGAGAAAACGGTTATGTTTATCTATAGCACAGAAAGTCAAGCTAATGGAAAATCTGGAAAAAGGTCTAAGTGTGATTGATATCTCATTACGTATAAGTAGATATTCCCAAATCCGAGATACTTCTGGTCCCAGGCATTTCAGATAAGGGGTATTGAACCTGTCCAAAAACTCCGGAAGAAATAATTAATAAACATTGTACATCACATTTATTAATCTTACCAGATTCAATCGGCAACCCTACATTTTTATCTGTTGAAATGAAGAAAAATCATCCAAATCTAGCCGGAAAATGGCTAATTTCGCAACCCTCACAATTATCGAAAAAATGGCGGGGCGTAGAATTGGCAGATGGCTACGCATGCACATTTGTTTGTTCAACTGTCCTCGGTGAGGATATATTGGACGGCCAGCTAACGTGAAGCGTCGTGTTGATTTGTTGACAGCCAACAACCAGGCTATTTGTGGAGGACGAGTTATGGACCACAACCGGTCACAAGCCAGCCTATGATATCCTATACCACCCTCAGATACTCTAGCCCTTAAAACTCCTCTACCCACGTCCGGTTCGTTCACCTCAACATTCTATAGCTCCGTATCTCTCCATCTTTCCTTCCTTCTTTCCTTCTCTCACCCACATAGACACGTGTACGTGCAAAGACATTCACAGATACACACATACAAATATCTTTCATTAAAAATGATGGACAAGGAGTATATTGTTCATTTTTTACCAATCTTTTCATCTTTTCGTACGTGGGGACGGATCTCTGGTTTTGGTGAATATTGATACTTTCCAGAAATAGAGCGCTTTCAGCAGTATCTTCTGCCTTTTTTGCTAATAAATGATACTACACTCTGATATTGAAAATGACAGATGTATGAAATATATATTGGAGAAAATATGCCAAATAAGTTTGCATTCATATGTACATGATGAAATGAAGGATTCACTATACAAACACGTTTATATTTCTGTCCTATTTCGGCTTTTCCTTGTGAATGATTCGATTTAATTGGATTCCCATTCAGGACATGATTAGGGGTCTATTTCCCAGGGTGAAAAAATTTCTCTCATTCTATTTACACATCTTTTCTTTTTATGAAGGACCACAAACCAGATTTCTTAAACTACTCTACTACTTGACTAATTAACCACACTAAATCCCAGATAGGAATGATCAGAAAGAAGATACTACAGAATATAAACAATACAGCTAAACCAATCGATAAAACAAATGATGTCAATACCTGGTTTATTAGCATTAAACAAAAACAGCTGTGCATTTGCACAGTTCAATATAATGGATTTTACACCCGCCAGTATCCAAGAGAATCTCCGAAAAGTCCAGGGAAATTGTGATATTAACACCAACACTCACGAAAATGAAATAAAGATAATCAAATACCATAGACAGACGCTACTATAACCAAGAAGAATAGACTAAGAAAACGAAGTTTATGGTTTTGATGTTTCTACGGGAAGTCTTGATTCGGCCGAAATGTCGGACTTGATCAGTAAGTACATTTTATACAACCTTAACAGGAAATTAAATTTGATGATTATAGGACTCTACCGGGACGATGGCATTCTAATTGTAGAAAATACAAGCGTGCAAAAATGCTAAGAAATTAAAAATTACAATATTAAAGGATTGAAAAAATGAACTTTAGAGTTGAAATTAAGGCCAAACATGAACATTTTACGTTTCAAAGATGTTACTTTTGGATTAAATTTTAACACCCACAAACCACATTGAAAGAAAATTCCGAAATTGGCTTAACAAACTCATTAAAAGGATCCCAAAGTCAATAAAAACTAGGCAAATATATAATTCCTCAAGCGAAATGATATTTAACAATGTTATGAATAATACATCAAAGCCCTAAAGGTCAACGGTTTCACCAAAAATAGCTTTAGATACGATGAAAAGGTGAAATTAATAGATTAAAACACAGCAACAACAGTAAAAAGTAGAGTTACGGAAAATGACCTGGATAACACTGCCATTCAACCTACAAGTAAAAACCAAAATAGGAAAAATATTCCTCCAACTAATAGAGAAATACTTCCCCTTAGAAATCCACAATGTAGAATATTAAACAAGAATAAACTAAATATCTGTTATAATTGTATGGATAACTTTCCAAAAACTATAACGAAGCATTACGATAGAATAATAAGAATAATGCTAATATAGAAAATATGAATAAACCAGACTAATGTACAAACAGCAACGGGTGTCCTTCGGAAAACAAATGTTTCAAATTGAATATCGTACATCAAGCTAAAATATCAAACCAAAAGAAACCCTTAGAAGCAGAATATTATATGGGGATATCAAAAACACTCTTTAAATCAAGATTAGTCAACCACACATTATGCTTTACAATCGACAAATACAAAAACTGTACATCACTATTTACACATTATTGGGACCTAACAAACAGCAACATCATACCTGCAGCAAAATGGAAAATATCATAACAAACGCACATATGCTAGAACTTTGAAACCACATACTTCCTATGCCTAAAAAAGAAATTAAAAATCCTCATCTTGACCAAAAAACAAAAAGACAGAATAGAAAAAATGAAGTAGCTGTAAAATGCCAGCATTGCATAACATTTCTATTAAAAACATGATTAAACATCCCACTAAAGGTACGCAAATAGATATCTCATTCTTTTCGTTATCATACATAATAGTGGTAGCGGCATTACTATTAACATCATTGCTATCATTAAACCCACAGTCAACGTAATCATCCTCTCATGATTATCATAGATGTATAGAAAGAAAACCCGTCTAAAATCTAAAAAGAATTAAACATAAACAATTTATGTGATGTAAAAATGAACCCTAACACTGGAGGGGGGGCAGATAAACATACCACAAAGAGCTGATAAAGAAAATATCTGTAGCAACCCAAGTAATTTCTAACGACCAGACATGAATCTATTTCCCCAGTGAAAAATGATTCAAAGAGTGACCAACAACAAAACAAAAAGAAAGAATGAAAGATATGTATAGAGAAAAAGAGAAAGGTTATCCATCCCAGGAAATTAGATAAACACCCAATACGGTCCTAAATAGGGTCTGCATAAATCAAATCATTTGCCTCAAGATGTCCAAATAGGATAGGAACGTAAACTTTTTAGTGAAGCTATTTCTACATTTTGTCATATTCTAAGCTGTAATCTAACTTGACTTAATGTTGAATGTATCGACCAATTTATGAATGAAATAAACCCGTCACACATCGGATATTGATTTACAGATTTGTACTTTTACATATATATATATATATATATATATATATATATATATATATATATATATGTATGTATATATAAAGAAGGAGAGGGGAAAATATATCGATTTATATAACTTTGAGCGTCATAAATTGGCGGTCATGGTCTTACGAATGTAAAATATGGTGGTCAAACGAAGCATACAAAGGCTATAAAAGGTATAAATATACAACGTATTGATCAGATATTAACAGAATGATTAAGTTAAAGGCCATTAATTTGTTCTCTATCAAACACCCAGACGATAATATTTGGATGCGCCCCAAAAAGAATTTACGTAGACAATTTGGCACGTCAGATGCACTGTTTCTGTTGTACCCAGGGGCAAATTGAGCCCCTAGGGAGACCAGACAAAATCCCGGTGGGCCACTGAGTCTGTTGGCTGGTGTCACCTGGCGTTCAATCAAAAGAGTGATAACCTGATTGGCCTCTTTAATTTCAACATTATTATGTGCTACAGAGTAACCAACTGCATTCCCATTTGTTATTGATGTATGTATATTTCATGTATATAATTTCATGCCAGAAGTTATCAACAGTGCAATCCAATCAGTCTCGTGGGTGGGAGTTGAAGTTGGCTCCAGCTAATATACGTGAAATTCTGCATTCAGGACAATCCATACTCACTCATAAACCAAGTGTACTCCTCATATCTTATCGTTGTAAAGAGTAAAGCATTGAGGCACATCTATTACTAATTTATATATAACTAGTTGACATACCAACCAAACGGGTGTATTTTTACCAAAGACTCAAGAAGGAACTTTGGCCCAAATAAGAGGTCAAAATTGTTTTTTTAAGGGCATCTCAATTCTATTCCTCGGCTACAATGCACCATTTCGGCTACTTGAAAGGCACATACACTAAAACAGAATCAGACTTTCAATATCATAACCAAAGCTCACCCATAGCTGGTCCCAAGGACATAAGTGCTAGTCTCAGTCTGAGTTTGAACTCGGGCCGCTAAGTCCATTTTCTGTGATGCTAAACGATCGTCATCCAGCACTTCATACATTTGGTGAAGTATACTGAAATATGAATTATAAGATAAGTATGGATGTCGCTGGGCTCTTAGTGACAAATCTAGTATAAAATTCTATTGCAAACTGGAGCCCATTCCAAATCTTTTTTGGCTAAGAAATTTTAAAAACTATTTCCCCAAGAAATTCTCCAGGATCGCAATAATAACCCCAAAATATTTTGTAGTCATAGCTCCGGCTGTTTCTGAGTTTTACGATCACAGACGGACGGACGGACATTTATTGAATTATAGTATGATGTAACACAATATGCTCAGATGTGTAAAATTAACTATATTAATCTAAAATAAAAAATCTAACAATTTCATTTTGGGAGAAATTATTTAGATATATTCAAAATGAAAAAAAATAATTCTTGCTTAGAATAAAACTAACATCAAATACTGAACAAAAAAATATGCTGAAATTTCATGGAAAAACTTTTTTTATTGATTCACCCAATAATTTTTTATCATTGAGTTTTCAAAAATAAATCTTTTTGAGAGATATTGGCGTGCCGAATATCTACTGCCCGGACGTTCCATATACTGCCAGTTTTAGGCCAAACGTTTTGTCCATAACTTTTTCATTAGATGGATGTTTCGTTCACAGGGTTTTTCACCGATAGAAGTTTCGTCCATATTCCAAAATGTTGTTTTACATTTCTCTCAATAGATTATTTCGATTTCACCATGATGGAACCGGAAAAAATCAAAGTCTATTCTCAAAAAGTCCAAAATTAAATAGCCATCATACAAACCAAACTCGAGTGAAATTAGTCAATTCAATGAATAATTAACTGGATTTTGACAAGAAAGTTGACGTCGAAACGTCCGTTTAGTGAAATATCCGTCTACTCTATCAAGGGAACGCCAGTGGACCGTCCGTTGACGAAAAGTCCAATAGTGTGATAGTCTTCAGTTGAACCAACCTAACCTAGAACAAATAACCCACTCTACGATGATGTGACATTTTCTCTAATCTGATCATACTGACTTCAAATTCAAACATCCTTTTATTTTCAAAATTTTAAAATAATTTCTCTAAAATACCTATATATTTTGAAATCAAGTGTTTAAGCTTCCTGAATTTTTATTCAAAGAAATTTGCAGATCATCTAACCGAAAAGATCTGTATTAAAGATAAATTGGAGCAAGACCTGCGGATGGCTAATTTTGCACATCAACAATGAAATTTGGATAGAAACAAAATTACCGTATCATGGGCGTTTATCAACCACCTTGGCATAAATTCATTTAGTGATATCGAAAACTGAATTCATTGACTCAAACTAGTATCCGTATACTTTATTCATGTCAATATTCTTCCTTGAGAGTTTTTATCCAAATCCATAAAATCACTTTTAAAAGAATACATAGATTAGCTCCACACAACTATGCCGATATTTGGGTCGAGTTACATTTTTTAAGTTATTTTATTGATTTTGTATACAAGCCACCGAGAAAAAAATATCAACAGAAATACAGAGTATGCTTAATAGATTGAAACAATGAATTCAATTTTTTAAATTTTCACTTTGTAATGTTGAGAACCTTATCAATAAAGAGGGGAATAGTTACTGTTCAACAATTTCCATTGAATGAATCTAAGCAAGCGATCACTGATAATCGTTGTGAACTCAGAGATCTGACTATACCCTTCGATTGGCATCTTGAATAAATTAATGCTATTCAAAATTTTCCGGTCCCTCAACTCCAGAAATTTCACCTTACCGGTAATAGGAGATGGCCGATGATAGCCCTTCGAAAGGTTCTCGAGTAAGACAACCACGTGGTAAGTGGTCTTACATTTTCATTAAAAAGTACTTATATTTAGAAGAAAAATAGTGCTTATTAGTTATTATACAATAAATCTAATTTAGTATACTGTATGAGGCTTCATTTATATAGTAAAGAACGAGAAAGCAATTTGTATGTTGAAGGCAAATATACCAAAGGATTAATTAGAAAAAAAATACAGCAAACACAGCAATAATCGTGCAGAAGTTTGGATTCTTTGTTCCAAGTATAGAAACATTGAACAACTGTTCTATACAAATCAAACGTCCGTGAGTAGAGGAGAAACGAAAAATAATTAACGGGTAACGGAAATCATTGTTGAAGTTATGAAACTAATTGGTAAACGATGGATAATGTTTTTTATATCAGGATTAGGATTCATTTACAGACCTAGCCGTGGGAAATAATTTTAATGGGGTGTACGGGCCTCCAAAGGGGAGAGAAATCAGTGTAGCAAAGTATCCATGAAAATGTCTTAAATCGACAATTTGTTATGACATGGAAAAAATATATTTTTTGTTTAATTCAGATGTTACAAACGTATGAATGTACTCATTTAAAGCCAATTCATTTTTAAAAAAAAGATATCCGTATACTAAATACACAAGATCAAGTTTTGATTACACATTGTAATTTACTCATGTTAAACTTACCAGATTTAATCGACTTTCGTAAATTTTTATCGGCTAAATCGTGAAAAAAATGCATGAGTTAGTCAATTTTTATCATAGGTACTTGTATAATAAGGAAGTATTTTCATAAAATAACTCCTCTTTCACTGAATGGTATGAAATACTTAATATTGACCTGAAAATATATTTTAATACTCATCTCATACGGCCACAAAATGTTCCTGTAATTGGTTAAATTTAAAAATTATCTCAGGGGTTTGCATCACCCGGAACCCTCTGCTATATGGATCCATTGCACTCACCAGAATTATAACCGTCGTCAATGGATCAAATTTAGTTGTTTGGATTAGTCCAGTTCATATCTCCATCTTGTGTCCTATCGGTCTTGGTTTCGCATGTGATCTTTGGTTGAGAGTCATGATGTCCATCGATTGTTTGCCATTTTTGCAATATGGCCTGTCCATTACCATTTGAATTTCTTAATAGTTTCTATGGTGTCTCGGACTCCTGTTTTCTTCCGGATATACTGTATTGTTTTGTGATCTCAAAAGGTTGAGCATGATTCTCTCATGCATGCATTTCATGCCTCTCAGTTTTTGGGGTTGTCTCTTGGTTAGGTTCCATCTATCAGCTCCATAGGTGACTATTGGGAGGATGCATTGTTTTTATACTCTTCTTTTTAGGATTATTGGGATCGACTGTTTTTGACGATTGAGTTTGCACTGCCGAAAGCTTACCATCCAAGAGTGATTCTTCACTTAATTTCCTTTTCTTTTGAGGATCTCTTGGGGATTTGTTGTCTGAGGTAGATGTAGTGGTCTACCTTCCCTAGTTTTGCACCTTCCATCTTGACAGTTATGCTGTTATTCTCGATGTGATTGTTGCACATGATTTTCGTTTTACTGAAGTTCATGCGTAGGCCGACTTTTTTGTTCTCTTCGTTTAGTTCATCTAGAGTTAGTTGGAGATCGTGTAGGTTCACAGCAAATAGAATATGTTACCAAAAGACGTCGGTCTCGAAACGGTTTCTATCCAGTGACTAACCAAACCTGTCGTTGTAAGCCTATATTTGAACAATATTTTCCGGGTTAAATATAGGAAGTCGATTATTACAAGGATGCTACTTTTAGTACGCATCAAAAATATAAAAGCCTTAATGGAATCCTAACTTGCAGATAAATATTAGACAGCATCACTCTCTAAAAATAGATAAGATATATGTCTTAAATTCCCAGTGTTGGATTAAGTATGTAGTAAGAGTAAGGAATGCTACAGCAGGGGTTCTCAAGCTTTTTAGCGTCGCCGACGACTTCTGCATGGAACATTTTCTCGCCTGTATAGGGAAAATTCAAAAGGATACCAAAGGACTATCGACTCTTTAAAAAAAAACAATAGATGTGAGCAACATCCGCATTTTTTTTAATGAAAGTAATGTGAAGTTGTAACATCATATGTTTGGTACGTACATACAGTTTTAAGATATAATCAATGCAGTCCCTGTGTAGACGCAATTAGTGCAGACACATTGGGTTTATATAATGTGCAATATCACAGTGCCGTTCGGAGAATGAGTTGTAGTAAATGTTGCTGTTGACATTTTTTATTATCAATTAGATACTTTAATCCTCAGAATCCTATTCAATGAACACAAATTTCAAAACGCCCACCGTTTGCTTATCAGCCACTCAGGTACTGATATCGCCCACTGATGGACGATAACGCCCCAGTTGAGAAACCCCAGAGCCACATCCTCCATAATTCAAAGGGCTGCGCTAAATGCTTGCAAGCTATCAATTCTATTTCATCAATTCTGAATGAACTTTCTCTATTATTATGATACTATACTGCCACCAGCTTGTATGAAGTACCGTGTGTTTGTGCTTCGTGCTCAACATCACGTTGAGAGATCACAAGACAGCGCTATATATTAGAGAAAAAGTTCCTTAAAAATGGACAGGCTATGTTGCAAGAATGTCAGACAACCACAAGACAGCATGATTCACAATGTCAATCCTCAGAGATCATATGCGAAATTGTAGCCAGCAAAAATAAGACGAGTGTTGTAGATACTGGCGCTGAGATGCCTACGATTGAAAGGTCTGGCTGATCTTGGGGAAGATGTATGTCCAACGACAGACGATAAAAAGCTGCTGCTGTTGATGATGACGGTTTTAGCCAATCATCCCATTCAATTAGAGTTGCTTATTAACATAGTAATTAATAGGAATGTGGTATCACAGGGATACATATAAAATGGATAAATACGTATGTATTTGAAACAAGAGTTGCCCAAGGATCAAAATGAAAACAAAGTAACACCCAGAGGTCAGACATATTTCTTGCTTTATCTCACTGTACACAAGTAAAAATGCACGTGTTTTATTATTTACTGGCATATACTCGTCGAAAATGACGAAGTAATGTGAATGGACCGGCACCAAGGAGCCAAAAGTGATCTTCTAAGGTTGTTTTCTTTTAATAACTCAAGTATTTTTTTTTTCAAATCTCATTTCATCATTAAACATTTCTCTTATCAACTTACACACTCTTTTTCTCTTTTATTTCAGCTTCAAATGTTCTTCTTTGGCGTACTCTTATTTGTCAGGACATTTTTACTTTCATTCAACCCTTCAAGTGTGTTTTTAACTATGTTAATCTATTTCGTATTGATCAATCCATCATAACATTCAGATTGTAGCAAGAATCGTACAAAACAGAGATATATACATTTATTTTTATTATTATTCGGACTATCCTAATCTTGGTTGTTTTTCATACAACGTTTCGGCCGTTGTCCTCTACAGCCTTCATTAGGTATCATCTGGTATGTGAAGGGAAGTAAGGAGCCAAACCCTTTATTTAACCGACGGGGTTACTTCCCCACACTTACCAGATGATACCTGATGAAGGCTGTAGAGTACAACGGCCGAAACGTTGTATGAAAAACAACCAAGATGAAGATAGTCCGAATAATAATAGAAATAATAATAATACTTCATCTCAAAAATTCAGAGATACAGAAATATATACAGCCATACAATTATACAATTTAACATTTGCGTGTATGGCTGTTTTGCAGATAGTTGTGTAATTCCTTCCAGCCCCTGCATAACATATGCCAGAAACCCTGCCCTAGCTTGATCCGACCCTGCTAGATGCTAAAATATTGTTTACGTATTTGATGAACGCTTGCCTGGCAGTACCTAGCAGTGCCACCGTGTCCATGTTTTCTTCTTCGCTGGAGTTGATCTCTCTAAGTAGAGGATAATAACGTGCCTCAACTCAGATGTTTATCGGCGATTCCAGGGGAAAATTCCGGGCCAAACGGAGCCTCTGTGTCTCCATTTGCAGTTCTGGAAATTTCTGGAAAAACAAATCAACACTTATAGACAATTTACGGTGATAACCAGATTCGGGGGACAAAACTAGAGCTGTGAACTTGTACATAGGATGGAATTGTACACATACACATACGTATATATATATGTTATTCAGAATTGGATAAATAATCCGACAGTAATTACTAATGCATCATATCTCTTTGAAACTCTATCTGAAATGATCCCCTTTTATTACACGGTAGATGTATCATTTAGCCTAGACAGTTTAAATAGAATAAAGAATTAAAGAAAATGTGGCTGCTGCAGGAATAGAATCAACGAACGTTAAATTGGACGCTTCAACGTACCGTTGCTCTTACCATTGAGTAAAACAGCCGTCGGTATTGCAAAGGCCAAAACATAATCGCAGATCGAAGATAAAGCATAAATTCCCAGTGACAATCGAACTTACGCCCCTTTTAGTACTGCCTGATTGAATAAAGGTTCCTTCAGTGGAAGAGTCCGTCGTCTCAATTTGGTGAGTATGAGATATCTTCATCAGCGATAGTATTACCTACCAGGAGAGCAGTTTGTGGTTATGGTCGGAGAACCAATAAAATCACTTTGTTCATTATGAGAGTATTTTTTTCAAAAGCTGTAAAACATACAATGCTCATACAGAGAAAAAAGAGAGAAATATGTATAGATTTATAGATAAATAATTTTCTTTTCTGAAAAATTCTCTTGAGAATGGAACATTCCATATATGCTTAAAAAAAGAAAGAATCAAAGAGTTGGAATTCAAACAAAATATTACTGATATTGAAATACCCAACCGTGTTTACCTTAAAGCGAGATTCCCTGTCGAGAGAATCACTTAAATTTCGCAATAGTCTTCAAATGAAAACTGACACAGAGAAGAAGTATGAAGATAAAATGCTGAAAAATATTGTCTTTCACTCGTTAATAATTACTGCGTAGTCGGTCGTTCGATCGATAAAAGACGTTTGTTTTATAGCAACGGATTTGACTCCATTATGCTTTGTATTCACATCTTCGTCTCAAATAGACAACAATAAGTATGAATATCATAACAGTTCAATGCTGGACGCACCATAAGTTGAGCAGTTGACAAGCACTGCTACCAATTTTCACCCAAGAGAAAAAATGTATATAAATAGATCAGGTTTGTCATTCACAAGAAAAATGTCCTGGGATCAACATCTTTTGGCAGAATGCCTTGCTTCTAGGGGAGATCAATTAAAAGATTGGAGAAAATAGATGATCAATAAATTAACCACTTAAGGTGCCTTTTGTTGGTTCACTTAAAAGTTTGAATTTGAAAAATCAGCTTAGGATAGATTTACAATGTAAATTCAAACCCCTATTAAACATTCATTTTGGATTGGGGTGTTTCGAAACGTAACAAGGGGTAAATGTTTAGATTTTCAGCCCTTTTGCTCTATTATTGTTGCAGCCTTGACGCGTATATAGCTAGCCAGCGAGTGAACCAGGCAACCACAATCACTTAAAAACTCAAGACACCTATGTTGAAATATGGTAACGGTACTGTTTGACTTTCCTGATATACGCATATCTTCATGAAACCATTTTGGTGGATTTCTGTCATTAAATCTCCGGAGTCCTAATATGAGACTGAAATTGTAGATTTCCTTTTTAAAAATGTTTTTGCCAATGTTGAAAGTATTTGAAAAATGTCTCTTCATAACAATATTGCAATACTCGGGTTTTATTAAAACCAGAAAAATACATACCCAAATATATTACAACTTATACGTGGCTGGTTACAACTATGCCCCATGAATCATACCCCAAAATCAAAGCAAAGAAAATACCAGTCAAAAGCATTCAGTGATCCCTTGTAAAAGAGAATCTTAGAACATGACTACACACACACACACACATATATATATATATGTTTTATGATCGAGATCAGTGGAAATAAAAACATGATTTTCGAATCCCTTAACGTTAAAATTTCAAATGTAACTGATAAAGTTAACCACTAGTCTGTATGAGTGTTTGACACGAAACAGATTTGAATTTTTGAATTTGTATATATATATATATATATATACATATATATATATATATATATATATATATATATATATATATATATATATATATAAATTCAATCTGACTCGACAAAGAACATAAGGTGGCACTGACATTCAAGGTCACTATATGACGCAGTAGTTCAATTTATTGTTCACATACAATGTATAGATGACTACCATTAAGGCTTTTCTGGTTTGTGAGGTGCAACATAAAAAAAACATGTCCCTGTTAGCAGATTGGCCGGAAATAGCAGACCATAAATTGACCTGTTGCGTTTTTTCCAGTGACCTTTGATGTCAGCACTAACTATCCGATGTTCATTATCGAGTCAAATTACCCTTAAAACTGATTTACAGCCGCCATTGGCTGTCAATGAGATGCTTAAAACCGAGAAAGCAAAAATAACCTGTGTAACACACACACACAAATACACATGCACACACAAACATTCAAATATATATATATATATATATATATATATATATATATGTGTGTGTGTGTGTGTGTGTGTGTGTGTGTGTGTGTGTGAATGTATATATCGGAAATGGGTGACTGAAGTGACCTAAAAGTCAATGGGTTTATTTCATAAAAGTGCTCGATACAGTGACATCTAGTCAGAGTAGTTAATTAGATATGGTGGAATAATAGATTTGCTATACAAACTTGTTTATACTTCTGCCCTTCGGGCTTCTTCTGGCGAATGATCCGATTTATTTGGATCCCTATTTAGAACGTTATTGGGAAGAGCAAATTGTTTTTCTGGCTTGAAAGTATCAATCTATTATGTGTATGATTCATTTTTCCGTTTTTCTTTTGTTTATGATTGTTCCATTCGTAATATCTAGAGACGTTTAATCTGCAGTATTTTGAGTTTAAGTTTTGTGATACAAAAAATGTGCTACGTATGCTGTTATGCTTAGTGATAGCACGTTGTTGAAAACTTTTTGTGTGTGTGTGATCTACGTAGGAAAATCTTGTATTTAGAAAAAACTTGAATCGTGTTTATTATAGAATAACGTCCATTTACAAAACATTATGATATTACCCTTTGTAAAAACTACATGTATTATAATAAAACCTTAGAATGATAAGATAAATTTATACATTAAAATCATAGCTCAATGGGAAATGGTGTTTGATCAAAACTGTTGGGAACCCATGTTAATATGACTGTTTTGTTTTTAAATCCCCGGAACGGTTACATGATAAACAACTGATCAACCAAACGAGAAAAATTCACACGTCATCACCCTTTTAACCTCTGTTATTGCACATAGAACTCCCTCAAAATTCGCCAGACCCCTCTATCATGGGCATCGCAGAGTCAGTACTTTTGAATTTATCTAGCTCGTCACGTCATCTTACTTTCTGTCTCACACCTGATTTTTTGGGATCCACGTGGTGAGACGTGATGTTCAGATCTTGTCTGACATTCTTATAACACGTCCAGTCCATTGCCATTTAAGTTTTCTAACAGGTTCCATGATGTTTTGGATACCTGTCCTCTCTCTTATATGCTGTGCTGTTCTATGATCTCTCCATGTGACGTTGAACATGATTCTCTCATGTGCACGTTGTATGGTTCTCAGTTTTTGGTTAGGTTTCATGTTTCTGCTCAATTCTTACCTTCCAAAGTCCCTACCCAGATGAAAACCAGGATCTAGAATGCTGAATTTCAAGGTAAGCAGGCATGCAAGGCCCCCAAACATATATTTATACGAATGTTAATCTGACAATGTTAATATATGCATGAAGATATATGCATAGATGCATATATGTATGTGTGTGTGTGTGTGTGTGTGTGTGTGAATGTGTATGTATGTGTGTGTGTGTCTGTCTGTCTGAGAGCCTGATAAGCTGATAAGTTGTGATAAAAAGCAACTGAAAAACTAAAGCATAGTTTACATGAAAAGCCATCCAATTCCATTATTAGATGCTGTCAACCAAAACTGTCAACATATGTTTATCTCAGTTTTGAAGCTGGTCTGGCTGGTTATGTATGTATGTATGTATGTATGTATGTAAGTGTGTGTATACACACCACACCAAAAAAAGCTAGGGGTCTGAAAGAATAAACATTAAATCTTTTTAGCTTAACAAAAAACGTTAAAGTCCCCTTTATTAAAATCTTTAGTCGGAGTCCATGCTAAAATAGATATTGATAAATTGGCCTTAGTTTATGTCTGTTCGCTTTTTGAAAATTCAGACCTTTCTCACGATCACTGACTGTGCAATTAAAGGCAGAAGAAGTAACTTATCCGTTGATCATCCCCGTTTCCATTTTTTCTAATTCATCACCCTCAACATGACATGCTGCCAATAGATATTGGTCACATGACAGTTTCTATTGAATGTTTTATTCATTTTTTCGGGGGAAGGGGCTTCCGTCGTTCTTTTTTCAAATTCCATCAAGTGTGTCAGTACTCTCTCTCTCTCTCTCTCTCTCTCTCTCTCTCTCCTCCTCCTCCTCCTCCTCCCCACACACACTCACATTTATCCATCTATCTCCCTCACTCTCGCTCAATCTATTTATCTCTCTCTATCTCTCTCTCTATCTCTATCTCTCTCTCTCTCTCTCTCTCTCTATATATATATATATATATATATATATATATATATATATATATATATATATATATATATATAAAGTTACCGTCTTTTCCGACTTAAAAACTGTCTTTTGCCCGCCAGTTAATCTGTGTCTTCTGCTCAAAATAAAAATCAGAAAGCCTATAATGTAGAAAGTTAAAAAAAAATCATGGGCTTTCAGTCCGACAGCAATAAAGCCGTTTTATAATGGACTCTGCAAAAGTCGGTGACTATAGACATGAATTATTCTTGCCAACTTTAAATGGTTCAGTTTTCCCCTTCTTTCAGAAAATAGAAAAAAAAATCGATATGAAAAACCAGTTTCCAAAGTGTACACCCCCATCACATCCACGCACAAGGCTTAATACTGGGCTACATTAGATGCACCAGTTCCAAAATTCAGCTTCATTAAAAAAAAAAAAGAAAAAAATAGATTGAACTCAGATTGTTTGGCAAAAAAAAAACGGTCTGGTTAGTCACTCAATAAAAACTGTCAACATCTTTTGAAAAGGGGATGATCAATTGATAAATTATTTTCCACACCTCTTTTTTTTTATGGTGATCACCCTAAACAGTCCGAAGAGTGAACACTGCTTGTAACAAAACAAGGGATCGATTTAGCATAAACTTTCATTGCAAATCAAACCTCATTAAAAATCTAGAGGGGATTAGGGGGAAAAAACGTTTTTTTCTTCTAGACATAATAGGAAGTAAATGTTCAACTTTTTATTGGTATGAAGTGTACGGGCGACACTTAACAAGCACGAATAGGCAGCCGGTCGATCAACCAGAAACACTTGTAAACTGAATAAACCTATGTTGACAGTTTTGATTGATTGTTTCTTACATTGCCCTGGAATCGTTTTGGAAAAGAGAAAATTGCCCAGGCATGAACCTAGATATCCTCTAATGTAATTATTTCTACTCAATTGGCTTTTTCAAACCTTTTCATCGTGCATCAATTCAAACCAACGAACATACAAATAAAAACCTATAAACATATATATATACAAGGTGTCATGAAAATGAATAAACATTTAATCAATGGCAGCGAGGATTTTTTCACTAGAACATCACTACAATAAGGAATATGTCCGAAACGAAATGACGCATTTCCGTATTGAAACAAGGGGAAAATCGCCTTTCAGGTCTGAGTAACCTACTTTTGGTAATATCTGAGGAGTCCTGGATTATATAGGTGTTTTGGGGTCTAGTTATACTGCTTAAATTTCCGAAATTCAGCGGTCCAAAACTCGGTAACACCTAAAACCTGGCAGACATTTCTTATATGTCCGATACTTGGTCGTGTTTGTGTTGGCTCCGTTCACCTACCGCTGTGGCCCTTGTGACTTTTTATTTCAAAATCTCACGTGTTTTATGTGCAGCACTTAAAACACTCCCGGAGTCTTTGTTCTGTTATGTTTTTTTTAATACTTTCTAAAAGTCGGCTTGGCGCTGGTCCCAACTTTGGCCAGTTTGGGAAATTCAACTTGTATAAAATTCCTATTCCCATAGAGAGAGATAAAATGTTGTTAAGTCTGGTGGGTTTGATGCGTATTCATGTTCACTGAGCTCAACTTGGTACAGTGAAAAAACTGATGGGTTAAATTGGAGGCAAAGAAATCCTATTGCACAAATCTTCCAATTATAAATTGCCTGCTTGTCCCGGAAAATGAACATGTTAAATCGTGGCTTTTTTCTTGGCTCAAAGTCTAACATCATTCATATATATATATATATATATATATATATATATATATATATATATATATATATATATATATATATATATATATATATATATATATATATATATATATATATATATATATATATATATATATATATATATATATATATATATATATATATATATATATATATATACGTAAATATATGACATCATAAAAGCATATAAATATTAAATGCTTATCTCCATCTGGTACAAGGCCACAAGAATGAGGTTCTCTCTTAGGATCGAACTTGCAACACTAGATAATTGGTCTCTGTGTTATTAGTACCAAGTAAAATTCGCTTAGTCTGCTATAAGGCGGTCAGTGGGTATTAAACCTACCACAGATGTAAGTGCCGCTGGCTTGACTTTTACAAGCAAAGATAATGTAATCGGCAAACAGAGTTCAAACTTCTTCTGACTAATGCCCTTGGGAAAAGCTTGAATCCAGCTTTTTTCCGACGAGCTAAGAGTTGACAGAAAGAAAGACTGGGCTCTCAGGCTTTTATTGGGAACATGTCTAGGAATTCAAATTAAAAAAATCCAACCCCTCATCCAGTCTCCTGTAAGACTGACAATAGACAGAAAAATCAGGTTAATGGGGCTCTGGTGGAGCTTCAACAGGCCTAGCAAGAAAAGGGTCATGATAAAATTGTTCCAGTCTATAAAGGAGGATAGGAGCAGACGGACAGAATAACGTGATCACTGATTTCGTTCACCTACATCTGGTGTACAATTTCTTCTTTAAAGACTTACGCAATTGACTTGTTTGCTAACCACAATATCAAGGTGAGGCATTTGAATGCGATGGCTATTCAATCTATTAGCCCAACTGTCTGGCCAAAAGAGTTTTGTTAATATAGGATTTGATGTCACAATTAGGTTGGGGGATGCAACATCTAGCTGAGTTAAACCACTTTCGTTTGAATCAAATTAGTGTAAATCACATTAGTCTAAATTAGTTTAGTCTAAAAGCACGTTCGTCAACACATTATTTCCAAAAGTTCTGAATGAATTTAAATGGTATAAATCGGAAAATTCTTGGATTCAACCCCAAATTTCCTCAGTTATTCCTGGGCCAATTTCCCACCATTTGGCACAACACCATTGAAATTCATGGAGAATTTTGGGAGATATAATGTAGACAAACTTGATTCGAGACTAGAGTGATTCAAACAAAAATACCTTCACCCGTCAACCCGTCCTCGTCTTCATCAATTTGGCGAAGGATCCTCAGCAAAATTGATATTCAATACATGTGAATATGCATTTTTCGGGCACCCTGTTAATTTAGAAACAGGCGTACTAGATCGCAGTACACTGTTTTTGCCACGCTTTGCCACGTTGCAGAAGGGTAGTTGAGAGTACAGGTCAGAGAAGTTGACTTATGAGACTGCACTAGTCTAATTCCTGGAGAACAGGATAACAGCACTGGTCGTGAGCGAAAAACGAAATTGGATTGGCCGTCTCCTCGGTACATCTACGAGATAAGACAGTTTGACACGAGTTTAACTAATAGAAAGAGAAGGAAAGGCACCTATCGATTTTTAAAGCGGGAGTGAATAATGGAATAGGGTGAAATTGCCGGGAAAAGATGGTTCGGATTTGAGTTTGAAGGCTTGTTTTCGTTCATGAAATATCTTGTGGTTGGACATTGCGTATTTCAATGACAATAGAGCTTAAACGATTTTTATAATAAATGAATCCATAAAACATGTCTAACAATTATTACTATTAGTAGCTACCATAGTAAATTTTATAAAGCATCAGAAAAAGCAATGCTAAGAATAGCTAGCGACAAAAAAAACAACATGGGTCCGATAGACGACCAAGATGAAGGATAGCATACGAATAATAAAGCAACAAAAATAGAAATGGGTAGGGTACTTAGCAAGAAGGAAGAACAATAGACGGATCAAAAACATTAATGTTGCGAGAAAAAAACCGACACAATGAGTAGGGTTGTTTCTCGGTAAAACATGATAGTGATCAGCGTAATCACGATCGTCATGGAAGGAAATGGGGAGGCCTTAGTCTATTTATAACGGTTCATGATTATGAAGCAGGTTACTAGTGCAATAATAATAATAATAATAATAATAATAATAATAATAATAATAATAATAATAATAATAATAATAATAATAACATTGGAGGGGCTGGAGATAAGAGGAAAATTTGAGAGCATTGCACACCACAGCGAAAGTGGGGGCTGCATGATAGTACGGGAAATCTGAGGCCTACGACCTCCAGTTGTCAGAAAGGACCTAACAACTACGATGAAGAAAGCATGTGTAAATAAAGTTGGGTAAGGCTGATACGGTGCAAACAACGGCTCTGCTGTGATATATGAAAGTGATAGCGGGGCAACTTGAGACCTGTGGAGAATCACTTTCACATTCGCCAACGAAGACCACTAGGCAATTGATGCGAAACTACCAACCGGAGCACTGCTGTAGACAGCAGGAGCGTTGAGAGAAGGGCAGGAGACTTGAGGAGACTTGCTTTGATTCAGTCTCCAGGGACGGCCTCCTGGCGACTGGTGTGAAAATTCAAATACCACTCAACAGAATCCTGAAGAACAGCAGATACCATTTTTCCAAAGCAAAAGGAAAAGTCAACCACTTAATGTCCATGGATGATATGAATTTTTTTGCAAAAAACAGGGGAGATATTGAGATTCTGTTCAGCGAAGTAAAAGAATACAGTGATGACATCAGAATGGAATTTGGAAGAGAAAAATGTGCAATCATTGTAATGCACAAAGGAAGGCTTACAATGACTGAAGGAATCGAACTCCCGAACAGTAAGATCAGAGCACTGACCACACAAGACTGATACAAATACCTGGGCGTCCTTGAATGTGACACGATAAAACAGGAAGAAAAGAAGGAGAAAATAAAGAGAAATACCTTAGAAGGATAAGGAAAATATTAGAAACCAAACTAAACAACAGAAATCTAATAAAAGGAATGAACACCTGGGCTGTGGCAGTAGTTAGATACATAGGACCATTTCTAGGATAAACAAAGGAAGAAATCCAATCAACGGACAGGCGAACAAGGAAACTTATGACAATGAATAAAGCCTTACACCCTAGAGATGACACAGATAGACTATACGTTAAGAGAAGAGGATTGTGTCGAGAGAGCTAAAGCAGACCGACAAAAGTATGTGCAAACAAACAGTGAAGAAATCATAAAGAGTACACGAAACAGTGCAACAAACAACAAAATAGAAAACAATAGAACAGCACAGCAAACAAGAAAAGAAAAAATGGGAAAAAGAAAAAATTGTACGGAGAGTTTAAAAGACAGATAAAAGATGTGACAGACGAGAAATCAAGGACATGGCTACGAAAAGGAAACCTGAAGAGAGAAACGGAATCGCTCATCATGGCAGCTCAAAACAAAAGCATCAAGACGAATTACATAAAACAAAAATCGACAGAACACTGACAAACAGCAAGTGCCGCCTGTGCGGTGAAAGAGAGGAGACCGTCAACCACATAACTAGTGTATGTAGTCAACTCGCCCAGAAGGAGTATAAGCACAGACACGATAGAGTAGCAACGATGATACACTGGGAACTGAGTAAACGGAAGGAGAGTGAAAAACAGGAAAAGTACCAGGACCTAGCGAGAGAACTGATGTGGAACATGAGAGCCAGGGTAGTGCCAGTCATAGTGGGCGCACTGGGAACTGTCCCAAAGACACAAGGGCGAGACTGGAGGAGATCGGGATAAGGGGAAGGATTGAGACTGTACAGACCTCGGCACTGCTAGGAACTGCGAGGATACTGAAAGAAGTGCTAGAAATGTAAAGACTGCAACGTTAATTATTAACAGTGACCCAACAGAGGAAGGGAAATGAAAGCGGAAATGCAAACCACAGCACTGGCATGATAAGCGAAAGAGAGAAGAGACGTTGGCTGAAGACCTGAGGAGACTTATTGTCACTCAGCCTTCAGCAATGACCACTTGGCAACCTGTGAGAAACTGTAAACCGCAATATTACTGTGACCTATGAGTATTAGGAGAGAAGGGCTGGAGACTTGAGGAGACTTGCTGTTACTCAAACTCCAGCGGTTACCACCAGGCAACTGGTGTGAGATTGCAAATAATAATAATAATAATAATAAAATCTGCTGTGGAAGTATCGAACCAACGCCTTGCTGACCAAGTAAAACAAATCCAAAAGAAGAAATGGCTGTCTGAGACTGAACTACTAGAGATTCGCATTAATGTAGAGAGAGATTCAGGTGACACATCTGAAGAATGCCCCCCCAGCACAACTAGTACCGATAACAAAACTAGGAGAATTCCCCATGAGATCCCCACAGTAAACTATGCACCAGAGGGTGACGATGAGGCACCAACGGAAGGAGAGAAAAGCAAAATACAAGCTTTGAAAGAGATCATGCGAGGAGAGAAAACAACACTCCCCTCCCTAAGAGACAAAGACAGAAAGAAAGTCGGAGAAGTGACCGAACAGGTCAACTGCCTCTTACAGCACATAGAAACGAACACTCTCCTAGAACTCAACAACCTAATTTACGCTGGGGCGAAAATGGTAGCACAAAGCTTCACAACACAAGATAGGAACCCGAGCAATAATAAGGAAGAGAAACCCAACTGGGAGAGAAGATTACAAAGGCAGATCTCCCAACTACAGAGAGATGAAGTACTGCTTAGAAATACACCACACACAGACAGACCACGAGTAAGACTTTATAACAAATACAAGGTAACGCAAAAAGGCATCGCAACTGTAGTCGAAGAGTTACACCAGAAAAGACTAGCCAAAGAGGCAAGACTAAAAAGATACAGACTAAGAACGGCCCAATACACACAAAACTGCACATTCCAAAACAATGAGAAAAAGTTTTACCAAGATTTAAATGGGGAAAGAAGGCAGGACATGAAACCAGATGCCACAGAGGCCAAGAACTATTGGAATAGCATATGGGGGCACCCAAAAAGACACAACGTAACACCACAATGGTTAGGAAACATGAGAAAAGAACTAGAAGATATAGACAAGGGAGAACCAATAGTACTGAATGAAACCACATTAAAACATACTCTTAGGAAAGTAGCCAACTGGAAAGCACCGGGTCCCGACGGGATCCATGGGTATTGGTTCAAAAAATTCACCACGTTACACGGCAGACTCACTCACCTACTCCAAAATTGTCTAAACGAAGGCAAAGCACCAGAATGGATGACTAAAGGCAGAACCACCCTCATCCAAAAAGACCCAGAAAAGGGGAACATAGCAAGCAACTATAAACCAATCACGTGCTTACCACTTATGTGGAAAATCCTGACCGGGCAAATAGCAGAGAGAATATACATGTCAATGGATAGGAGGGGGCTACTACCAGAAGAACAGAAAGGGTGTAGGATAGGAACCAAAGGGGCAAACGATTTACTCTACATAGACCAGATGATCTTAAAAGAAGTAAGGAAAAGGAGAAAGAATATCGCAATGGGATGGATAGATTACAAAAAGGCATACGATATGATTCCACATAGCTAGATACTCGAATGCCTTAGAATGTTCAAAATTAGCGAACCGGTGGTTAAATTCATTGGTAATTCAATGGAAGACTGGAAAGTAGATTTGACAGCCGCAGGGGACAAACTAGCTGAGGTAGGGATAAAAAGGGGATTCTTCCAAGGAGACTCGCTGTCCCCACTATTATTTGTTCTAACAATGATACCGCTTAACAGAATCCTGAAAAACAGCAAAGGATACCACTTCTCTAAAACAAAAGGAAAGGTCAACCACTGAATGTACATGGACGATATTAAATTGTTTGCAAAAAACAGGGGAGAGCTTGAGACTCTGTTCAACGAAGTAAGGGAATATAGTGAGGACATAGGAATGGAGTTTGGGATCAAAAAATGCGCAATCATGGTGATGCATAAAGGAAGGCTTTCAATGACTGAGGGAATTGAACTTCCGGACAACAACAAGATTAGGGCATTGACTGCACAAGACCGATACAAGTACCTAGGTGTCCTTGAATGTGACACAATAAAACGGGAAGAGATGAAGGAGAAAATTAAGAGAGAATACCTCAGAAGGATAAGGAAAATATTAGAAACCAAATTAAATAGCAGAAATCTAATAAAAGGAATGAACACCTGGGCTGAGTCAGTAGTTAGGTATACAGGACCGTTCCTAGGATGGACAAAGGAAGAGCTCCAATCAATGGATAGGCGAACAAGGAAACTTATGACGATGCATAAAGCATTACACCCTAGGGATGATACAGATAGACTATACGTTAAGAGAAAAAAAGGTGGTAGGGGGCTCATCAGCATAGAAGATTGTGTCCAGAGAGCTAAAGTAGTCCTAGATAGATATGTGCAAACAAATAGTGAAGAAATCATAAAGAGCGCGAGGGATAGTGCAACAAACAATAAAGTAGAAAACAATGGAACAGTACAGCAAACTAGAAAAGAAAAGTGGGAAGGGAAAAAATTGTACGGCGAGTTTAAAAGACAGATAAAAGATATAGCAGACGAGAAATCATGGACGTGGTTACGAAAGGGAAACCTTAAGAGAGAAACAGAATCGCTCATCATGGCAGCCCAAAACAAAAGCATAAGGACAAACTACATAAAAGCAAAAATCGACAGAACACAGACAAACAGCAAATGCCGCATGTGCAGTGAAAGAGATGAGACAGTAAACCACATAACTAGTGAATGTAGTCAACTCGCCCAGAAGGAGTATAAGCATAGACACGATAGAGTAGCAACGATGATACACTGGGAACTAAGTAAACAAATGGGATTCAACCATGGGGAAAAGTGGTATCAGCACAAGCCAGAGGCAGTTTTGGAGAATGACAACCACAAACTACTCTGGGACTTTGACATCCAAACTGACCACCTTATCCAGGCAAGAAAACTGGACTTAGTAATAGTAGACAAAAAAAGGAAGGCCTGCCAAATAGTAGACGTTGCTGTACCTGCAGACCATAGAGTAAAAAAGAAGGAGGGTGAAAAAAGGGGAAAATACCAGGACCTAGCAAGGGAGTTAAAGAAAATGTGGAACATGAAAACCAGGGTAGTACCGGTCATAGTGGGAGCACTAGGAACTGTCCCCAAAACGCTGAGGGAGAGACTGGAGGAGATCGGGATTAGGGGGAGGATAGAGACCGTACAGACCACAGCACTACTGGGAACTGCACGGATACTGAGGAAGGTGCTAGAGATATAAGGACTGCAACGAATCGTAGCTCTGTCATGATATGCGAAAGAGAGAGGAGACGTTAGCTGAAGACCTGAGGAGACTTATTGTCACTCAGCCTTCAGCGATAACCACTGGGCAACCGGTGTGAAATGGTAAATCGCAGAATTACTGCGACCTATGAGTACCAGGAGAGGAGGGCTGGAGACTTGAGGAGACTTGGTGTCACTCAAACTCCAGCGGTTACCACCAGGCAACTGGTGTGAGATTCCAAATAATAATAATAATAATAATAATAATAATAATAATAATAATAATAATAATAACAATAATAATAATAATAATAATAATAATAATGTATTCTTATTGCATCCCCACGTCTTCTGAAGTATTAGGTGGATATTATCGAGAATGGTAGCAAGTCTCATCAAAATCCCATCATCTTGTTGACTCCAGCAATATGATGTACTGAAACTGTTCCAAGAACACCAATGATTATGGGTACCATCTTTCAAATTCAGAACTCTTTTTGTCTCGGAAATCCAACTCTCTTTTCTTTAGGTTCTCAATCAAACCCTTGCATATCCTTGCACCTACTGTACAATTACCATAATCCCCAAAGATCATTTGCCTAGTTTCATCTACATTCTTCAAACATGAAGATTAAACTGCGTGAAAGTTCATTTTATATTGAGTCTTTATTTTCGACAAAATTATATTGAATTATCTCTTCCTTGCAAACTATTCTTGAAGAACATGCACCCACAAGTAATAAAAAGTGGAATAAATTTCGGAAACATTTATAAGATTTCCGTAACATTGCGTTGAGAACTTCGCACAAAACAAATAAAACAATTTGTCAGTAAAACTTACAACATCTAATTAAAGAATACTGTATTTGACAACAGCTGAAACACGGAACTTCAAACTGAGAACCATGCAATGTGCAAGGGAGAGAATCATGCTCAACATAGCATGGAGGTATCACAAGACAATACACGTCATCGAATCCATGAGGAAACTGCAACTGGCAATGGGTTGATCTTGTTGCAAGGATGGCAGACAAGCACTGGACATCACGTCTCACAAGGTGGATCCCCAGATATCACATGCGATATCGTAGCTGAAGAAATATAAGATGGCGTGACTAACTTGATACGTTCAGAAAATACTGGCTCCGTGACACCTATGATTAAGAGGTCTGGCAAATCTTGGCAAAGGTTTATATCAGACAACAGACGTTAAAAAAGCTGCTGATGATGATGATGATGATGATGATGATGATGATGATGATGATGATGATGATGATGATGATGATGATGATGGCGTCAAAACAATATCCCATCATTTCAGCAAGGAATATTCAGTCATTACTGGTAGTCAACAAATGGCAATGGACAGGCCATGTTGCAAGAATGGCAGACAACTGATGGACATCACGACTTACAACATGGATCCCCAGAGATCACCTGCGAAAACGAGGCCGGTAGATTACAAAATGGAGAAATAAACTAGATAATTCAGAAAAAACGGGCTCCACAATGCCCGTGATTGAGAAATGTAGCAGATCCTAAGGAAGGTGTATGTCCAACGACGATAAAAGACTGATGATGATGATGATGATGATGGGTCTAAATTCATGGTGTATAAGTTGAGGGTTAGCAGTCATCTTTGCTTCCACAAAATCATTTTACAGTTTTTAAGTTCAATGTTTTTGTTAGCTGCACCCACACCTGAAGACAACCAATGCATCCTCCCAATAGTTACCCATGGAGCTAAAACATGGAACCTAAACAAAAGATTGGCTCTCGAACAAAGAATCATACAACGCACGCAAGAAAAGATCATGCTTAACGTCCTTTGGAGATATCACAAGGCTGCGCAGTATATTAGAGATATTATACTGACGCCACGACAGAGATCTGGGGAAGGCCTACACCCAATGACAGACGTTAATAGGATGATGATGATAATATTTGGCTTAAGGACAGGTTCCCATAATATACGTAGGAAGCAGAGTGATTTTTATAGATTTTGTATGAAATTGAAGTGGTTTTTGTATACCGTTAAAAATGATGATTAAAGAACGACCGCTGCTATCATCCATGGCCTTATCTGTTCATAATTAATGATTCAATACCTGCCGGCAAGATTTTTTTTTCAGAAGTAATCTTTTTGGAGGGGAACCTTGAGCATAAAGAACTTATGTACAAAATTCTGGTTGGAATTGGTCCAGGCATTTTACAAATGAAACATGAATGCTCATACATGCACACATATATGCATACATACATATTGATTTCTTGTAGATATGGGTGAATGATCTCTCCAGCATTATATCTGTTTCCCTTTCAATGACTTGGAACATTTCCATAGTCGCTTGGCAATCTTATCATTTGATCATATGCAAAAAAAATTCGGGAATTTCCTGCTGGCCCTGGGGGTAACACTCTTCTCTGCTGTTGTCTCCTATAAATATTGAAAAATTATGAATATTCATGAAACGCATACCAGTTAATGGGGAGCTATTAATCAATTTCAGACGAAATATACAACAGTTTCGATTGCAGTATCCCAAGAGACTTGTCTGCACTTACAAGCACGTGCTATATATGCACATACGCATTTTACCCTAGCCATATGAGCACGCATCCAGTTTAACGGATATGATTACCTACAAATCAATAGTCATTCTCCTATGCGAAGAAGCATTCAAACGGTGAATGTCAATCCAGGTATTTATTACATAAAGTCAACTGTGACACAAGGTCAGAATCATGGAGTGCCCAGAGAGGGGCAAGCACAATAGCAAAATATTTTGTCAGTCGCTAGACCAGCACAATATTGGCACGAAGCCATATTTCAAGAGTACTCTCCGAAGATCGAGTTAAGTTTGAATAACCCAACTGCCTATCGACTTTAAAAGTATCTACCAACTTGAGCTCAGTATGCTACGTATTTCGGACACTCAGTGAGGATCGAACCCAATACAGCATTTTTCATCTGCAAAACCATCTTGCTAACTATTGCTCTTCGACGTGACGTTTATGCTGAACACCAGGAGTGTCACTTTTGTTGCATTTTTTACGACTTTTGACACATTTAGGTACATTTTGTACTACGCTCGGATAATTTGGAAAACATTTTGGCAATTTTCTTTCAAATTTTTATTTAATAGCGATTTCATATAATGGTCGACCTACATATTAAAGTATATTTATGTTTGACACCCTGCTTATATAAATGACTAATATATGCGTACCTTGCATAAATGAATCAATATAGCCCGCTTTTGTAAAAAAGGAAAAAATATCTGAAATTATCTAAAGAATTAGCTTTAAAAAATAGCTCTTTTATCTAAAATTATCCTTAAAAAAATTAACAGTATTCGGCATTGTCGGTCCAAAATGACCGCAGAAACAAATAAAGACCAAAAACAAAAAGCGTTTATAGATAATGCCAAGGGGTGTACACATCTGAACTTCAAAGATTGTGGGTCAAAAAATATAACCGAGACTGCCCCCGGAGACAGACAGACGCACAAACGCACAAAGAGAGAAGAATCGATAGCCTACTTGACTGGTTGGTCGAGCCATTTGTTGGGCTACGGGGATTCGATTTATAAATAGTAATGATGAAAGAGTTCAGTTTAGAGTGGACAAAGGAATAAATAGATATGAGAATAAATCAGTCTTTTCAGTATTTAAATGAAGTGGAATTAATTTGTTTTAATTTGTAAGTATTCATTGATGCTTTCCTCTAATTGGTACTTTTGTGGGCCTTTTGGTACAACTTGGTCTTAACTTTTGGTACGTTTCCCAAAAACCATGCAGCAGCCCTGTTAATCACTGTACAAACAGGAATGCTCTCGAAATATTTGTTAGACTTTGTAAAGATCGTACTAGCTTCTACGTTGAATCTATTTGGAAGGAATCAATATATTTCTCTTTGCAAGCACTGGAAACTCTTGCAACTGTATTACCACAAGTGCACCGGTGAGATATTTATAAAGCTTAGCTTAATACGACACACTGGTCAAATGAGAGAGGAATGAGAAAATGAGGCTAGTAGGGTTATCTTTTGCAAATTAGGGGGGGGTGTTAAGGGCATGTGTGTGTGTGTATAGATTTTGAAAATATGTACAGTTAACGAAAACCATACATTTCATAAAACTACGACACAGAGAAATAGAGAAAAAATCTATGTCTAATATACCGTTCAATTTACCTTATGTTTATATGAGGATCACCGAAATCGCAAATCATTGAGACCTCGAATGGTGAATCAGCAAATAGCAAATCTGGAAATGACAAGGGGTTATGCTACAGCATAACGAATTGTGACGAGAGAACTTAACGATATAAAAATGATAGGGTAGACAGGCAAATAGGATTTTTTATTTTCCAAGGAAACAATTATTTTCATTAGATTTTAAAATACACCATTTTAGACAGAATGAGAAAATATTCCATAAATTGCATTTTCTAACTTTTCCTTACTTAACAATCTTGAGCTTCACGTCTTAACACAGATTTGCGATTCCCACAAATTTACAACCAGCCATGGATATTCCCTTAGATAATGAAACGTAGACAAATATTAACACCCAAGTACATTTAATTTGAGATCTTGTTATGTCGTCAGGTTAGTTGCTCATCAGAAACCATCAACCAAAACTGTTCAACATAGGTTTCTTCATTCATCAAGTGAATCTGGCTGACTGGCTAACTATCAATCTCTGTGTTGCACGTACAGGCCGCGCTAGTGTGATGAAAATTCGAATATTTATTTCTTATTATGAAAAAATCTTTTGTGTTTTCTTTTTTAAATTCCATATCGAAACAGGTTTTTAGAGAGGATTCAAGTTTACAATGTAAGTTTATGCTGAACTGGTCCCTTATTTCAAATTAATACTTTTTGTGATCATCAGCCAACGAAAAGTGAGACACGTGATTTATGCAATGATCAACAATTTTCCAATTGATCACCCCAACGCTGCAAGCTGCCAAAAGACATCGTTCACACGACGATTTCTTTTTGGGGACTAGCCAGACATGTTTTGCATTGATTCCGGTGTTTGAGACAAGAAAGTAATCATAGTATTGAATTCTGATTTTCAAGGCAGGCCGATTGGATGATTGGTGCAACACAATCACACTTTCCTTTAACAATGTAGATTTGTGCAAGATTGAGTTGAACTTAGTACCTTAAATATTAAGCTCAACTTAGTTTTGGACACCGGATGAGGATCAAAATCATTACTGATGATTTCCAAGATCGAAATTTACTGTTATAAACACTGACATAAATATACTCTCACACACAACCACACACACACACACATAAAGGCAGATACCTTATTACACATATTTCATACTCTTACTGGAATCACTTTTGCCTTCTTTGAGCTTTTTAAAATTTAGTGTCTTTTTTTTGTCTTGACAGCGCAGAAATTCAATACTTAGCACTATTTTTAGCCCATTTTTAGTGCTATTAGTGCTATTCCAGCAATCGTAGCCAATATTTAGCTATTTCCAGCCATATGAGGCAAATCAAATCATTCTCAATTATCAAAAATGGCCGTAAAATGGTTAACAGTGTTTTTAGTGCGTTCTGACATTTTTTAACGCTTTTTCGGTATCGATTTATCACAAAAACATTCTTTGAGTTGTTAACGATGACTGCAATCCACGTATACATCGGTGTTTGGTCATAGAGAAACACTGCACGTACGTAAACACGCATCTATATTCCATAATTCAGTCTAGGTTCAGACATTTACTAATATTAATGGCATTCTCAAACGTCAGTATCCTACTTATCTTTTTTCGGTCGATTGAATAAAAATATTAAAACACAAAACGGAAACGAGCGATTCGTCTTTCAAAGCCCTCATAAAGTTGAGAGAGTTGAATGTTAGACATGTTTTTAAACTTGTTTTTATGACACACAACTACGAATATTCTATGCAAAGATTGCTAGAGACAAAGTCTACTAAACTAGTTAGAAAGGAAAACTTATCTAACCATTATACAACTTTCTATGCGATTTGTTCCTATTTGTTTGTTTGCGCTCAAACAGGATGATTTCATTGGCTGGTTTACCTTCCTATTATGACCTAGCAATGAAAATTAAGTAATAGAAACGCTTTAGACTGTTCGATCATCATCATCATCATCATCATAATCATCGTCATCATCATCATCATTATTTTAACGTCCGTCGTTGGACATAGACCTTCCCCAGGATTCACCACAATTCTCCATCATGAGATCACGGGGGCATTATTTCCTGAATCTGTCTAGTTCATCTCTCCATCTTGTGTTTTGTCGGCCTAGGTTTCTTATGTGATCTCTGGGGATTCATGTTGTGGGTCGTGATGTCCATCAGTTGTCTTTCATTCTTGCAACATGGCCTGCCCATTGCCATTTGAGTTTTTTTATAGTTTCTATGACGTCATGGACACCCATTTTCATCCTTATATACTGTGTTGTCTTGTGACCTCTCCATGTAAGGTTGAGTATGATTCTCTCATACGCACGCCAGATGTTTCTCAGTTTGTAGGTCCGTCTCTTGGTTAGGTTCCATGTTTCAGCTCCATAAGTGACTTTCGCTTGATTTCCTCCTCTTTTGAGGGTCTAATGGAGATTCGTTGTCCTAGGTGGATGTAGTGGTCTACCTTGCAGAGTTTTGTATCTTCTATCTTGACAGTTATGTTCTTAATCTCAACATGATTATTACACATGATTTTCGTTTTTTTGAAGTTCATGTGTAGGCCGACTTTTTTGCTTTCTTTGTTTAGATCATCTAGCATTAGTTGGAGGTCGTGTAGGTTCTCCACAAAAAGGACGTTGTCGTCTGCAAATCTAAGGTTGCTCAAATATTTTGCAACGACAAACAACTTCAAAATTTGCAACCGTCCGATCATCACACAGAAAAATAACTTGAAGGGAGTTTAGACTTTTAAAAAAGATTGGAAATTAGGACACTTCAATTATTAAAAGTAAATGAATAGCTTCAAATTCCTAAGTACAGATCTGTACATAAATAATACCGTCATTTCTGATGAGTATATTCTAGTTCAGAGATAACTAGTTGATACTTTTGAAAAATCTCATAGATATCTTTTGAATTTCTATGAAACTATTTTCTTGGGAATAATGATTTGTTCCAGTTAAAGGGTCGATAGTTTCAAATATTCACCTCTGAGTGGGAGAGTCAAGTGTTACGGACAACAAACAAAACAATCACCCTGTTGGTATGTAAGTAATAAATCAATGTATTCGATTTCGTCTGTTTATTATTAGAAGGAAATTTTGCTTGTTACCATCGACTGATTTCATGAACCCAGTGGCATGATTTGAACATGAATTTACAAATGCCCTTCTTCTTCTTCTTATTTATATATATATATATATATATATATATATATACACACACATATATATATATATATATATAGATATATATATATATATATACATACATATATATATATATATATATATATATATATATATATATATATATATATATATGTATGTATATGTATGTATGTATGTATAGTGGCTTGAATAAAAACTTCAACTTCACACGTGCTGTAGCCAAACTTCTCGAGTGGGAGGCTGAAATTGACTTTGTTTTCCTACCGTAACAAGAACAATCAACGCTTGATCTAAGGGAGTTAACTCTTCACTGTTTGTCTGTCAAACCAAAATATAAAGTAAACATTTCCCTACCGTGATTTGAAATCATGATCAAGTGACTAGTAGATGGCCCTTTTTCTGACTTAACCCATTTCACATCTTACATATCTACAAAACGTAATAAACACACATGGGCTTATTTCATTCTAATAAATATATCCATAGCAGGAAAGAGTTTTACACACACACACACATATATATATATATATATATATATATATATATATATATATATATATATTCTTTTAACCATTCTATGTACAAACTAAAGAAATCATCTTCAGAATGTGTGTAATAGTGGAGTTCGACCGTGCAGCATCCAGGCTTTGGAAAATATAGTGCTGAGGAAGGAAGCGAGTCGATAAAGAGATTACGTGACATCATATGATCAAAGCACCTGTGATAGTAATTGGACCATGAAAGAGCTATGTTGAATCGTTTATTTTCAATGGCATGTGTCCGCTACTTGGAAGTGAAAGAATGGCTAATGCTGACTAATGTTGTTGGGAATGGGACAAATCAGCGCTGCACCTTGGCTAATGCAAACATTACTGAGATAAAATATATAAGTATAAGACATATATATATATATATATATATATATATATATATATATATATATATGGTCTAGAAAGCTTTACAGCTTCTGACACTAAAGATTGAAAAAAAAAATTTTCAAAAGATATTTTGTGTCACTTCAGTCACCCATTTCCCAATATCTGTCAACGCAATTTATATTATTTTCAAAAGTGCTTTTTCATGAAACCTTGAAACCGTTTCGGCGATCTTAAAAACAAAACAGTTTTATTAACATGGCACCCCAGCAGTGTTGATCAAACACCACCTCCCTTAATTATATGTTGGGGCTTTTTGCCATACATGTAGTTTGTCGTTTGATATGAGGTTTTATGTGTACTGTACATTGTTATTATTTTATTTTACGTATTTATTGTTTGAAACCAGGCTTACTTACGTAGGCTACCCTATAAACGTTTTTAAAGATGAGGGATCAGTAAGTATAACAACAGACATGGATCGCTTTTCGTGTCATTTCTATTGATGCTCACATATGTAAATATGTGTACATGTTTGTGTGTGCGTGTTCCCTTGAGGAAAAAGAAGCGGCACGCTGAGTACAGATCCTTAGAAAGACGCCATCTACAATGAAAATGGATTAAAAGCATGTACGGAAGTATGTGAAATGAAGGAGACCTTTGGAAAAAACTCCAAGTATGAACAGATGCGATATTCACGGTGTTAGAATGAATAAAGCAATGAAGATACTTTCACGCCTTTGCAGAGGGCAATGTCACAAATATTTAAGGCATTACATGACAGTTTTCGTTATTAGTTTCCTTATCATCTTCAACCCCTTTTAAAATCAGTGGTTGAGCGCAGACCTTTCCCACGATTCGCTAGACATTTTTATTATGTGCGTCGCAGAGTCTCTTCATATGAAGTTGAAATTATGGCTCCAGGCCTCCCTATCTCTTTATGCAAATTGAATAAAAACATTGAGCTGAATATCATTTGGACAGAGGTGTAGCCAAGGGTGGGAAAAGGGAGATTTTGAATCGACCAGGACCCCTAACGGAGGGGGCAAAAGCTTAGTAGTAGTTAACCAACTGCATTTCCATTGACATTATACAATGTCTGCGATCCACAAATTGGGAACCACTGCACAAAATGTTGGTGTGGGGACCCGTCAAAAAGCAAACGCCCTCCCCCAGAGCCCCTCTATTTTGGCTACATAACGGATCGTTGGACAAGTCTTAGCTATCAATTCTTAAGTTGGGGCAAAAATGATTGCAGTTTTCCTCAATTAACTTGAAAATAGTGTATCTCAGTTTAGAATGAAAGTTACTTATCGAAATAAGAACCTTAAGAATCTACACATTTTTGCCCAGTAGAAAGAATTCCCAATTCCGCATTCCTGGCACCAATCAATTCTTCTGAGGCTTTTGTGCTGCTGCTGCCTGGTTGTTTAAGACTTTCCATGCAGGAAGCGGTCAAACGAACAACTGGCCCTCAATTGGATGTCGTCAATCACAGAAGAACGTCCACGCCTTCAAAGCTCTTTGTTGATATTGCGAGCAGTTTCCACTGATTTACATCTCACTTTGACCTCATACAAGAAAACTGCTCGAATTTGCTTTTTTTTACATTTTCGATGTCAGCCTCAAATAAACCCGAATAATGGAGAAAATGTTCACGCTTCAAAATGGTATTTTACACGAACATAATTGAATAATTGTGTACGTAAAAATAAGCATTAAAGTAACGAAAACTGCAATCATTTTTTAATCAACCCTGTACAATGCAAGAAAATGCACTGATGATATATTAGATCTACGTTCGTTTATGAGCCAAAAGACTCTCGCATAAAGATAGAGTGATGTTGACACCCTTATAGCTCCTTTATAAGTCCGTTGACTTTCAGCCTTCATTATCTATGCCTACGTTCAAGCCCAGGTAAAAACCCAAATTGTCTCTTCTGATTTTCAAGGCCGGCAGTTTCTCCCCTTCTAAGCCATGGAGCAATATGATATTTCTACCTCAAGCAAGCAGTACATTCGCTTACTTTCAACATTTCTGAAACCATCACGCCATATACGCAACTGTATTTCTCTTTACGTATACATAAAAACACACAAACACACAAATATGCACACACACGTGCACAAACTTACAAACGCATGGATAAGGGTCATCATGAAGTCTTGGTGCATTTTGTAATTTCCATGATTTCAATTCTGTAGATGATAAAAATCAATCTAGGCAAGGATTTATCACATTTTTAGATAGGTAAGCAACATTGGATCCTTGGCAGAGTGCTCAGATACTTGGATCCCAGAGAGAGTGTTCAGATACTTGGATCCCAGAGAGAGTATTCAGATACTTGGATCCCAGAGAGAGTGTTCAGATCCTTTGATCCCAGACAAAGTGTTCAGATACTTTGATCCCAGACTGAGTGTTCAGATACTTTGAATTCAGGCAAAGTGTCCAGATACTTTGATCTCAGGCAAAGTCCTCAGGTACTTTGAATCCAGACAAAGCGCTTAGATACTTTGAATCCAGAGTGCTCGGATACTTGAATACCTGACAGAGTGTTCAGATACTTTGATCCGAGACAGAGTGCTCAGATACTTTGATCTCAGGCAAAGTCCTCAGGTACCTTGAACCCAGACAGAGCGCTTAGATGCTGTTCAACCCAGAGGGCTCAGATACTATGATCCCGGGCAAACTCCCTCGATACTTCGATGCTAGACAGGTGTATTTATTCAAAAGCAAATATTCGCATCATTTTGACGTGTACTTTGCTAGTAAGATAATAATCAATCAAGAATGCGATTAACTAATCTATTACTGAACTACGTACGCTAAAATGAATGAACCACGCTTCACAGTACACTTAGCAGATGGAAGTTATTGAAATTTAAAATGACTCTGTATATAGAGAGATATTTTTTATTGTAACATTCGCAAAGTACTTTTTACGAGCTATGCAGTCAAATGGAAAGCTCTATTTTGGCTTGAAATTAGACTTCTGGGTTGTGGTTGACGATGTGCGTCTGTCAGACCCTAGACATTGTAGGCGTGCATAAATGCATACAGTCCGTTGGTTTCTCTATAGAGATATTAGCATTCGCTTGAGTTACCACGAAAGGTACATCCTGATTGACACTTTATGCATTTTCCCACGGTGCTTATAGCCACAGGGTTTACACTGCTGGCTGGGGTGAGTGTAAAGATGGCCTTCAAATGCACCCCCTCTCCCCCTCTCTCTCTCTCTCTCTCTCTCTCTCTCTCTCTCTCTCTCTCTCTCTCCCAATACATATATACAGTGCATCACAAAACTTTGAACTCAAGTGAAAACTTTGAATTATCAAGGACCTTCAACCAAAACTGGCGCCCAAACTGTCAACATAAGTTTATCTCAGTCTTTAAGCTTATCTGGCTGACTGAATATGTATTCATAACGCATACAGGCCACACCAATGTAGCTAGAGGATAGGGAATTTTTTAATTTTCTCTTTATTATGCCAATATTTTTTTCTAAATTCCTCGTAAGAAAGTTATAGTAAGGGTTCAGTTTGCAATGTAAATTCATGTTAGATTGATCCCTAGTTTGTGCCCGCTTTTTTTCCTTTTCTCTTTTTGAAAGATCAGACTTTTTCGTGATTACGGCCACAAAAAAGTCAAGAAAAGTATCTTGTTCATAGATTACCCCTTCTTCCAATGTTATAAATGATCACCCCAGCTTTATGGTGCACTGTATATGTATATGAATATGTGTGTGTGTGTGTGTGTGTGTGTGTGTGTGTGTGTGTGTGTGTGTCTGCGTGTCTGTGTATGTGCAGGTGTGTGTATCAGTGGCATATGGTGCTATCTTACATGTGATGTGTGCTACGGATGCCCCATAATGCAACATTGTGCCAAAAAGGCTTAAACTGTCCATTGCTTTTTACAGGGACTGAAATATTTTTTACGTTTTTGTGCATCCATAGCGCGCAGTATACCCAAGATACAGAGAAATCTTATGCTACATGTGTGTGCATTTAAGTGAGTAAGTAAATACAGACAGATAGACAGAGGTGTGGGGCAAGAGAACGACAAACTGTCAGATGCACAAAAAACAGACGTACATGAATATCTTGAGATGAACAGGTTTTTAAACAGATTGTGTTGTGGTTTCCATCTTCTGAATTTTCCCCGGGCGTGAAATTCTACCCAGCTGTTGATAATGTTCTATGGAAGTAATCCTGCATCTCTAATAATTGCTACATGTTATTGATAATTTTTGCTGCTCTGGACAGCCCCGTATTCACTATTTTCTCACTCTTTTACGGCGTCATTTTAGAGTTCGTTATAACAGCCATCGCAACTCTTAGATAGATTTTCTCCAAGTCCATTATCAACATGTCTTGTTGTTTGACTTGGATTGAGTGATACATCAATATTTCAGCATCTGAAGGATTCCGTTATAGGGATAATGGGAGTTGTTACTAGAGAGACTTTAAAGTCAACTTGCAGGTAAGGGAATAGAAATATATCAGGACGCTGACGCCAACGATAACATTATTGAACAATCAGAGCAATGAAGAACAGATTGGCTATCATTTTTTCATAAGTGTGTGTGTGTGTTTTCATGTTCAAGTACTCCCAGCCATACTCTTCTGTCTACATACTTAAAAATTGGCACCAATACTCCCCTGGGCCTCACCAAAGAATATTTCTTTTTGATATTCGAGAAAAAAGCTTTAGGATCTTTAGAGGGCTTTATTTTCATAGGTTTATTTATAACATTTAGCTTTTCCAGAATCTAGATGTTTTTAGATGTTCGTTTTTTTTAATATCTCGGATGGAAAACGCCAATAATGTTATAGATAAAACTCATTCAGACCATATTTATTCTTCGATATTTCTTACGTAACTAGAGTTGTTCAATTATTGACTTTGCGAAGTTTTCTCAAATTTTTATCCACCCAGTGTCAACTAAGGCTGCCAATGCTGGTCTCCGTCGCCCCCAGGATTTGGGTTTCTCTCCATCTATCTGGGTTCCTAAATTCATATTTTGAAAATAATCTATAAGCTGGAGGTTTTTATCTCTCAAAACACAGATTGTTACTCGCAAAGCAATCTGTTACTTGAAAGGGGAAATAGGATTCAGAAATTGCGACGTGGATACCCGGAAAAGAATTAATCAAAGACTTGGAAGAAGGAGCTGCAAGCAAAATGCACCAAGAAACTTTTTTTCAAAAGCCGACAGAAAATAACAAACCATTTACCCTTTCAAGAGGAATTGAAGAAGAGGAGTAATTACTCTGATTTAAATTCAAAAGTGAGTAAAATATTTCCATAATGTAGTTCGTTTTTTTTTTCTCTTGGGACTGTTTTTGTTGACTTAATCTAGGTGTTCCGGTAAAATTTCATAGTCTGCCTTGATGTCAACTGCCATGCCGAATAGACGTGTACTGATCAGTGCTCATAATCTTTTTAATAAAGTATCTCAGACTTAAGTAAAGTATCTTTCTTTGTCGTTTTACTATGTTTGACAAGTTAGTCATGCAGATTACCACTTGGTGCGCCATTCTTGTGGCCTTGTAGATTGGCCTAAGCTGAGTAAAAGGAGTGCTTCTTCGTAAAGCGATGGCTCATGCAAGATAGTCTTGCAGACTAGTTGTACGATAGTAAGTTCGATCCTTACAGGATGCCAGGCACTTTATGATTGAACTGAATGGATGCTCATCATATCACACGCATGGATGTCATCATCATCATTAGCTATTATAATTCCACAGTTCGACAAAGGCCTTTCCCATTTCCCATCCATGACGACTGCGATTTAGCTGACATCTGCGATGTCTTACCAGAAAACTGCTCTAGCTCATTCTCCCGTCAAGTGTCAGTTTTTTACCTGCAGCGTTTACTGTCCCATGAGCACCTATCAGCCTTTTGCTTCATCTACTGTCATCTTTTTTGCCAAGTGCCCCGGCCATCTCCATTTTTGCGTGAGTATGTGTATGATATCTTTCACTTCCGTCTATTCCCGGATTTATGTTGATATTTTTCTATCTTTTATAATTATGCATGTGATTGCTCTTTTCATGGCTCTTCACACGATTCCAAGTTGGTTTCCAGTTCATTTTGTTAGTTCCAATGTTTTGCACTCGTAGGTCATAGTTGGTATTATGCATTGATTATATACTTTATGCTTATGAATGGGAACATTGAATGGATAACACTTCAATCATAATGCTGTTACACAAAAAAGGAAACCCAAAAGACCTTAACAACTACAGGCCAATAAGCCTACTCAACTGCATCTACGAACTGTTCATCAAAGTGATCATCAACCAAATCAGTAAAACATTAGATGAAAACCAACCACAGGAAAAAGCTGGATTCAGAAAAAGCTACTAAACCATCAACCATCCCCATTCAGTAAATCAACTATAAGAGATTGCAGCAGAATATAGAATGTCATTAGCTGTAGCATTTGTTGACTTTCAAAAGGCATTCCATTCAGTAAAAATTAAGTCATTGATGCAATAATACAACAAGACGTGGACACCGAATATGTCAGAGTACTGTAACATATCTACTGACACAGCAGGTCCTTCATCGGGCTACATAAAGACTCTGAGCCCTTTCAATTAGAAAAGAGAGTGAGACAAGGTGATACAAGCTTACCCAAACTCTTCACAGCCTGCTTCAAGATGATTTTCCGAAACTTAGAATGGGGACACAAAGGAATCAGGATAAACGGAGAGTAATCTCAGATTTGCTGAAGACATTGTCCTCTTTGTTAAGAACCTTCACGATCTCCAACTAATGACGAATTGATTGAAACAAGCAAAAAAGTTGACTTCAACATAAACTTCAGCAAAACAAATGTTATTTTCAACGAATATGTTGGGAACAAAGACACAACGATCGAAATCGAAAATGCAGAGCTGGAGAAAGTAGACCAGTACATATACCCTGGGACAACGAGTCTCTGTCAAGTTATCAAAAGAAAGGGAAGTAAAGCGAACAATCACATTAGGTCGGCAAGCTTTCGTTGAGCGAACTCGACTTTCAAAAAACAAGAAAATCCAACCAGTCCTGAAAAGAAGGGTAAAACACCAATGCATCCTACTTATAGACATATTCGGGACTGAAACATGGAACCTAACGGAAAGATTGACCCTCAAACGGAGAACCATGCAACTTGTACATCAGAGAATCATGCTCAACCTCACGTCGAGAGACCATAAGTGAGGACAATATATATAAATATATATATATATATATCAGAGAAAAGACAAAAAGAAAAGTCTGAGTCATCATAGAAACGGTTTGAAAACTCAAATAGCAATGGGCTGGACATGTTGCAAAAATGTTAGACAACTGGCAAATCTTGGAGAAGGTCTATGTCCAACGACGGAGGCTAACAGACTGATTATGATGGTGATAAATCCGAACAAATCCATTGACCTATGCATGTTCATATGCAAACGTTTGTATGTGTGTAAGCAAATATAGCAATCTAGAAAAAGGCTTGCCGTGTGAACACATTTGTGCATCATCATCATGACTGAGTTCAGTGCAGAACAAAGGCCTTTCCTATCTCTTTCCGGGACGACAGAGATTATGCTAAAATCTGCCATGCCTTATTGGAACCCTTCTCTGTCTAATCATTCCATCTTGCGTCTAGTCTTTCCCTGCTGCGTTTACTGTCCCATGGACACTAATTGGTTAACCTTTTCACCCATCATTTGTCGTTCCTTCCAGCCAATCGCCCAGCCAATCTCCACTTAAGTTGCTAACCCGAAAACGGACCAGGGCGAATGATATTATACGTGTGAATATCACACATTAAATACTTTTATGCGTGCGTATGAGTGAATACAGCATAGAAATCCATCATGTGGGTGGGTATTTAGGGTCCAGTGTGATCGACAAATATTTTTCAGCTGTCCCCTTATAACGCAGGTGCTAGGGTCCAAAAATGTCAACTGCGTCATCTGAGCAGTGATTATCATGA
>OY735200.1:79318423-79485923 GCA_963457665.1 Thysanoteuthis rhombus
ACAGATCACAGGACAGCACAGTATATCAGGAAGAAAACAGAAGACCGAAACATCATAAAATCTATTTAAAAGCTTAAGTGGCAATGGGCAGGCCATGTTGCAAGAATTGCAAACAACTGCCGGATATCACAACTCACAACATAGATCACCGGAGATTACATACAAAACTGAGGCTGGCAGAATACAACATGGAAAGATGAACTCGACATGTTCAGAAATTATTGGCTCCGTGACGCAAATGATAGAGAGGTCAGTTGAATCCTGGCTAAGGTCTATGTCCAACAACAGACGTAACAGGACTGCTGCTGCTGATGATGATGATGGTGGTAATGATGATGATGATGATGATGATGATGAACAATAAGCAAAGAATACACAAACTAAAAAAAATATGTTCATTGCTATGATTTTACATTCATTCTTATATATCCGTTATCATGTAATTAATTTCATTCTTACAAACAACTCCACATAAAAAGAATTCAATAATAATAATAATAATAATAATAATAATAATAATAATAATAATAATAATAGTAATAATAATAATAGATTGTATCAATAAATGTTCAATTCATTTTAAACGACGGGCTTAGGACTGACTGATCTTGATGACAAAAACCGTTTGATAATATTATCCATTAGTATAATAAGCAGCCTAATCCGTATCAGTGGTCAAGCTCCTGGTCCTTGTCTGGATCCAAGCACTAACCAGTGCAGCCAAAGAGAGGAAGTGTGTTTGTTTATGTCTGTTAGAATGCACGTATTCGTCAAACTCTATATGCGTCATTAGCCAAATTATAAAGTCTTGTATGAAGAGCTACCAAACATTTTCTGAAACATAAGGTGTGAAATGGCTTTCACAAAGAAAGAAAATATTGATAGCAAATTGCTTTTTTTAGTCTCTACTGGAGTGATTTCAAAAGATGTGTGAAATTTCCAGTGGTACATGAGAAACTTGGCGTAACTTGCCAAGTTAACCAACGGATCAATCAGTTTGAATTCCTTGAACTTAACAGTAACAATTCGTACATTATAACTGAGTAGAGTGAACCAATAGAATTGACTTTCTCGAAATTCGAAGTTTTTGCATATTCCTTTTAGATAAGAGTCTATCAATAGCGTATGTATTTAATTTAAGTTTGAATACGAGAGGCTAATAGAATATTGCTGAAGTATACCAGACAAATTTTTCGAATTCCTAAACGTTAGTATGCTAAAAACATGCTCCGCGGTCCCATTAATAGCCCCCAAAACTTTGGTGGCCATAACTCTAACCGTCCTTGAGTTATACGATGTCAGACAGAGAAAAAGACCAGCCTCGAAACACCAGTCAAAAACCTGAGTTCGACCTTAAGAATATTCTCAAAAACCTGACGGAGCATTTTGAAAGGGTTCAGTAGCTGATATGCCGAGTAGAGTCCGGAAACTTTCTGATACCTGCTCGTGTATATATATATACATATACATATGGTGAATATAATAAATGATGCGGAAACATGGAAGTTAGGAGACTGGACAGAATTTACTTCTGAGAGAATGTTCACCGTATATTAATTTATATATGGTTTTATTGAACATATCAAAGTATGATTTAAATCTATAATCAGAGGTGTAGTTGGGTTGAGACGTGGTAGCCTTGGCTTCTTGGGCCCATCCCCTTCTAACATTTAGTGCACTGGTTCTTAACCTGGGGCTTCAAACGTATCACAGGGGTTCCGTGGACAGCTCCTTAGAAGCTGGGAGCTTGTTTGGTAGGCAAATATTTCAAAAACCTAGCTAGAGATTCGAAGGCCTGGGGAGCGAGGAACTTGGCTCCTTCATAGGATTTATTCAGTCAAATCTGTTATTGTATAATGTTAGTAAAAACGCAGTAGTAGATGAATTACCATTCATAAAGCTTTTGGGGCCCTGCCATTTTAAATTGCTTTCACCCCCTTTCTCAGCTATGCCCGCCCCTAATTATTTTGATGATTTGTTAAGAAAGAGACAGCGTATGAAAAGAGGTGTAATAAGCAAATCCAGCTCTCTCAATATCTTGCTTTGATAGACAAGACAGATCATTATCTAATATTTAACTTTATGGCCCGCCTTTAATGTCATTGGACGCTCGCGTCATATCTAATCTTATTTCCGGGTGGGGTTGCTCAATGCATGCATTCCACTATCAATAAAAGTGGATAAATTTATTGCCGAATTTATTACTTTTACTCTTAAGTTATTTAAAATATGAGATCGTTTAGTTAACAATCCTCCAGTTGCAATGGGCGGTGTATTCAAAAAGAATCAATAGAACCGCATAAAACATTGCCAAAGGAGTGCAGCCCATTCATGACCTGAAACTCATAAATGTGCTGCACTCCTCCGTCAATAGACATGTTGGCTGCTCGCCATTTTCTGCTCTCGCCGAATGTAATTGCGGGTATGGCTCAGTTGTGAAAGAATCGGGACGAAGCCTGGGAGATATGATATTACAAGTTATGGTCAACGCCGGATTCATTAGGTAGTAAAAGTAGCATATGATACGGGACCAAGATTTTTAAGGGCCCTGAGCTAAAGGTTTCCAGCTATCTATTCCGATTCGATGATTCTGCACTTTCTTTACCACTATCTGCTACACATGAAATGTCGTTTTTAACCTCATTGAAGAGAATAATACTAGAGGTAAAAGACCAGTAATTCAATCACATTTTTACAGATTCAGTATAAATAGAAATATAATTCGCTATTATTTGAGGTTTCCAGCAATGGTGTCAACGCAAGTAGCTAGACTATTGTCAATGTAAGATCTGAATCAATAGCAAATGGGAAAATAATTACTTCACAGCAAAAAAAGTATATTTTAATGTCCATGTGTATTTTTTTAATCTAGGACCTCTATACGATGTATGCTTCTGGACCCTGCACTAGTCTAATTCGGCCCTGCTCATTGGTCGTGCTGATGGAACGCTTTCCCCTACATTCCTGCGAGCCTGTGAGGGAAACAGACATTCCTGCACTATTCATATTCATAGGGGAGACTGGGAAACATGATAGAATGACACTCATACTTCACAAGCACAATAAAACCCTCACCACCAAGAGGAAAGCAAACGCGTCCAATATCTACTATGGCATTTTAAAAAAATGTTTAAGGGAATCGAAGTAATTTTTTTCATGGACCATATTTTTGTCATACTATCATTGTTTTGATTACTTCTAGGTGACATAACATGTGTCAAAGTCAGTGTGTCTAGATAACACATGATGTTTTATTCTGGCAGGTGGGATTGGGGATAGTTGCAACAAATTGTTTGGCGATTCAATAGGGAGATATTCCAGGAATGTGACTTTGCACCATCCCTGGTCACTGACCGTCTTCGTCCACCTTCGAGTACCTCCCCCAACACGGCCATCTCCCTTTTGTACGTCACCTCCAAGACCATCAACCTCTCGGGTAGGTACAGAATACTTCTCATCAGAAGCTATCTGGTCACACCCCAAAGCAGGAGCCAGAAAAAATACGTTCAAAAGGCAGGAAACAACGTTTCACAGACATCCTTACGGACATTCATGTGAACGAAGCATTAAAGAGAGAGAAAAAAACTCTACTACAGAAGGCAAACAAAAGAATCTGGGAAAAGAAAACCACAAAAAGTGTGAAAAAAAACAAAAATCATCCCTCACCCCCAACACACACACACATACAAGAGAGTGAGAAGAATCCCATTCCGAAAAGGAGACCGAATACTGCATTGTGTGCCTGAAAGCAACTCAAAATCCAGGGAAGTGTGGCTGCCATCCTGGGTGTGCAAGTCGTGGGCACATCAAGATTGCACAGCCGGAGGTGATTTTTACACATGCCACAACCATGAATGAATGAATTTCTTCCTTGGTGGGGGGGGGGTGGAATAACGGCTTTCCAGGAGCCAATATATTTTTTTTCTGTGAGCCAGCTGCATTGAAAGAAAGTTTTAAAGAGCTGTGTTGTTTTGGTATGCTTGTGTCTCTTCCAAGAAACCTAAGGTCACAGACAATATTCACTGGAATATGGCAAAAATCAGTTTGGGGACATTTACAATTTTGTACAATAAATACACGTTTAATAAAAGTTTGTTACATTTCGAATGGCTCCATTCCTTCTGCCTAACACTGGAATAAGGATAAATTGAATAATACCTGTGACATTTGCACATGGTCTGAAAGTAAACCTATGTTCTATGTGAAAATATACAAAACTCAATAATACTAAGATATTTTAGTGTATAAATAATGCTATAATATCATTGTGTCCAGATAGTACTAATATTTTGTGTATAGATGATGCCATAACATCCTTATGTATAATACCATAATATTATTGTGTGTAAATTATATTATAATAATATTGTGTATAAATGATACTATAACATTATTATGTATAAATAATGACATATTATAGAGTATAAATGATACTACAATATTTTGTGAATAAATAATGCCATTATATTATTGTGTATAAATAATACTATAATATTATTGCGTTGATACCATGATATTATTATGAAACAATACACATTTTTAGAAGTCAATACACATTGAGACATAAGAAAAAGTAATCAGTGAAATTTAATGTATTTTCAAAATGCAACTGTGCCTGATTAGTGTTGCAAATGAGTCCAACCCCGACCTCTTCCATTCAAATACATATTGTGAATGATCTCTCGTTAAATAGTCCTCTAATGGTATGGGTAATTAGTGTACAGAGGTAAGTTCTACAAATACATATTTGGTTCCCTAAGTTCGAATAGTCTCAGAGTAACTGAGTGAAATGCTGAAAGAGAAAGGATTTCTAGTCTCTCTCATTATAAGATTATCTGTTTGAACAATTCAAGAAAATTTAGCGTATATGTGTCCAAATACTGATGTCCTCAGGGAATTTGTTAAATTTCCAGAAATTTCTCGGAAGAGTAGAGGTACTTTAAGCCCCCGTCCTTCTCTTTTCAGCATTACACCACTGCGTATAGTAATTAATAGAATAGAAAAACACGTGTTAGAACAACAAAAGTCCGGGCATTTTGAAAAATATGGATTATTAGATCATCAAAATATCACTTAACAAAATGATAGTATACGAATCTTTTCAGATGCAGCATTATCGATTACTAATGATTTTATATTGGTTTTTCTTTCATCTTATTTCTATTGCTTATTATTGCAACTGTCGGATCATTATCCTACGATGGTTAAGTAAACAACGAGGAACACAAAATGAAAAATAAGCATTCAGCAAGGTTTGAACTCGCATCCTTTGTGATCAAAGATCGCATTACTGAATCATCATAGCATGTTCAGATGATACCAATACGTAGTGAAAGTAGCGAGATGTGACTTGGAACTGGCAATTCCTACTCAAAACAGCATCTGCTCAATTTTTCTCAAGGAACGTTATACCATTTCCTGATATCTACTATTATAGCAGTTATTCAAGGTTCCAACATTATAAACGAGCTTCTACAGAGATTCTACAATTTGAAGCGACTAGAACATGCCTATTCAAAGGGAGCATCCATTTTCATGAAAATCTACAGGGGACGGTGTATAAACTTGAAATAACGATTTACAGTTATTTATTTACCTATTTGTTAATGAAGACGTTGATTTCGACGAATAGAAATATCGTCAGTAATCACCATAACATTAAAACAGATTTTATTTTAATTACTGTTACGTCATCGAACTATTATTCAATTTTAATATCGTTGTGTAGAAAAATTTGACAGAAAAAAAACTAATCTCTCTACCCCTCTTCCGCTCTGTCTGTCTGTCTGTCTATCTGTCTGTCTGTCTGTCTGTCTGTCTCTCTCTCTCTCTCTCTCTCTCTCTCTCTCTCTCTCTCTCTCAATTCTATTCCCAAACCACTTCGAAATGATTTGAGACGTATATCGCATCATTGGAACGTCACTTTTTACAGACTCAAAGTGAGCGTTCATTCCGGTATAGATTTTTATTGTGAATCGATCACGACCCACCCATCCCTCCATATCGAGAACCGCTGACCCAAAGACTTCAAACTTGACACTGCAATGTCTGGCGATCGGACCAACCTATCTGGCGAATATCAACTTCGTACAATGTCCAATTGTCAAATTATCTCGGTGAACACGCACACACGGAGATTTCTCAAATTACAGTTGGGATAAGTGGAAATAGTGATTTGTGATAACTACAGTAACCAACTTGTCGCTAGAATAGAACATAAAAATCAATTGGTCTGCTATCTTTCTTTCTAAATACTGAACTGTGCAGATGACAAGTCAGAAGTTGAAGGTTGTCAAAACAAAGTCGTCAACGACTGAAGACGTTCGGTCTCGTGCTTGTTAAGACAGTGCGTGATCGGAAACAAATAACCAAAAAGGTAAGTGTATTAACTATAATCGCCAAATGAATTTACTTTCCTAATTCGGTTATACTCGTTGTTTGCAGAATGGGTACGTACATGGGAGTCTCCATCAATGTGTTCGAAATGCAATCAAACTATCGATCGATTTATTCCAATCTGTTCCTGCCTACTTCTCCATTTTCTCACTTTCATTCTGTTCCTGCCTACCTATCAGTCTCTAAACATTTGCCTGTTTTTCCTCCTCCCCTCTATCTCTTTCTCTCCCTCTTTATCTATCTATCTATTTTCATATCTATCTTTGTATCTATATATTCACATTCGTGTATCTATTAATACGTAACTCGTTTCGTTATCATGTATCAACTATCTTTATATATTTTTTCTCATGAATCAACATCAACCTTTGCATTTGTGTCAGTCAGAGGCGTGCAGATTTAGGGGACCTGGGGTCTTGGCTCCTCGGATGGGGCTCCAACATTTAGTAGAATATGTTGTCGTGTAATGTTTGCAGAAATACTATTCATTTAGCTTTTATACCCCCTCCATTGGGGTCATAAGAGGTGGGGTTCAAATTCACCCCTCACGCCTCTACTCAGTTACGCCTATAGTGTCGCAATTTATATATAAATCTCGTTATTACGGTCCGTTTGTTCGACAGTTAGTTAACCAATTTCATTCTTTTCATCTCCGACATATGTACTGACTTGTACCTGATAGATGAAGGATTTAATGCTATTTCTTTTCCGTCACTGACGCGTCATAAAGAGTTTTGATCCAACGAGTTCTGCTGCTCATTTCAAAACAGCAGACGACAGTGAACTGGTTCAGTGACTCTAGTCTTTGCCCCCCCCTTATTCGCATTTAGTTTGAACGTACCAGATATAGTAAGTTAGTAACCCAGATCTCACTGGTGTCGAAATATCATTTGATCATTTAAAATGATCATATTATGCTCACACACACACACACACGAACACACACACACACACACATATATATATAAATATATATATATATATATATATATATATATATATATATATATATATATATATATATATATATAGCACATTGAATATTGCATTATATTATATCATATTATATTGCATCCCTGATTTGTTATATATATATATATATATATATATATATATATATATATATATATATATATATATATATATATATATATATATATATATATATGCAATATTCGATGTGCTATGGGTTTATTTCATAAAGTGCACGATGCATTACACATTAAGCATTAAGCTGATTTAGAGTAGAGCGGAAAATAAATTGGAGTAAGGATTCGCTACACAAACACGTTTATGTTTCTGTCCCGTTTGGGGTTCTCCGAGCGGATGAGTTAGGTAATTCTAGATTCCTATTTGGGATGGGGGGGGGGCTATTTTTCTTGGTGGTGGGATCTTCCTTTTATTCTATTTATGTATGCTTTTGTTTAGTGTTTGGCTAATGCTTGCTATATTTTTTTGTTTTTTTAATGGGGATACATGATTGTTGGTGGTTATAAATTTTATACCTATGTGAACATATGTGTGCATGTGTGTGTATGTATATGTGTGTGTGTATTTGTGTGTTGTGATGAACCATGCACGTTTTAGAAGTTTCATAAGTTTTAACAAAAACAGTCCTTCAAATTATCTTACCATGTCATGATAAGCAAGTCAGTTACTTTCCGATCGTTGTAAATGTATTATGTTCATTTATTTTGCGTTATACGCAGAATATCAGATTTTATCCAAGCGAGCAAGTGAAATTTAGCAAATCAGTAGAGGCCTATTCGTTACCATAAGAAAAAGGAGTCCGTTGCAATTTGGTGCGCGGCTTATACGTAGATCTTATAGAATATAGAGCAAAATCCAACGGATGTTATAGGCAAGAAAAAACAGGACCCACCCCCACTTGTTAAAATTGAAAATACAGTAAAAATTACAAAAAGTGAATCCTCCTCATTACTTTAATGGCCGTTGTAGCCACAGCAATTATTCACGATGTGTCTGATTTTTTGAAAGAATAAATGAGAGCGCCATTTTTTAAATACCCACTCAGACATTTGAATAGAACAGAATAAAAAATATCTTATTCCATCTGACAGACAATATTGAATTATTTGTTTTCTTTATCAAAACAACAATTGGTAGTGGTGGGGGTGGGGGGTACGAATAAGCCTTAATCCCTCCCAAAGTGAAGCAGTAACAACAGTTAGTTCCATACAGTATAATTATGCTCAGTTTTTATATATTAGGTAATTACATATCCACAGGGGACCAATATAAACCAGAAGAGAAGAATGTTTTCCTTGAATTTTCAAAACCTCTCAGTTAGTTTAATGATCAGAAGGAGGATGGGTGTATATTTCAGGACGAAGATCAGTGAAGCTTTCTCCTTCCTTCATATACATAACAACATTGTATATATATATATATATATATATATATATATATATATATATATATATATACACACACACACACACATATATATATATATACATACACATATATATATTTACATACATACATATCATACATATACATATATATATATATATATATATATATAAATATATATATATATATATATATATATATATATATATATATATATATATATATATATATATATATATATATATATATATATATGTATATATCATGAGCGAAAATCTATTTCTGTAAATTTTAAATGCTGTGTCCTAATGGAAATTTCAAAAGCAATTAGATATAAACTAAAAATAATCCACCACACCATTTTCTTTTCCGATTTGCATTATTACGATTATCTGCTACGTAAACATGATAAACTTGGATAACTCCTTTCGTTGAATTTTTTAGAAATTAAATAAGCATAAAAAAAATATGAATTTTATCATAATAATATTTGTGTTTATTCAGAAGGAAAATATCATAGAAATTAGGGCTTATTTTGTTTACAATAGCGAACCGGTGAAGAATAAAAATTTCCCTCGGGAAAGTTTATCTCATATAAATATCTAAAAAATACCCCCTCCATTCCCCAAGGACCAGTTGAAATTTCAATCGATACTGGATACTTTTGTGTTCTTATAACTATTAACCATTGTCTGAATCGAGTATGGATGCACAAAAGGGTAAAATGTTTGGCGCTAATTCACTTTCACAATCCCAACAACTTTCGGCACAATGGAAGGTAATCTCTGTTGTGAAGTTTCATACTTTTGTTCATTCGATATTGAAAATGATGCACAAATAAAAAGAAATAAGGGAAAATATGAAAGAGAAAACTGATTTACCATTATCTGCTGTCACCGTGCTGTATTGATAGATTAAGACAATCCTGATTGTGATGTTTAATACCGCCTTCCACTTGGTCTTGAAAACGGTGCACAAAACCATCGACTCTCCTTCTAAGAAAACAAAAAAACGGTTTCAGGTTGTGGATGATAATATTCGGACAAGGAAATAAAAGTGGAAATCATATTAGTAATTTCTATGCACCCTTTATCCAAATCTTAATCATTTCTTTCATTTTTCTTTATAGAAAATTATGTTTAGCTGATGATGTCCTCAATAAACAGGGATCTGTCAGTTTTCTGTTCTTTTTCCTGTGCTGTGAAGATCAAGAGAAACTGTTCAAGGTTTAGTTTCAAACCAATTCGATTAAATGTTGGTATAAGAAAGACATTTGCTACATCATGAAATACTTATTAAAGGACAGAGCCAACAGTCTTAGCTTCAATGTAACCAGTAAAGGAGTTGTATCAAATGATACAACGGGGGATCAGAAAATATTTTGGAAAATACCTCATCAACGCTTTGGGTATGCAATTGTTCAACTATACGTCTAATCAATTATAGTGTCTAAATTTGGATTATATATATGCAAATATATATGATGATGATCGACGATTCGAAGATGAAGATAATAACTCAAGAGATAGGTTTTACATCTCGAAAACTCTTATTCATTTTGTGGGCATATTTCGACCTTTCATATATAAGCATACATAGACACACACACGTGCGCGCATATATATATATATATATATATATATATATATATATATATATATATATATTATATATATGTACGTGTGTGTGTGTGTGTGTGCTTTCTGGATGTGAAGTGGTCCGACAGGAAGTAGGTGAAAATGATAATTGGAAGGCGAAGAGAAAAACTTGAGAGAAAAGTGTCACATCTCATTTTTTTATTATTCCGTGGGTATATTTCAATGCATTTTGATAGGAGCAAGCCATAATTTTTCAGAGAAAAATATTTACAGCAGTTCACAGAAAAAATTGCTGTTTACATGCTCGATGCTGAAGTGAGAATGAGTATATTTCTGTGTTGTTTGGTTGTTTTGTGGGAGCGGGGGTGTAAGTGTCTGTATCGATGAGAGTAACGTTTGGTATGAAGTGAGATGAGTCAAAGATAGGCAGATTCAGGGGTTTTCGTTTCCTACCTTTATGGTTGTTTTGCTTGTCTTAGATACGAACGACAATGAGGTCTAAAATGGTCATTTCTCAAGAAAAATGGGTTTTGTCACTTTTTATTATAGAATGGAGAGGTGGTGTCTAGAATTCAATCGATAAGTGTTGGTACGTGTGGGTTGGGTGGAAGTAGAGTGTTATTTTTATCTAACTTTTTGGTTGATGGCAGGTGAGACTTCTTTCACTTTTTTAAAGGGGTGGTATGTGTGTACTTGTACCGTTTTTTGAATCGACTGTTTGTTGTTAGCCAATACTTTGTACGTGGGTGTATTGTATCTATCTGATTCTATTTCAAAGTCAATGGATTCAGTGGGTTTTTAAAATCTGAAAGTGACCACACCTCTGTGTTATTGTATTGTATTGGGATATAAGGAGCTGCTTCGATGAATCTGTATGTTGAGGGGGACTTGGTGAAAGTTGAAAGTTGTGGTTGTGCAGGTTTCTATATCCGACCATGCCATTTGTCCTTTCGTCCAGTTTAAGGGATCTCTTATGTTCGTATATTTTTTCTTGAGAGGTCTCGATCCCTCTCTTATCTCGGGTGGGATTTTTTGCGGTGTTTTTTTTTTTCACAAAATCTGTAATAGTTGTTTAAGTGTTGGTAACGATATTTATTCCCTTCTTGATCAGGTTGGAGCTGAAGTTGACGATGGTTGTGTTCGTTGGTGGTGTGATACGTCTAATGGTGTTTTTTTTTATTTTGTTTGATATTTGTTTTGTGGATCTAATATGCTTACTCCTCGCTGAAGAGTTTCTAGTTTAGGGTACCATTTACGATGTAGGTTTATGCTAAATATGTTCCTTAGTTTGTTTTCAATAGTATCCACACTTATTTTGTTTTTTGTTTTTGTTTTTGTTTTTGTTTTTGTTTTTTAATTCGGATTTTTTAGGTGCTCACTGCCTAACAAAAAGCGGGATAAATGCAGTATCCTCGTCGACCATCAATTTAATACGTTCCAAATTGAAAAAAAAATTTCAGGAAATCAACTCACTCGAATTCATTGTTTTGCCATGACGTCGTTATGATATTCCCTTCTTATGAATTCACTGTTTATGACACTTGGTAAAGTTTCACCGGAACGTGAATCAGCGATTACGAATCAATCCAAAGATATGATTGAAAATTGATAATACATGATATGAAAGATACGATATCTATATAGCAGTTCATAGAAAACCATGGTAATGAATAGAGTTAAAACAATGGGTATTATCGCTTGTTAAAATGCATTTTGTCTATCTATGCTGTAATCATAAAGGAAAAGAATTTGCCATTTTTAACTGACCCAAGTAAGAACTGCTGATTTGGGGCCATGTTTTTAGTTGAAGAAATAACTTGTTTTATATTCAAAAATATACGGTAACATTCATGCGTCATCTTTCTTCCATTTTTTAATTGATCACCTCAAACGTTGGTCACGAGAAGGTTTCTATTGAACGACCTGTTTTCTTTTCTCTCTCCCCCCCTCTCTCTCTCTCTCTCTCTCTCTCTCTCTCTCTCTCTCTCTCTTCATCTTGAGATTGGACGATACATTATGCAATTGAAACTCAGTTGTGTAACCTCTGTCATATAGATGCTACCCAAAGGTTTAGGGAGTTTTAACAGCACACCTGTAAACTAGCTGTTGTTCTGAATTTTACCACTACCCCTTTGTGAGCTGTATTTTTTCTGAGTTCGCTGTATGAAATGTCCACGGACACTTCTGTAAAAGAGACGATTGAAATCATGTGAAAGCCGGAGTTTTTTTTTATGGTTGAATTTGCCGAGCTTCCCGGTACCACATCGTGTCTGAAATCAAACTGAAACCTAAAGATTAGAAGTAAGACGTGATTCATAAATTTAACACGTTTACAAAGATTTGAATCACAAATGTAACACCCTTACAAAGACGTGATTCACAAATCAGACATGCACTCATAAGAATATATCTAATATATCTAAATATATGTCAACATTTTGTTTTGGTGAACGACCTTCATAAAAAAGATCCGTGTTGTACCTTCACCCACCTGGTTCTTAGAAACCGCCAATCTGCAGTGGCCTTCCGTCTATCGGGCAGGGATGGTCGATAGACGTTTTAGACAGAGCACACAGACGGTCTGCTCCCCCACGTTGTGTAAATCTTATTTTAAATGTCTTTGTTGTCAGTTAGGAGCAAGGTTCACATGCAGGGGGTCATAGACACTTTTGTTGTGTCACTTGGATCTCTGAGGAGCCGAAAACTTATGATGGACATAAGTGAGAAAAACCTGATAAATTCTGGGAATTATATGGATGCAGCTCTAGTTTAGTCAACTTTTTGGAACCTCGGACATCTCTCTTGGGATCTGTTAGATACTGCGACAGTAAATGGTAGGGATGTGTGGCTAATCCCTTTAGTAGATAAGTACGTTATTTTCACGTCCTGATGTCTAAGGATGAACGGAGCCGGGGAAATGTTGATAATTCGGACAGGCACAATGCCAACTGATCCAGCCACGGTTGAATCCCTGCTTGTGTGGGAATCCTAGGCGCAAGTGGGAGGGGCATCGACTGAATTGAACTCTCAACTCCTGATCCATCACCTTTTTCTAGGTCAGCCGTCAAACGATATCTGTCACCTGGCCTCTTTCTATGTTGACTATCAACTGATATTCAAAATTCTAGGGAGATCATTATTTTGATGCCTTAATTTCTATTAGCATAAGCTCCCCTATTTTGCTTTGGGATGTTATTATTACTGAACCCCTACCTACATTCCCTCGGATGTGACACGTAAGTTCGTGCTGTCAAAAGCCCAATCGGAAAATCATTAATGTTTTTAATTTTTCCCTCTGGCACTCTATTATTTCTCTTAAGCCTCATCAATGAATCTCCAGGGTGACACCTGGGTTGGTATTGTCAAAATCCGGATCGTAAAATCCTTCGTGTTTTGCAAATTCACCTTTCTTTTCTCTTTTACACTTTATAATATCACTTCAGCCACGATGACACACGACACATAATAGCTGGAACTAAGCTGTGTTGAGTGAGTTCATACTGATAGTCATCTAATTTATGAGTCAACAACCAGATTAGATTGACTTATTATAATCATGGTTTTCTTAACATCGTTTGGTGGACAAAGACTTTCCTCGGAGATTTACCAAACCTCCCGGGAGTGGGCTTCATGAAGATGATATTTTCTGGACCCGGCTAGTTGATGATGCCATCTTATTTTTTGCAGGTCACAATTTCGCGTATGATCTGTAGGGATCTATGTTATGAGTTGTGGTGTTCTGCGGTTGTCAGACATTATTTCTACATGTCCTGCAGATTGTTTTCTAATGGATTTTATGATATCTCTGATTCCTGTTATTTTTTTTTTTGTTTGTTTGTTTTTTCTCTTATATCCTTTACTGTCTTGAGAATTCTCCATGTGATTTCAAGCATGATCGTTTCTCTTCCATGGTACTCAGTTTGAGATACAAACTTTGGGTTAAGTTCCATGTTTCAGCTCTATACGTGTGATTATTAGCGCAAGCTTGTAAAATCTACCCAGAGCGTTTTTTTTTTTTTAATCTTTATCAACAGGAACACGGGCGGGAAGCGATTCCTGCCGAAATAAAACCCCGAAGGACACATTTCATGCAATCATGTCCGTAAGATGGATGTTTGTCAGTGGGAACTTGACTGTTTACTGATATTATTTACACATGTCATTTCGACATAGTGGAATTACAGAGACAGTGTATTAGTATGAAGAATGCAGGCAAATCAGAATTCAACCTGCGATGTGATTACACTGAAAAGGATATCATCAGAGCAATTGGACATTTGGAAATTTGTATCGATATTCATATATAAATATATATAAATATGGAGTATCAAAAATGTACAAACGCTCTAAAGAGCAGTTAATCCCTTTGAAATTTAAGGTGTGAAAGTCAGAAATTTTCCAGAAAAGAAGCATGTAATTATTGATAGTTTATAAGCTTTTTAACTTGGATGATAACGTGCGTTCCCGGATGCCGGTGTTTTCGGGGCAAAATGGTACTAAAAGCGTCGAGTGGATAAAAGGGGAAAATGAAACCCTTCAAATTGCTTTGTTGGTCTTTGAGAAACAACTCAATGTATGTATACACGTTTCCTCTCTGGAGAAAATCCTGAACTAACCGCCTTGAATTTCAAGGGGATTCCTTTTTAAGTTTGCGTTCATCTTTTTAGACTATATGTGTAATTATTATTTAGAAATGAATATATGATCCGAGAGAAGAATTATGAATTTCATTATGTTGTATTGAAAATCCAATGGAAGTGATTTCCCTTTATTACACGCTGATTGTATTATTTTGCCCAAGCAGTGGAAATAGAATAAACAATTAAAGGGAATAGAGCAGCAGGAATCGAACCTGCAACCGATATGCTAGCTGCTTGAACGTATCATTGCTCTCACCATTGAGCTAAACAGCCACTGGAAAAGCAAAGGCCAAAATAACTATTTTAGGTCCTAAGTCTCATTTTGTTTATACACGGTCTGTATCTGCTCTATTTGTTTCTTTCAACGTAGACAATTTTGTTATTAAGAAATGGCTACATGATCCGACAGAATTACATTAAATTGTGTAATATTGTAATGAAATACTATTTTGAATTGATTATCTGATATAACACAGTGAATGCATGGAGACAAATTTCCGTAATTGTTTATTCTATTTACGTTGGAACAAAGTCTCAGCTCTAATGGTGATTATCAGGGAGGTGCATTGTTTGTATATCCTTCTTTTGAATGTGTGTGTGTGTATATATATATATATATATATATATATATATATATATATATATATATATGTATGTGTGTTAATATATATGTTATTTATGCGTTAATACATGTGTGAGCATGTAACTGCGTGTGAACAAAAATCGTTGTTGATAAAACCATAAAATTGTTGGATAGTTGAATGAATACTCTTACCGTCACTGCAACGTCATCTCCAACCATCTCTGTTTGGCAGAAGACAAAAGTGTAAAAATAGTCGGCTGTTGAGTGATGTCAAATATGCTCGAGTCGAGTTGAAGTCGCTTTGAGTGACACATATTGGGAGATAGGAGATACAATTAAAGTAACCATTCGTGTTTTGTTATAGCATTAATCAGATACGAATATGTACACTGGAAACAAGTGGTGGCCAGAATATGCAGAGAACAGTTCATTACAACCTTCTCCACAATGGAATCACTAAAAGGACCGAAAATCGCATAGAAATTTTTTTTCTATATTTGTAAATCAACAATAAATCTGCATCATTAAATCTCAATCGTTGTTGGGAAAGTAAAATTGCCAGTATGATTAAGTGTCAAGTTTTACATGGAAAATATGCGAAATGAGAAAGTTAACATGTTTTAAAGTATGGATCATAACCTTGATTCCAACTATCCTTTTATAATTTATCATCTCAACTATCGACGATTTTACGAGTATGTGACAGTGCAATCTATAAAGGGCTGAGGTTATTATAAAGTCCAATTTGAGATGCCAGTTCATAGCCACTAGTCACAATCAAGAACAATTATGCTAATGGTAAGTGTTTTCATCCTCATGAACAGTAATCATGTTCACCTGATTTTACGCGACCGACATTTTGGGGGTTTCCTAAAAAAGCATATGAGAACCAAAGAAGCCTAGACGACCCAATCACTAGAAGGAAACATCAGCACAGAAATTCGAATGCCTTTGCCAGAGGCATAGACATCAGTTAAGAAAAAAATGTCAAAATATATCTACACGCCCAAAATGGTTGCCATATATGTTACGTTATTTTTATTTATTTTTTTATTTAGTAGCCTATACGCGTAAACATGACGGAGTTATTTATGCATGGATCGTTACTGAGGAGCCTAAAGGAACCTAGAGTTATATCATTTCATTTTTTTTAATAATTTTAGTATCCTTATTTCAAGTTTTTTTCATATCTCAACCACTCTTAGGCTGTTTCAATGAGACATAATCAGACATAAGGTCTCAAGATTTTATACAGCGTAATTTTCACTGCTATGTCATCATAGGAAGGTAAATTAATCAGATCTTCTTATTTGAGCCCAAACAGACAAACAGAATAAATTTGAATATATGGTTATTGTATATATTGATTACATTTCATGTGTATTGTATGTTTTTGTTTGTTTGTGATTTTTTTTTTTAATCATAGATGATCAAATTCTATCTATATTTTAGATATTTTTATTCGGGGAATAAGTAAAAATAACTCTAATAAATAAACAGAAATGATATTTGATTTTTAAGTCTCTTTGTGACTTTTGGGATACTTTTTATCGGATGAGTTTTGTTTAAGACAAGATGTAACTTTGTATATCAAATGAATATTTATATAATATGTTGAGGTGACAAGATTGAACATGAAATATTCTGTAGTAATATCATTTATGCATCTATTTCTTTGGGACATTTCTTTATTATTATTTCTGTCTCAATCTTAATGCCCTCAGCGCAGAAGCAAGCAAGGGAAGCTCTTTCAACCGTCCCCTAGAGCCTCTCTCACATACGCGAACCTCTATATATATGCATATATACTAAGTATTAGTAGGCAGGCAATTTATATCCAACTGGGTATGATAATTATACGGACATTTTAGTAGGAACATATTTTGCTCAGCACCGATGTTACTCTGAAACAAACCGAGCGCCCCCTGGATCGTGTAAATTGATAAAGGAATGAGCGTCGTGCGTGGGACGAACTTGCATCCGTCAGGGGGGGGGGCTTACGCGACTTTACTCTTACAAGCTAAGCTAACGTCCTATGGTAAGGTGGGTGTTTCAGAAGCGCTCATATCACTTAACTGTTTATTCTATGATCATATATTTATACATTGAAAGAGGAGGTCAACATGTGCACGCAAATGTGCCTCCATTACAGACTGATATATCCATGTAAACATACATCTCTACACACAAGCAAAAAACTTTGGGCATTTACATAGAGCAAAGACTCATATTCACTTGGATGTTCATTAATTCATACTCGCTCTCTCCCTCATACACACGCACACACACGTACGAATATATATATACGTGTTGGGGGAGGCTATTGCATACAAACATGGACACCACAAACACATTTACATACAACACAAGCGCAGATAAAAGATAAATATATACTTATTTATCCATCCGCAAGGATAGTTTATTTTATTTTTAGTTGAATACCTAAAAAGATACCTGTATGCATCATATTCCTTTAGGGCATGGGCGATCATGGCTCTCCACAGCTTCGAACCATGGCATTGTCATAATGTTTCCTTGTCTTCCCCAATATTTTTTGTTGTTTTTGTTTTGTTTTTTTTGTTTTTGTTTTTTTTTGTTTTGTTTTTTTTTCATTTGTTTTGTTTTTTTCAGAGTTGCCCTTCTCTTAGACTGGTTGGCTCTGATGACCAGAGCGCCTAGTTTACCCTGCTATTTTACCCATTGCCGAGGGGAGAATAAATGGATTTAGAGTGAGCCTGTTTGAACTCGACTGACCGATCCCATTGTCAGTTCCATTAACCGATACGCCACTTTCATCTCCATAAACATATACAGACAGGTCACTCAATGAGAGAAGAATCTGTTACCAAGTTGGCTGGCTGGCTGGCTGGTTGGTCGGTCTGGTCATTTTAGGGCTACGATGACTCGATACATGTCCACATGCCATATCATTGCAGTCACCCACGTGAAAATAAACAAACTCACATCGACACACGTGTTAACATATGCGGCAACACATCTACAAGTACAAACGTATTAATGTCCACAAATTTATACAAACACAATCCGTGCATAGAATTATTGTTGGGAAAACGTCGGGCTTTTACACAAGTATAAACGATGGTTCAACTCAGTAGCATGAAAGAATTTGCATCAGTTTTTATTCATAGTCATGAAAAGTTATGCTATGAATCGCCAAAAAAACTGTTCTCCTGGGGAGATGTGAATAGACGTGCCTGCCAGCTGAATGGAGCTAATCGTTCTCCATTTCTCGACCGGTTCCTCTTGCTCGATTACTTTTTACTACGCACATCACACATTATTACATGGGCCACATGACATAATATTATACGAGCCACGTAATAGACAAAAACTCCAGTCAGATAACCTTAAGTCATGTTCGCTGGCCTTATCAGATCAGTTGACAAACAGAAACATGTACAATGAACAGTACTTCTTACACAAACGATGGTTTGTTTATATAATAGGTGCTGCTCATAGGTATTTCAACAAGTACAAAATCCGTTTTTTACATTTCCTATGATTACAAAGGCGTTTGGGATTTTGACTTGGGGGTTGGGAGTGAGGAAACTCTTTCAAATAGCAATGGGAGTTCGCCTTTTCAATCTATTCGATCGATTCTGAACAAGATTTTTGAAGATTTCTTTTTATTTGACTATTTAATTCTATCAAAAAATACATTTCCCAGAAATTCAGCATTCATAACCACAAAACATGACTAAATGCATGTCTTGATATGCTAACTGCAATGACATTTGGTTTCTTTGGCGTAAAGTTCCCGTTTCTAACTCTCTAAACCGAATAGTTATAAACAGAATATATGTTTGTCCATATAGTAGTAACTGAGTATTATATACTAGTAACTGATTATTATTATTATATATATATATATATATATATATATATATGTGTGTGTGTGTGTGTGTGTGTGTGTGTGTGTGTATGTATGTATGTGTATGTATATATGTATATATATATATATATATAGAGAGAGAGAGAGGGGGGGGGCTAGTAGTGTCTATGTGTAAGCGCATGGGGAGTGGGTTGTTAAATTTGATAAAATAGATACATGAACATATATGTAACGGTCGAGATCAAATGATAAGTAACTGTAACTAATAGTGCACTTGGATGTGTAGATCGATATCGAGAACCCAACGTGAACTGTTATGTTCATTCATCAAAGAAGAATGCTTACATTGGCCGGTGTTCAGACGAACAAATGGCTAAGTTGATCAATAGATTACATGAGCAAATAGATCAATACATCGAGAAATAGAATTAGATCATGAATGGACTGATTTCTGCTGGCAGATTTTGATGTGCACAAAAACAGTCATACAATGTTTGCGTTCTAGCACCTTAATTTAGAATCCCTTGAATACAAGCAAATAAGATTTATAACAGGCAAACACATACTCATTCAACACTGACCAACAAAAGAGAAGCTCCTCCATTCACTCAGCTCATACATGAGGGTTCAAGGCAAGAAACTACAGATCCAGGAGACTGCAGGAGTGACACGATACTAATTTCTGTGTGGATAAGTGGAATTTCATCATCAGCAGAAGAATATTAACGCCCTCGTTGGGCTCCAACATTCCCAAAGTTTCGCCAGACTTCTTCAACACTCGTATTACAGAGCCAATACTCTCGGAACTTGTCCAGATCGCCACGCCAACACATATTTACCGGCCACATTTGTACATATGACCTTTTGGGATCAATATTGTAAGACATGAGGTCCAGCAGTTGTCTGACATTCTTGCAACACGGCCAGCATTTTTAATGCATTGTATGATATCTTTGACTGAATAAGGAAAAAAAGGCCATTTTGGGGCTGAAGCAGCTATTTAGACCTTTGCATTAACGACAGTAAGAGCAACGTTACGTTGAAGCCTATAACTGTTGAAGTAAATATTATACAGAGACGAAATGTGAGCTGGAGCCAGAACTGTTATTATCACATATGGTAATAAATTTATTCCAGAAAATAATGCAATTATTCAAAATTTTCACTTGAGCTTAAAATTCTGTAAGGTACTGTACTTAAAAGACTGTGAACAAAAATGGACGCTTAAATTTCAATTTGAAGATGTACACACGCATGCGTACATACCCCAACGCGAAGTTCGTGCCTTTACTAACGTCTAAAAAAGCAAACACGGAGACAAGTGTAAATCTATCTCAAAAGGAAACTGATGTGCAGAAGAGCAGGTGGAATCGTTCACACTTGTTTGAACATGATACAAGATTTATTGATCGGTGATTTGAGCGAATGTTTGAGCAACAAAAACGCAAGGTCATTTGATCTTGGAATACAAGTATTTCAAATCTTCTGTCCCTGCCCCCCTCTCTCTCTCTCTCTCTCTCTCTCTCTCTATATATATATATATATATATATATATATATATATATATATATAATGAAATAAAGGATTCGCTACGCTAACACGTTTATGTTTCTGCCCTGCTTGGACTTCTTGGGTTTCCATGAAATAAATCGATCACACATCGGATATTGAATTACTGATTCGTACTTAGGTACATATATATATATATATATATATATATATATATATATATATATATATATATATATATATATATATATATACATTTGTATATATACATACATATATATATATATATATAAATATATATATATATATATATATATGTGTATATATATATATATATATATATATATATATATACATATATGCGTGTGAGTGAGAGTGTGTGTGTGTGTGTGTGTGTGTGTGTGTGTGTGTGTTGGCAGAATTACTGTGATTAGTATGATTTATTTGCTCCAAAATTTCCTGTACTGTTCAAAATCATACTGTTCAAGGTATTATTATAATGTATGCGAGTGTTTCTTAGCTTTTGCTTAGTTACATTAATTCTTACAGTATTACCTTAACCGAATTGCATCAAAACCCACACTATCAAAACCGCATAATCCAAATTATTCCTGCATCCATCCATCTTTCTTTCTTCCTTTTTTTCTTTTGTTTTTCTCCTTAATCACCTCTGCCTTTTTGCCCTTCCTCACTTCATCTCCTTATCTTTCTTCCTCTCTTTTTATCTCAATGTATTGCCTTTTCTATCTTCCTCTGCATTTTCTTCATCGTACACACAGACACAAATTAATACATTTTATCAGTTTAATATCAACATCAAAGCACCATGAAAATAGACAGTAGTCCACACAGAGTTATGTATCAATTTATTCGTATATTTCATGGGGTTCTACCTGTTTGCATTCCAAGATACCACAGTTCAAATTATGCTAGCGATGATAACTGTTTTGATTAATAATAAATCGTGAGTTTGATCCTCAAAGAAAAGAGTGTAAGACTGCTATTTAATGTCTAATGCTATATATGACGGTAAATACTGGTCAGTTTCGTCACAAATGGAAAAATTAATCAGAGCAACAAGGAAGATGTTTTATCGACGAATTGTACGAATATTATAGACAGAGCTTGTTACTAATGGAATGGTTTTGAGGACATTGAAAACTACCAGAAAATTTTTGCTGACGATAATGATAAGAAAGAGACTGTTGGAATTTTGGGGACACAGAATGTGGAAGGATTGGAGAACTTAACGTTCACAGGGCGCTTACAAAACAGGAGAAGCAGAGGTAGGCAGCCAGTAACCTATTTATAGGGTTGGGGCAGATGGTTAGCCGGAAGGATACCCGGAAGGTGTAGAAGGGAGTGAGTAACTGATAACGCCAAGGGAAAAGGGGCTGTGAAGGGCCATGATTGCCCACGTCCAGAGGGACAGAACACATAAGAAGAAGAAAAGATAAGCATAAAAATATTTTTAAGGATATCAAATAATATAAATTACCTCAAAAGACAGAAAATAGTCACCTTTACCAACCTTTGGGTGTGGAGCGTATGTAAAAGATTTTGCTGACGGTGGAGGAACAATCCCTTTCGTAAGTTATAGGACATCCAATATTAAAATTGGGACCACGAATCTCTATCAAATCCTCAAAAGAAGACGAAACCAGTCAAAAAAAACCCTCTGGGTTGGCAGATTTTTGGTAGAGCCTGCTCAACCTTCGACAACTAAAAAATCCCAAAGAAGAAGGGTGTACAACCAGTGTATCCTTTGAATAGTCACACATGGAGCTGAAACATATCAAAATATTGACCCTAAATCTGATAACTATGCAACTTACACTGGAGAGAATTGTGCTCAACATCACATGGTGAGATTTACACACCACAATATATAAGGGGAAAGCTGGAGTGAGTAATATCATAGATTCTATTACAAAACTCAAATTGCAAATGGCTAGCTATGTTACACGAATGTCGGACAATCTCTTGCCATCCCAACTAACAACGTGGATCCCCAAAGATCATATGCGTGACTGTGGCCGGCAAAAATAAGAAGACACGACGAATTAATCACGTTCAGGATGTATTAGCTCTGTGACGCCTATGATAGCAAGGTCTGGTGAAGATAGGGGAAGGTCTGTGTCCAACGATGGACACTGAAAAGCTGATGATCATCATATTAAAATGAACATATAGAGGAGGAACTAAAGTACGAAAAACATGCATTTGAACAGCCATTATGTCCATTGATAGACAAAGCCCTTTTCTATCTCCTTCCATGACGACTGCGATTGCACTAATCTATGTCATGTCTAACCAGCAAGCCTTTCTTCCTCATCCCTCAATTTTGTGCCTGGTCTTTTCCTTCTGCATTTACAGTCCCATGAACACCAGTTGCTTCTTCTTTAGTCCCATCTCAATTTTCTTACTTGCTGCCTTGCCCATCTCCATTTTTGTTGCTTGGTTATTCGTACCGTTTGATTCGCTTTGGTCCTCTCTCTGATCCATGATCTTTCTCTATCTCACAAAGTTATTCCTAACATTTCTTTTTCTTTATCTTAATTTTAAGTCGGTTATCAGTTCTTTTTATTAATTTCACACCCATCAGCCACAGCTGGTGTGCATCCATTGTATACTTTACCCTTGAAGCACGTTGGCAAGGTTCTAATCAGTATGTATCTATTCATACCAAATGATTTCCAAATAATTGTTGTGCGTTTTTTAATTTCGTTTTCGTGGTGTTTGTCTAATTTTATTATCTGTCTTGGATAAATGCATCGTCAACCTCTTTTAGAGCCTTACCCTCTTTTCTTATTATATATATATATATATATATATATATATATATATATATATATATATATCTATATATATATATATATATATATATATATATATATATATATATATATATATATATATATATATATATATATATGGTTTATTTTCGTGTTGGGGAGAGTGAAAGTTCGATTCTGTTGTCACGGTAAAAGATCAACTCCAGACTTTGAGAATTAGGTGAGGATTATTGTTGCTGTTCTCGCTGTTTCGGTTGAAAAACAAAAGACACCATCAGACTTTGGAAATTAGGGGTATATTGTTATTTTTGTTGTTATTATTGTTACGGTAGAAAAACAAATTCAACTCCAGGGCTTAAAAACTAACTGAAAGGGGTTGTTGCTGCTGTTGTTGTTATTGTTACCGTATTCGTTGTTACGGTTGAAAAACAAAATCAACACCAGACTTGGAAAATAAGATGAGGATTATTGTTGTCATTGTTGTTGCTCTTACGGTAGAAAAATGAAGTCAGCTCCAGCGTCCATTATGGACTGGAGTTTGTCAATACCTATGGGTATATATATTACTTACGTGTTTCCATCTCTTTATTCAAGGTAAGATAATGAATCGAATTAACCCGGCACTTGAGATAGAAACTAATACTCGTCCTAATTAGATTCCTGTCCCGGTGTTATAAATTATGGTGTTGATTAGATTCGAGTTCAGTTGACCCTGGCGTCTGTCGCTCAAATACTTCGGTTTTGAAAATGAATTGGAATTGTTATCCTATGTGCAAGAAGCAGAACCCGTCAACATTCCACAGTCCGTCTCTGTAAATTCAGTATAAAACAAGAAATTTACATAAATGAACAATAAAGAAAAAAAGGAATCGTTACTTACAGTATTGAGCAGTGGCTAAACCATTAACAAATGTAAATATATATTACTTATTGCCCGTGAAAAAACTTCACGGATATATTTGAATTTCTATGAGATTATTTATTTAGTAAAGAATCTAAATAGGCTACTTACATATATTTACATATATTTACTGTGGGTGTTCTTTATTTACGAAGATTTTTCGATGACGTGTTGGTCGTTAGTTTTGGTAGGAAAGTAAAGAAAAAACAAAATTGAAAAGACAGATTGAAGCCAGTTGACTCCTTCCCGATACGGACGAAGAGGATGGAAATGAGGACAAATTTCCCTACGCACACAACAGCTGATTGAGTACATTCTAAGCTATGTGATTAGGTTGGAAGAATCTTCTCTGTCGATTTGTATCTTGCTGGTGGGGGGGGGTAATAAAAAAAACTTGTAAAAAATAAAGTCCTGGTCTTGACCAAACTTGAAAAATGCCAGGGTCATTACACTGACGCATGCAAAACAAATAGGGAGTTCGTCGCCGGCGATTTGTTCTTTATTTCTGAAGAAACGGTCGCTTCACCTTTTGGTCGACTAGAAAACTTTTCTCTGTGTGTAACAGAAAAAAATCTGTTTTTCGAGATTTTCCATTTTTATTAATTTACTTAATTGAAATTTCGAAAATCGAAGTTGGAAGTTGCATATTCTGTTTTTAGACTGATTACAAATGTTCCAGAATTATTACTTTTAATTGTGATCAGAGAAACAATCAGAAAAGGTTACACTGTTCCCCATACAGGTGAATTTCTCATCAGTAATAGCGGGAGTTTCGGGGAGAGAGGCAAAAAAATGAACAAAAAGTTTATTATATACACACATGGACATATATATTTACCATTATATATATATATATATATATATATATATATATATATATATATATATATATATATATATAATGATAAAACAACAGATGATTCACATACTAAAGAATAAAATCAAAAATATGATAAGAGCTCGTATAATTGTAAATCTCTGTTAGTTCTATCAAGTAATGCTAGAACTATATACATGAGATCTCGAATAATTGTAAATTCTTATACGTGTATGTATTTTAGTACAATCTAGACATTGAATTCTGTGATAATTTGCTTCAGATATGATCTACTTAAAGTGCTCACTATCTATCCAACTCAAATCCAACGTAGCCGTGACTATTCACTGAATTTGGTTTCGTTGATAGTAAAAGTGGGTATCGGCCCGAAACGCTACCACCGAGCATATTAATGAATCTATAATTACTGACAGAGACGAAGTAAAGTTCAAGAAGATTGGAACACGGCAATCATAATGCTGTCATGGAGATAGAGGAAATCCTGAAGAACTCAACAACTATTGGCCAATAAGCCTACTTATCTGCATATACAAACTTTTTACTGAGGTGATCACCAACCGAATTACCAAAACACTAGATGAAAACCAACCACGGGAACAAGCTGACTTCAGAAAAAAAATCCACTCAACCATCAACCATCTCCATTCAGTAAACCAACCAGAAGAGAAAGCAGCAGAATATAAAATGCCACTTGCTGTAGTATGAGTAGACCTTCGCATAAGAGTACTGCAACTTATCAACTTACACAGCAGTTCCTTCATCAGGCTACATCAAGATTCTGAGTCCTTTTAACTAGAAGAAGGAGTGAGACAAGTGGATACCAACTCATCCAAACTCTTCACAGCCTTCTTTGAGATGATCTTCCGAAACATAGACTGGGATCATGAAGGAATCAGAATAGACTGCGAATACCTGGGTAACCTCAGATTTGCTGACGACATCTTTCTTTGAGAACCGTTATGATATCCATTAAACACCACTCATATTTCTATCTTATAACTGCTCTACTAATAGTATTGAGCACTTTTTGAGCTGAGATCTACTTCATACATTAATACGAATGCACACGTCAAGCAAAGTAGATAAAGTTGCTTTTCAATGATTGCCCAATCTTTATTAATATTGATTACTCATTTACCTCGATCTTAATTTTTAGTTGCATCTCTTCATATATCAAATGGATACTTGATTGGTTTTCATCAAAAGATTGAGTAGTGAATTTATGAATCTTCAAAGAAACTGGATGCAGACTTACAAATTTCCTTCGGGGGCTATTTACTCAGGTGAACCATGTATTTTGAGTGAAGAGAGTTTAAGGCTAAGAGAGAAAATGAAGAAGCAGAAATGAGGAAAGTGAGATTGGTGGGAAGAAAGAGAAAGAAAAAGAGAGTCAATGAATGGGATTAATGAAATGGAAGAAAGAAAGAAATTAAGAAAGAAAGAAAGAAAGAGAGTAAATGATATGGAAAGTGGTGAGAAATATACTGTATGTTGACAGGAAAGTAAGGGAGAATTAAAGGAAGGAAGAAACGCACGGACAAACAAAGAAGCAAGCAAAGATCTAATTCAACAACAAAAAAAAACGAGATTACAGCATAGAATCAAAGGAAAAAAACTGAGACTGGAGGAATGAAATTCTTGAATGAATGAATTGATAGATAAATGATAAATAGGGAGATTGATTGAATAAAACTTAAGACGCTGGAGACGGGCGCTGCCGTTTAACCATTTCACGCCAAGACGTGACATTAAAGACCCAGCATTGTACCCCAAAGATTTATCAGATCGTGGATAGGTTTAATTTTCATTTGACTACAGAAATTTACCAAGTTTGTCTCAGTGCAGCTTAAAGTTAAGTAGTGTGAAAGTAGAGTTAAGATAATTGTGCATTCTACCAACAGGAGAGAGACTGCCTGCCATCAAATTCAGTTTTCAAGATCTTAGTTTCCTACCTGAGCTTGAACAGCGAGATCTAGCAACAGTGGATGCACCACACCATATTGTAACATGGCCATCCCTTCGTCATTTTAGTTTCCTAATGGTTTCTATGATGTCTCAGACCCCTGTTTCCGCCTTATATACTGTACTGTCTTGTGATCTCTCCACATGATGTTGAGCATGATTATCTCATATGCACGTTGCATTGTTCTCAGTTTTAGGGTCGGTCTTTTGGTTAGGTTCAATATTTCTGCTCCATAGGTGACTATCGAGTGGATGCATTGGTTGTGGACCCTTCTTTTTAGGACTAATGGGATTCTCTTGTTCTTTTAAGTTGAGTTTGTTCTGTCGAAGGCTTGTCATCTCACAGTAATTCTTTGTTTGACATCTTCTCCTTTTAAGGATTTCATGGAGATTCGTTGTCCAAGGTAGATGTAGTAGTCTACTTTCTTCAGCTTTGCGTTTCCGATTTTGATTTTTGTGCTTTTACTCCCAATTTGTTGGTTGTAAATAATCATTGTTTCACTGAAGCTCACGTGAAGGCTAAATACTTTGCTTCCTTTGTTCAGTTCCTCTATCATTTGTTTGAGGTCGTGGAGGTTCTCGGCTTGAAGGTTTCGTCTGCAAATCTGGTATCTCAGGTATTCGCCGTCTGTTCAGATTCCTTTGTTTTCCCAGTCTAGGTTTCTGAAGATCATCTTAAGGAAAGCTGTAAAGAGTTTGAGTGGGCTGGTATCACATTTTCTTACCTTTTTTTTTAGAGCTGAAAGGGCACTGAGTCTTTATGTAACCTGATAAAGACTAGTGTAACAATATATATATATATATGCAATACTCTGATGTATAGGGGATTTGCACATAGGGTGAAAGCACCAAAGACATTAGAAATTTCTACTGAGTCGAGGGCCTTCTTGAAGTCTGTAAATGCTACCACAAGTGGCATTCAATATTCTATTAGCTTTCTCTTTTTTTTTCTTTTTTTTTAGTTTATCAAATGGAGGTGGTCCATGGTTGAGTAGCTTCTTTTAAAGCCAGCTCGTTGCTTTGGTTTGTTTTCGTCAGGCGTTTTTGTGATTTGGTTGGTAATAACTTCGGTGAAAAGTTTGCAGAGGCAGTTGAGTAAAATTATTGGTCTGTAGTTGTTGAGGTCTTTTCGGTTTTCTTTCTCTTTTTTTTTTTTTCATGTAACAACATTATAATTGCAGTGTTCTAATCTTCTGGGGATTTACTTTGTTTGGGGTATAAGTTGAATAAAATGGCTCGTTTCGTAGTGATGATTTTACCAGCAGTCCCTAGTAGGTCTATGCTGATGTTATCTGGTCGGGGGCCCTTCCCTTTTTTTGTTTGTTTGATGGCTCGTTTCACTTCCCATGGGGTAACTTTTCGAAAATCCTAGAACTGATTGCTCGTGTTTTGCACAGCCGGTTCATTGTTTTGTGTTCCTTTTTTGGACGTGTAGAGTTTTTGATAGAACTCTTGGGCATGTTTGACAATCAGGTCCCTGTCTGTTGGGAGGTTCCCATTTTCTCCGTGTACACTCGTTATTTGTTTTTGTCCTGTGTTTTTATTTCTGTTGATAGCTTTGAAGCCCCGACCTTTTTCCACAATTGTTTCGATGATTGCTTTCGTGTATCTTCTTTTGTCCTCTCTTTGTTTCATTTGGATGGTTTTATTTACTTTCGTTGCTTCAATTTTCTCTTTTGTTCTTGTCGGTGCCAGCGTTTTTCCATGGGGTATGTATGTATGTTTACAATTAGTAGCAGATGAATAGGTATTTGTTGGGCTAGGATATAAACCCATTACTCGAGCATTCAGGAAGAACTAAACACCTTCGCTGTGTCTATTGGGAACAGCATGTTAATCACTGAACTAACGTACGTGCCCCGAAGGAAACTATAACAGGTCTGGTTAGTCACTCAATTGAAACCGTTACTTGACCATAGTCTCTTAGCAGTATGCCGTGTTGGGGTTGATCAATTAAAAAATTAGAAAATGGTGGGAACCAATGGATAATTCACTTCTCTCGCCTCTTGTCGGGTAATAATCACTGGAAAACCTTCACAAAAATAAAGACAGCTGGGCACAAACTAAGAGACCAATTTAGTGTAAACCTACATAAATACGTAAATTGACCCCACATCAAAAAACTGTTGGGTGCGTGGGGTGGATTCAAAGAACAAATGAGTTTTTTTTTTCTTGACATTAAAGATAGAGAATTTGAGATTTTCAGCCGTCTTGTTACATTAGTGCAGCCTGCATACATGATACGTACTTAGCCAGACAGCCAGATCAGCTTAAAAACTGAGGAAACCTATGTTGATAGTTTTGGTTGACAGTTTCTGATAAGCCGTTTAGCCGGAACGTTTCCTTTGATAGTAAAGGTGTATTAACATGCATAACAAAATATTCATTGACTATAATTAGTTATTAACGAAGCTTAGCTCATTGGGGCACCCAGTGGGTTTATTTTAATCCAGTGTGCTTCTAGCATATCAAGATATTCCATACCCAAGTTATACGAATGTAAGTAGGAGTGAGTAACATCACTTCGGGTGCACGTCTCTTCTTAGTCTTTTCTCATATTGCAAACCTCGAAAAGCTTGCCGAAGTAGAGAACCTTGTGATATGTGATATCTTGGCAGGAGCGTGGGGGCATTACTGCACTCAAGTCGTACAAATATACGAGGGACTCCCCAGAAGTTCAGGAGATTTGACAATTAGAAAATGACTTAATCTAACACCTAGTTTTCATCATTTTTCTCGAGGTATGTCCCCTTGGACATGAATGCAACGATCTCCCAAAGGACATTGCTTACAAATGGTGACAACAAAAGTTTGTATTGTGTTCTGCTTGAACAGCACCTTTTGTACAGTCTTAGCTAGATAGCGAGAGCTAATTTCCCGCCATTGATTGGATCGGAGAATAATTTTTTTTAAATATTTCAAAGTACTGGATGCTTCAGGGCCATGTTCCACTTTGACTGAAGCTTAAATGACCAAGCCCATAAGTTTTGAATGTATTTGAACTTTTCTGGGAACGGTTTCCCTTTAAAATAATCTTTAAGTTTGACTACGGAAGGGGACATAATGAAATAATATCTAGATATTTTTGTGATAAATGGCACCAAAATATAGATAATTCTTAATGCGTAATTTGATGCAATTCTAGATACACACTGAAATACATAGTGGCTTGTTTTCGGTCGGGTGATCCCGGTGAATCTTTATGTGGGCTTGCATGCGAAATTTCTGCTACCTCATGAACCTTGAAGGGTTCTAATTTTGGTGGGGGTCATTGTTGCTGTCAGGGTCATGGTCATGCTTGTTACAAGGGGAGAATAAAGTTAACTTCTGAGTCGGAATTTGACATACAACATAAAATATGTATGTCAAACAGTCCGGTGGTCAACTGGTATGTAATTTAGATACCAATAGTTCCGTTGCGACATAAGAGGTAAGGACAGACACTCAAGTCAATAATTCGATTCAATGCTTAAAGCGCCGAAAGCTGATTTCTACTAGGAGACACTCAGGTCACCGTAATCGAATATCGACCAAGAATCAAAATTCTAAACGCGAAAAAGAACTATTGTTAATCAAGTCAATGGGAATTCGATACTTCATTTCTCCCCTCTGGGTACACACGGGCACGCTCACCTGAAGAGAAAAAAAAATAACAGACTTGTTTAGTCACTTAATAGAAACCGTCATGTGACCAATATTTTTTGGCAGTATACCGCGCGGGAGTTCATCGATTTAAAATTTAGAAAAAGGGGTGATCAATGAACCAGCTATTTCTTTCGCTCTTTGTTGGATCACGGAAAAAATCTGGGCTAAAGAAAACTAAGTAGCTAATTTAGCATAAATTTACATAATAAATTGAAGCCCCGCGATGAACTTTTTTTTTCTAAACCTAAGGAGTGAATGTTTAAATTTAAGCTTATTGGAGCTGTTTGTACGCATACATTGCCAGCCAGACCAACTGAGGAAACCTATTTTGATTGACAGTTTTTAATGATAAGGACTGGGAGCCAAAAGACCGGTAGGTGCCAACCTGGTGGAGTACGAGGTTCGATTTTAAATCAGGCCAAAGAGGCGGATTGTCCTGAAGTGAACAGTCCAGTTACAACTTAAATTCGAAGTTCAACGATTGTATATACACACACACACATGTGCACACACACACACACACACACATACTCACATATATATTCTAGAAATCTCTGCAGCTTTAAATACTACACACTATATATATATATATATATATATATATATATATATATATATGTATATTTATATATATATATATATATATATATATATGTATATATATATATATATATATATATATATATATATATATACATGTGTTTTTGCGTGTGTGTGTGTGTGTGTGTGTGTGTGTTTTACTATCGCCATGGTCTGTTACTTACCGAATCATGACATAGTCGCATTTATAATGTCTGGTTTGGTAGGTAGATTGGCCACGCGAATTTATTCAACCAATGCGAACGATGCATGGCTGTTCAGATTACAATCATCTCGAATTTTACAAATTCTGATAGTGGTCAACGCGTGTATTGGCTCATAAAGATTTTCAAGATTATTTCTTTCGCACAAAACTTTACTATCTGAACTACAAACCATAACCACCTATCCAGATCATGTGAACCTTTTGCCAAAATTGTTTCTCGTTTTGTTTTCTGTTTTAGAAACCGTCAACCAACACTGTCAACATCAACATAGGTTTCTTCAGTTTTCAAGTGTGTCTGGTCGTCTAAATACTATGCCTCGTACATACAGTCCACACCAACGGAGCTAGAGAACTGAAAATTTGAACATAAGTTTTAGGGGGGGGGATCAATTCACAATGCTACATTGGTCCCTCAGTTTGTGTCCGGCAGCGTTTATATTTGTTATTTTGAAAATTTTGACTTTCCAGTGATCGAAGAAAAGACAAGAGAAATTATTCTGTAAAATGTCAAAAGTGGAGGGAAACTTTTCCCCCCTCTGAAGGGTTAAAAGTATAGGGATACTTTTCCAGCCTTTAAGGGGTCAAAAGTGACGGGTGGCTTCTTTTATTCTTTTCGTTTTTTTACGGGGTCGAAGACAGTGATAAACTTTTTTGCCTTTGAGTGGTCAAAAATGAGGAGAGTCTACCCATTTTTAAGGCGTGGAAATGTATGGAATTTTTTCCTCCCTTTTGAGGCAGACTTCCCCCCTTTATGGGTTAGGAGGGAACAGGGCCCTTTTTCCCTGCTTGGAAAGTATAGGGAAATCTCACTCACCCCCTTGACGGGTAAAAAGTGAAGGAAAGGTTTTTATCGCTTTAAGGGTGTCAATATTAATGGGAGAATTCCTTTCCTCTTGAGGTGTCAATAGTAAAAGGAAACTTTTCCATTTTTGAGGGGTCAGATATGCAGGCAAACTTTTTTCACGTTCTGGTTGTTTAGAGTGAATGCATTTTTTTTTTTTTTTGGCTTTTTAGGTGTCAGGTGTGGAGGAAAGCCTCTTGCACAATAAGGCTTCAAACATGAAGGTGTGTTACATGTCTGAAAGCTTTAGCTCTTTTTTTTACTCCTTAGATATTTTACCCGACGGAGACGGGCACTTCAGCTATCGATATGATTTAATGGGGTGTTATACAATATAGTTTAATTCTAAAGAGGAATGTTACTTTCCGTTTGATATACATGAGATCAACCATATATATAAGGATATTTTATGTTATAATTTAAAGGGAAAACCAATTGGTGGAAATTTGAACGTATATGACGTTGAAAATTTGACTTTAAGGTTAGGGAAGGAAATGTCAAATTGTTTGGTTGAATATATTGGGAGAAAATAAACTTGGCTCCTAATATAGAGAATTTCTATAGGCTTTACAAATAGTATTTCACCAACTGTATTCTTACTGACGTTATACAATAACACCTAAATGGTGAACGAGCAATTCAAGGGGCCCTTTAGGCGGCCGAGCCTGCCTAGTCACCAAATCTTTGGTACGCTTCTGAACGAATGGATTTTTACTTGTTCTTTTTTTTCTCCTTAAATAGAGTACCCTTGAAGACAGGTATTCAACTAGTAGATAGATAGATAGATAGATAGATAGATAGATATGTGTGTGCGTATGTGTATTGTGGATGTGAGATGATCCAAAGAAATGTTGATGAAAGTGACAATTGGAAGGTGAAGATGAAAAAAAAACTCGAGAAAGCAGGTGTTACATCTCGAGAATGTTGATCATCACGTGGTCATGTTACGATGCTTTTTGCATTGGTGCAGAGAAAATTTGCTGTTTACATGTTTGAGGTTGAAGAAAGAAATAGGGATATTTCTGTGTTGCTTGGTAGGAGTGGGAAGGTAAGTTTTTGTATATATATATATATATACATATATATATATATATATATATATATATATATATATATATATATATATATGTGTGTGTGTGTGTGTGTGTATGTATGTATATATGATTATAAATTGCGTTATATTATATAGAACCTCCTTTGAAATGGTTTCCCACCATTACACGGTAAATGTATCACTCACCTGAGACAACGTAAATAGAATTTAAAAAAATAAAGATAATTAGGCTGCTGCAAGAAATGAACCTGCCACCGATAAGGTAGCCGCTTCCATGTACTTATGTTCTTACCATCCAGTTAAATAGCCACTGGTAAACGAGATGAGAATTTGGGTTAAAGCAGTTATTTTAGCCTTTGCATTAATGGTGACTATTTAGCTAAATGGAAAGAGCATCGCCTCCAGCAAGTTTTTAATTGCCCCTCAGCAAAGCTTTCCAAACCTTTTGCATTGACAATGCACTTTATAAAGATAATTTATTTACGGCTCATCAGTCGAGTTTACTTAGCAAAGCCAAATATTTAATGTCATCCCAGCAGTTCAACTGACTCCAGGAGAGTATCATTTGAAAGATATCCAAAACAAGTCTAGGTAGTCACTCAATAGAATCTGTCACGCGGTCAATGTCTTTTGACAGCATGTCGCGTTGGAGTGATCATTCAAAAAAAGGGAGAAAGGGTGACCAATGCATGAGTTTCATCTCTCAGCTTTTGTTCGGGCTGAGATCGCTGGAATGAATAATTTCCGGAAGACTAGAGGATCAATTTAGCATAAACCTACATTGCAAATTGAACCCAACAACAAAATACTATTTTGGGGGTTGAGGCTACAAGAATAAAAAAAATGTTGAAGAGTTAGTATTCTGACTCCATTGAATCATTAACCTGTATCTGTAATGCATACATATCCAGACAGCCAGTTGGAACAAGTAAATAGTTTGGGCTGACGGTTTTTAATTATACTTACTTTTGCACTTTACCTTAAGATCATAGGTGACTCCCCAAAGTGCTGCAACACACAATTTGAGAAGCTCTGCTCAATAGTTTAGATATAGATATTAATAAAACTTAGCTAAATCTTTCATTTGACCACAACAGAGCACCCAATCAGGACCGAACCTATGGCAATCACCTTCAGCAGGTGTATGTTGGACCAAGCCAGCTTCGCTCAAGATCAGCTTCTTGAGTATTTAGCAAGAATTTAAATTACAAAGAGCAGCTTGGTGCTCTTGATATATCTTGATATAAAGATATATCCATACCTCGCATAAATGAATCACTATAGCCCGCGCATGTATCAGAACTAGTGTGAAATTACCTAAAAATAGATCTTTTATGTAAAATTATCTAAAAAGATACCAGTGCAAGATTTAGGCATTGTTGGTCCAAAATGACAATAGAGACCTGGGAAAAGCACTTTTTGAAAAAATAAATGACGTTTTCAGATGGTACCTTGGGGCGTTGTCCGGTGAATTTTCGGTTGTAGTCCCCAAAAAATGTGACCGGGAGTACCTGGAAATAAATGAATACAGACACAGGAAACTCCAAGAGAGAAGAATTTGTCGCTCAGTCGGCTGGTTGGTTGATCGGTCTGTTGTTGTTTTGTTTTGTTTTTTGTTGTTCTTTTGTTTTTTTTAATTTTCATTTCAGAGTTACCCTTCTCCTAGACTGGTTGCCTCTGATGACCAGAACGCCTAGTTTACCCTGCTATTTTAACCATAGCCGAGGGGAGAATAAATGGATTTAGTCTCAGCCTGTTTGAACTCGACTTATTGATCCATTGTCAGTTCCATTAACCGATACACCACTTTCATCTTCATAAACATATACAGACAGGTCACTCAGTGAGAGAAGAATCTGTTGCCAAGTTGGCTGGCTAGCTGGTTGGTCGGTCTGGTCATTTGTGGGGCTACGATGACTCGATACATGTCCACATGTCATATCAACGCAGTCACCCACGTGAAAATAAACAAACTCACATCGACACACGTGTTAACATATGCAGCAACACATCCACAAGTAGAAACATATCAATGTCCACAAATTTATACAAACACAATCCGTGCATAGAATTATTGTTGGGAAAACGTCGGGCTTTTACACAAGTATAAACGATGGTTCAACTCAGTAGCATGAAAGAATTTGCATCGGTTTTTATTCAGAGTCATGAAAAGTTATGCTATGAATCGCCAAAAAAAATCAAATAGGTAGAAACGGGATTGAAAAGTTAACGTTGTGTCAGTCTTCCAAGTCGAGAGGATCTGCCTGCTTACCTGCCCTCCGTGAAAATCAGCATTCAAAATATTCGTTTCACCAGGATTTGAACAGCGATCACTGGCATCGATGGGAAATTGGACAGTACCTCAGCTGCAGAGCAGACTCCATAATTACTGATGATCTTTGACTTTGGGGAATCACTTCTAAATCATTCTTATATTGTTACTTTTTAATATTGATAATATAAACGACATCTGACTAATATTGGGTTTTGTTGGGATTTTCCAGCGTTGAAAGGATTCTCTTGTGTTCAATGGTCGATATTAACCCTAAGAATCTGTTTACCACAGGATAACAAGATTCAAATTTAAATGGCATTCCACTAAGCATCTTACCATTATGGAAGAAATCTCTCTCTCTCTCTCTCTCTCTCTCTCTCTCTCTCTCTCTCTCTCTCTCTCACTCTCTCTCTCTGTGTATTCACCGCTGTTAATCGATAGCTGATAGTTCTACGAGGGTGAGATTAGCTAGATATACATAGTACCCAAGGTAGTGCAGTGTTGAGTTAGAAGTTATTTGGATCAGCGGTTTCTCTAGAAATATGATAGAACTAAAATGAAATCAAACCGGTAATTATATCCTTCGACTTTCACTTCTTCAGAATTGTTTGAATTGAGATATTGAATATCTAAATTAGCAACACTGAAAACAAGTAATCAAAATACTTCAAAGCCGTAGTTTTGTATGGCGGCCAGAAAATTATTTCACTTGAAAATTATTGCAAGGTACTCCACGTATACTGCGTCTTTTTCCTAGTATTCTATACTTTGCATCCGAGCACTCTTTTCAAACAAAGGAATTGTTCTAATATAAGCATTCAATTTTATTCATGAAATCAGATGCAATAAGAAATCGGAGAACGTTTTGCGTAAAATTTGAGGGAAAGATAATCTCAAAGAATAAATAGGCTGTCTATCAAGTCACGCGGGAGAACGAAAATAATTCCTTTACAAGATCAAAAACAACTGTCCCCTGAGACATGGACATCAATTCCGGCTGGACAACTTCTGCTTTAGCATTCGGATCGTACTTCTTTATACCCACCCAATACGAATTAATGTTGTCTATTGTTTAACTTTCCTTCCCTTCCTCTCCCTCTCTCTCTGTCTCTCTCTCTCTCTCTCTCTGTCTATCTCTCTCTCTCTCTCTCTCTCTCTCTGCCTTTTTTTTTACCTTTCATTCATTCGTTCTTTACTTCCTCTATCTTATCTCATTTTGCCAAACTCATGCAGTTCAATTTATTATCACAATTAGACTGACTTTCAAATTTAAGACATTTCGATTTCAGCATTGGTTCTAGAGAGGGGAGGTACAGAAAGAGGGATGCCATGACGTCCTGTCAGAATGAACTCCATAGCCATCGGTCAAAATAGACGTTAAGCCATTGCTCATTCAATAAAGACGTTTTGTGTTTGTTTTTTTATTAAATATCTTTCACCTATTCAAAATATGATTATTATAGACGTAAATTAGTCCCCGTTTCCAAGTAAATCAACCTGCGAACTGCAGACCTTGAGGATTCACAAAATTATAACTGGGGGAACCTTTCAAAAGTCTGGGGTCCTTGGGTTTCTTTAGGAGTCAGACTCTTTCAAAAGCATAGCTTGAAATTTCAAGACCCAGTTTGCTATTTTGCTCCCTGAGGGGTCCTCTCTAACACTTGGTGAAATCGTCCTCACTACCTCCCTCAGCTACGCCCTTGGGTTATTCTGGGAAGCACTTCCCCCCGCCAGACAATTGTAAATTGAATCATTGTAATGAGTTTGATACAAGTGCAGACATGCGTGTAACCGCAAGAAAAGGCTGCCTTTTCTCGAAAAAGGCGTGGTCGAGTAGGTTTTATTTTTAAAAATTTTACTACTCACGGGGCTTGTTGCCATCGTAAATAAAGTGAAAATATGCTTCAATGAATCTTTTCATATATTTTGTATATTTGGAGGATTGCTGTGCACTGATACCCCGGCCGCTAAGGGTTTGTATCAGACGGATATTACCTATTCAGTACAACTGATAAGCGTTTTAAAGTCAGAAATGATTCCTGTGATTCAAATATTCATGGTGATACCTAACCAGTGTAGTTAGTTGATTTTTTACATTCATTCCCATTGATGCAAGATATTACATTTATTTAATACCCGTATTTCCTGTATCCCTCACAGAACCAGATGCAAATTGGCTCCTTCGATGTGAGTTTTATGAAAAAGAAACTACCTGATATCCCTCGACGTTAAACATAGACACCTGAGCCACCAAATTTTAATTGGAACTTGGAGATATTATCGAGAGAAGAGGATGTTGGTGGCCAGAAGAATCATTTTGAGACCATGAATGAAAATAGGAGCCAAAGATTTACGACCTCTGAAGTAAAGAGTAACGTCTTGACAGAGAGGTAGACGGTGTCTGACGTCGGAATCGAACCATCATTCTGACAATGAATACCACCACAAAGAAACAAATCAGTTGACGGATATGCTTAGTGATTTGATAGAAATTGTCACAGAACAAATTTCTTTGGGGGTGATCAATTAAAAAAATTGTCAAAATGGTTGATCAGTGAATAAGTTGATTCCCCCGTGTTTTGTTGGGCATGAACCGCTAAGATGTCCGAATTAAAAGAAAAAAACTTGGATGTTTCTGAAGTAAACTAAAGGAACGATTTGCCACAAACTCAGATTATAAATTGAACCCCCACTAAAAACCTATTTGTTGGGGTAATTCCTTGCAAAACAAGATTTAAGAAGGAGAAAATGTTTAAATGGCCGCTTCTTTAGCTCCATTGGTAAAACCTGAACGGGCAACTCATTGTCGACCAACCAGACAGACAGACCCACTCAAAAACCGATGACACCTATGTTCTCAGTTTTGGTTAAGTTTTCTTATCTTCCAATAATTCAAACTTATTAAGTTTAAGTTGTCTTAATTTTGTCGGTGATGCATTTTCATTATTGATTTTTGATGAGTTAATCGTTCGATGTAGTACTATAGAAATTTCTAACAAGAATCGTTATATAAAGATAAGAATAACAAATATAGATTTTGCGTGGTTAAAGATAAGAAAAGTACATAGTAAGCAAATGCAGCAAATTAACTCAAAGAGAGTACAATAACAGACATGACTGGTTGGAAAGGGTGACCCACTGGGAACTGTGCAATTGTCCATACAGAGCAAGCTAATTGTGCAAGCTAAAATCTGTCCAAGGCAATCAAGCGTAAAATCTCATGTGAATCTGAGATTCAAACGGGTCACCCAATCCAAACCAGAAGACCAGATCTACCGGTCATGAACAAAAGAAAAAGAACGTGTAAGATAATGGATATTGTTTCTCTAGCGTACCATAGAGTGAAAGTAAACTTGAAAAGCTACATAAGTATCTTGACCTTGCCTAAGAACTGAATGCATTATGGAACATGGGGTTGACAGTAGTGCCAATCGTGGTCGGAGCCCTGGGAGCAGTACTAAAGAACGAAGTAATGGGCCAAAAGGAAATGGGAATTTCGGGAAGATTGAGATCATCCAAACGACTGCACTACTGGAATCAGCTAGAAAGAGAGGGGAGTCCTGGGGTATTGGAGAGAATTGCTGTCTCTTGATCTTCAGTGAAAGTCACCAGTTCCTACGGTGCGAAACATTAATGAGTACAAAAAATAATAATGATAATATCTTTGAACTTTAGGTAAAGCATTCAATTGTGAGACTGAGGTAATTTTCAAGACAAATGTTGGATCATTAAAAACCATCATTACGGATAGATTGGATGGATGAATTTCTTATTTTAAAATGAACAACTGATTTCAGACTTTGACGGTTGATTTTGCATGTATATATATATATATATATATATATATATATATATATATATATATATATATAACACCCACTCTACTCGAGGGATGTAAATAACAGTAGGTTTAGCATAATCTGAATTGAGAAAACTAGGGCTTTGCCTATTCCAAAGGTGAATCTTTAGAAGTAATCGGAGTTTATGGTGTGTGGAGCAGTTTGCAATAAATGTCATGTAAAATAATTTTCCGTCCGTCGTACGAAACTACGACTCGGAAGCATTTCGTTAACTCCATTTCAATGTTGCCAACACAGATATTTTATACGTAAATTTAGGTTCTTTTTTCATTAGATTTATCGCCGAGCCCCAGGACTCCAAACTCGACAATGCCACACATTGTGTGCTGACTAATATATATTTGACGAATTTCAACTCAGTACAATGGCTTGTTGAGTAATCGAGCTGGTTTTTGTTGGGTTTTTTCTTTCAATTGTAGTTAGGTAGTTGTTTGAAAACGGAAGCCTTGTTAGGATGAGTGTTAGGCGTGATATTTGCTGTAGGCTACACTACTTTTTATATTCAGTAGTTAAACTTGAAGTCAATTGTATTTGATTTCAACGGCAAAATAGGCGAGTAAAGATTTAGACTGTCCCTAGACGGTCACCTTATTGTGGTACCTAGTATTGGCTCCGGGCGTAGGTAAATCAAGTAACGCACTTAACAGGTACCAAAATCTGACGAATGTTTATTTAACTAGAGTAATGGGTTTGATACGAACCCTTGGTGACAAAGACTGGGCGTTTTTCTTTTTCTTGTTTTCTTTCGTCTTTTTCTGCAAACAAAATATTGAATGTATTCTGATATATTCATTGATCGTGAGTTGCTGGTTAATTGAAAGTATTCTTATAAAATTATAAACTGGTTTATATAAATTTATACGTATATCTCTCCGTGGGCTCGTATATTTGAATGTGGTAATCAAAGTCTGTACTTCCCATCCTCCATTAAAGGTGTCAAAAAGAGGAAATAAAAAAAGACTACTGGAAATAGGACTGGTTCGGCATTCATACCGTCACGTGACCAACGCGTTTGACAACATGCTCTGTTAGGGATGAACAATTTTTTTTTCAATGAAAATAAGAGCTGATCATTGGATAAATTATTTATCTTGCCTTTCTTTAGGAGCTAATTACGAAACAAAATTATGAATTAAAGAAAAATAATAGCAAACGTTGCCGGACACAAAAAGCACTAATTAGGCAAAAATTTTACATCGTAAATTCAACCCTTCTCACTAAAACTAATTGGGGGGATTTGAAAAAAGACACTTCTTCAAATTTTTAATTGATCATTCCCAATATGACATGGTGCCCAGAGACGTTGGTCACGTGACGGTTTCAACTGAGTGACTAGCCACACCTATTTTTTTTTTCTTCTCTTTAAGCATAAACAAACGATGTAGAGGAATACAATAAATTCAACAGAAAAAAAAACTTGTTTGTCAAATACGTAATACTTATCAACTTCGACAAGCTTTTACCTTCCTCCTATTCAGTTGATTTTTTGTTTGTTTTCTCATCATAACTTAGAATCAGACTTTAATTTTACGGCAACGATAAACCGGAAAATAACGAGTTAGCCTAAAAGCTGAATCGAATTCCCAATCTAAAATGAGAGGAAGAACTGAACAAGCACAGTTGTTTTTCAATCATTCGGCCACGGGGACCTCTATAGAATAACAGAGGCTGATTTTCCATCTTGAACCCAACTCCCGAAAACCGATATTCGATGCTTGTTAGTGTTTACAATTGAGACCTAGCAATCTTTTTATAATCTTTTTTTTTTTTCAAATTTATTCTTATTGCTGGATGCTTATTGCATTAATTTTGACTAGTTTTTTTACTTTTATCCAAATTTTTCATTGCTTTTTTATCACATCTTTGAATCGGACTGTAACTTTACGGCAAAGATCAAACTGTGTTATTGGAAACATTTTAGTAAGGTGAAGTTGGAAATTAATAATGATGTTACAATACTTCATCCAATAATAAGCGTGAATCTGAAAAAAATCTTTTTAAATATTGTGGTACATTATACTTCCTTAAATGAAAAATTGTTTTCCAAATATACGTATAAATTTTATATGTATACACGTAAATATCATATATATATGTATATACATTTCCATATGTAACGTACGCTCATGTACATAGATATATGATGCAAATATGATGTTTAATATGGACAGTGCATTATCTGGCAATGTTATGTGAATTGTAGATATATCTCTGACGTGGGAGAGATAATTGTGCATGGATCTGCTCGAGAATTTACTCTGTTCTTCTGTAGCCTATCGCCCACCCTTCCACAAAATGTCATTAAAATTAATTGAGAACTCTTGGAGATATCGTATGGATTGTCATGAGCGTTTATATTAGAGTAATTGAGAAAAAAATGGATGCACCCTGAAATTTTACTTTTTTTTTCTGAAACCCATCGCCGACAAAATTGAAATTTCATCCAATACTCCCCGACATATCGTGTGGACAGACTTGAAATATTGGCGATATTATGTGGTTTTGACATATAATTACGATGTAGGAGAGGTAATTATGCATGGATCTGCTCCAAAGTCCAACTAGTTCTATTGTAGTCAATTGTCTACTCTTTCACGAAATTTGATTAAAATTCATTGATAACTTTGGAAGATCTCGTAGACAGGAGAAAGAATTTGGCAATATTATGTGATTTTGACTTATAACTGCGACGTAGGTGAGTTGATTGAGTAAATATCCACCCCAGAATTTAATCAGTTCTCCTGTAGCTTATTGTCTACCCTTCTTGGGATATCGCATAGAGTGTCATGAACTTATTCATATTTGTAATTGTAAAAGCCCGGGAAATTATCTCTCAAACTGGAAAAAAATCCTTAGATCTGCCTCAAAATATATCGTGTGGACAAACGAACAAACATATGTGATTGAATACTTTACATCCTTTCAATTTCGTTGACAGATAATAAACATGCTGAGGACAAAGACACGACAACCAAAATCGAAATCACAGACTGAAGAAAGTGGACTACTACACTAACCTAGGAAAATGAAATCCGCAAAAATAGAAAAAAATCGGTCGAAGAATTATTCAAGTAAGGCAAGCTTTCGGCGGAGAAAGGTGGACATTGAAGAACCAAAAAATCTCATAAGTCATGGAAAGAAAAGTATGAAACCAATGCATCCTTTCAATAGCCCATCAACTGAGAATCATGCCATGAGGGCTTGAGAGGATCATGCTAATCACCACATGGACATATCACAAGGCAGCAGAGTATATGATAGGAAAAACGAGTCAGAGATGTCATAGAAAACCTTAAGGAGACTCTCAAGACATGTTGCAGGCTTGGCTACTGCTGCACATGACAACTCACAACGTGGATCAACAGAGATCATATGCAAAACTTTGGCCGGCAGAAATAAGATGGAATGACAAACTATACAAGTTTATAGACTATTGGTTTTGCAACGTTCATGATGGGGAAATCTGGTGAATCTTGAGGAAGTTCATGTTTAAAGACAGACGCTACAATGCTGTTGCAGCTGCTGCTGATGATAATGATGATGAGAGGGAGGAGGAGGGGGAGGAGGATGACGATGAACTTGGCTTATCAGAGAATGGAAGAAATCTCGGTCTGTATGCATTCACTGCGACTACTTGAAAACTGACCATTGTACGATGTTGACATTCGCCAGACATAATAGTCTGTACACAAGACAGTACAATGTCAAATTAGGAAATTTTTAGAGCAGCAATTCTCGATGAATCGGCTTGAAAATTTGATCAAATGAATAAGAAAATAAATGAATATTTCTTCTCATTATTTCTACAAACTACCTCCCTTGACTCCTGCTACAACTAAATATCTAACTTGGCAACACTAAAGATAATTAGCCGAAATACTTCGAAGCCGTAGTTTCGAGCGACAAATGGAAAATTATTCTACACAACAATTATGGCTCGCTGCTCCATAGAGTGTGGTCCCTTCTAAGCATGCACTTTTGGAACAGGCACTGCCTTAGTTTGCAATAAATAATCTGAAATAATGTTACCCAGTAGTACCAAATTATCATTATTAATATTATATTAAACATTTTAGATTAAACTGAAATCACAAATACTGGATAATCAAGATTTGTGACCACGAGCGCGTCTCAGATAGATAAATCTCCCATTTTAAAATGAACAACTGAAATCCAACACTGATGGTTCATAGTGTACATAAAACGCCAGCTTTAATCGAGTAATATAAATGAAAATAAGTTTAATATTAACCGAATATTGGAAAGGATGGAAGCCTTGTTCGGACAAATGTTAGGAGTGATATTTGCTGAAGGCTACATTACCTTTTTAAATTCAGTAATTGAATTTAAAGTCAATTGGATTTGATTTCAACGGCGAAACAAGCGAGTAAAGTTATAGACTGTCCCTAGACGGTCACCTTATTTGGGAACCCAGGATTGGCTCTGGGCATACTTAACAGGCACCAAAGTTGAACAACTGTAGCCATCAAAGATGGCCAAGGGTCCTATCCTTTTTATATATGCATGTGTTTATGATTCTCTTTGTCCCTGTTTGTTTGTTTGTTCCAGCGCGCCTGACCATACCCACTTTATGTAAAGACTTGAACACTGGCATCAGTACTCCATTTAACTGCTTCTAAGTCTACTTTTATTTTATTTTGGGAGAAAAATGCTTTGGGGGTCTTTTGGGAGGCCCTATTTCGACGGGTTAAAAATAGCATCTACATTCTTCAGAATGTAGATGTTCTTACTCTATCATAGAGCTTTCCCAGTTATGTCATAAATAAAATGTATTCGGGCCATATTTATTCTTCTATAGCGTTTTTCTACATGACTTCATATTTTTACTCTACAGTTGTTCAATTATTGACTATGATGGCAAGTCTGACTAATATTTATACGACAAGAATAATTGGTTTAATACGAACCTTTGGTGACAAAGACTGGGCGTCATTCTTGTTTTCTTGTCTGCAAACAAAATATTGAATATATTCTGATATATTTATTGACTGTGGGTTACTTGTTAATTGAAAGTCAAAATCAAATTTTGTACATCCTTAACTACAGCTGTAAAAAAAAACTGGAAACAACGAAATAAAGATTTATTCAGTGTCCAAGTGGATCAGTCTGTCTAATCATTTATCGACGTGTGTGTCACATACAAGCTGCACTGATAGAGCTAAAAGGCTGCAAAAGCAAGCTTACTCTCCTTATTATGTCTAGGAAAAAGTTTGTTTGTTGTTTTTTGTTTTGTTTTTTGGTGTTTTTTGTTGTTATTTTTTGTATTTGTTTTTTTGGGTTATTTTTATAATTCTCCTTTAAATAGTTTTACCCTCATTGGGTCAATTTATGACCTTCCAATAAAAGATAAGTGGTGTGTTTTATTCACTGATCACTCATTTCCAAAATGTTTTAATTGATCACATCCTGTATGCCGACAAAAGACGTTGGTCATATGAAGGTTTCTATCAAATGACTAACAAGACCCGTTTTCTCCACGTCTACGCTTAAAAATGTAGGTTCTGTTTATAACCCTCTAAAATTAAATGAGTTTCAAGCATGTCGGTGGACGAAACCTTTTGTCATAGCAATGATAAAAGACTCTTTTATAAGTTTGACTTGAAAGGCTTTTCTGGACATAAGAAAGCATAGATAAGAGAGAAAGACAGAGACAGAGAGAGAGAGAGAGACAGAGACAGAGAGAGAGACATAAAGTGAGTCTTCAACGAACTGCTATATCTCAACTGATAAAGAGAGGTGTAATGCAAAGGGAAGTAACAACGTTTAACTTCCGGACTTGACTCTCATTGACCGCATTCAGTCAGGAGGAAATTAACAGTTGATAATTTTCTATCAGTTAGCGTGGCTTCTGTCGCTTTCTCGTTGCGTGGCATTCATCAGGAGAGTCGGTATTCATAGGAGTTGTTGACTGACTTCTCTCTTTGCTTAACATCCCAGATGATAAAGGAGCAATTTCATCAATCTATTGAAGAGGAGACGGTGTGGTAGGAATAGATTCATCCAGGGGTATCTGGTTCTCATCCGGGACCCCAGAAGATCGCACATTATCAAGTCTCAGACTGTTCTCTCCATTACTGCTAAGCCGTACGTGAGCTTAGCTAGGGTTGATGTCCAGAATGTTAACCTCCACTACCAGAGGTTAGTAGCTGCTTACACGTACGTGACTTTTGAGGAGAGCCAGTTTAGCGTTAGTCAGCCATGTTGGAATCGTATCCCGCCCAAGTCGATTTTCTTGAGAAATCGAATAGGCGCTCGTGGGGGAGTTGTGTTAGTAGAGGTTGACAGCTGTGAACGAATACATTAGAGAGCAACGTTTAGAACTACCTCCCAATGCGTGAACGGATGATTTCAAGACCGTAATTCCGAACAGACTGTTTGCCAAATGATTCCATTTCAGTGCTCAGCTTGTTCATTGTCTTGAGGATCTAACACAGAAATTTGACTGATAGCTGCGCCTCTTTAGAGACATACTGACATGAAAGTCAGTGTACGAATATAAAAATAGATGGCTAAAATAACGGACGATACTTAATACAGAAACATCTGTACACGGGCAAGTGAAGGAAATATTCGTCAACCACCGTTAATATGTAGTGTCAAGGGTAGTAGGTAAAGGTTATTTAAAATCATCATTTAGCCTTACAAGATTTTTGCTTGCTTTTATCAGCGCTTGAGTCCCTGTCTTCAATTATCTGGGTTTAACTTCAGATCAGATGCGACATGATCTGATCACTGTCTTGACATCTTCAACAGAGCACGGCATATTCTTGCTTCTGGCAAAATGAAACATTCTAGTAATTCCAGGGTGGCACAAGTCATTGTCAAGGCGGTATAGCTTATCTTTGCAAGCGGCAGAGGAACCAATCAAAGCGTCAGCAGCAGCATTCAGTTCACCCGGGTGATACTCATTGTTTAAACTGAAACAGGGTAGTTCCAGCCTCACCTTTGTAATCTTCCCATCCTTTATTGTCTTTTCATGTCTGGTGTTGAACATGAAAGAGACAAATGTTTTGGGCTGTAACTAATCTGAAACGTCTTCCAATCAATAAATGACACCATCTTCGAATGGCTACAACAATAGCTTATTTCACGACTGAAGCGTGCCTTAGCTCGACTGGTGTCAAATTTCTTGAAAAGAGATCTACTGGGCGACCACCTTGGTTGAGGGTGTACCAATGTTCTGATGCATCTGTTTCAATAAAAGGGAGAGACAATTCTAAGGCAACTAGGGCGGAACCTGTAAATTCTCCCTTTAGACGCTGGAATGATCTCGGTTCAGAGGGAAGTGCTTGACTTCTATGAGAGGTTAAAGTGGTTCTGAATAGTTTGAGGTCGACCTAGAGTAGTGAGAGAAGATCCCATTGCTCATCGAAGGGAAGTCAGATCACGAGGAACGTGTGGCTCTAATAACCCCGTAGCCGTTCCAGGTCACTTTGGTCATAGATTAACCAAGTACATTAACGAAGGTAAGCGAATGGCTGGACAACCGTAGCCATTAAAGATCGTGAAAGGTTCTATCCTTACGTGGAGGTGATGGTTTGGGTGTTCCAGTGCTCCTTGTCATACCGTTCATTTTGATCTTTTAGGGGCCTTATTTTGACGGGTTTATTACTGATATCGTTTCTCTATTTTAGATGTTTTTCAATGGAAAATGCCAGAGATGTCAAGAATAAAATTCATTCTGACCATATCTTTTCTTCAATAGAATTGTTTTACATGACTTTACATTTTGATGCTACGGTTGTTCAATTGTTAACTGCGATGACGGTTTGCATTTATCTTTGTTAGGGATTAGCTTGTGCTTGGCTACAGTATCCATGAAACCTTTCAGGTTCTCATTATGCTCAACTTGATCGCGTACACAGAGAGTGACCTTGTCAATGTCTACCAATACACCTTGGAGACCTTCTCATTTCACAATTCTGTCAATCATTCTTTGGAAACTGGCCACGCTATTAGTCACACCGAAGGGAAATCCATGGAACTGGTATAGGGAACCTGTAGCCTCAAAAGTAGTATATGTCCTCTCCTCAAGTTTGTTGGTCACTTTGCAGTATGCACTCATAAAATGTATTCAATCTGAAGAAGATATGCATCCATAATAATAGTTTGAAAATAATCAATGTTTTTTCTTGTGATTCTTTGGAGTAACCACTAGAGCCTGAGCTGGCTAAGGAGAGTGGGGAGGTACAATCATACCTTCCTTCAATGTGAAGGTGACTTCTTATCGAATACACTAAGCATCGTGTATGCTGTGTATCCTAGATTTCGCCGCTATAGGGGGACAATCGGATCTCATATTGGAAAACATTGAAGGATAAGGCAGTCTGCATTCGGTCAGAGGAGGAAGAATGGTATTTCCATGGACGAAAGTCGATGTAAAAATTATGTTCAAGCACAACCTTGCTGCATACACACTGAAGATAATGCTATGTAGTGTTTCTTTGGGCCAATTTGAAGAAATTACATTGTTGAATAATAGTTTGCCTCGAAGTAAATTCCTGATTAAATATGATGGATATTGCTTCAAGACACACTTATAGATTTACGTGTAAGAAATAAGAGTATTTTTTAAGTTTTACTACGTAACACTTTTTCCAGTCTTGATCGATCATTAAAGGCAATGAGACGCCTCTGTAAACCCTAACGTTCAGTTCCAGGGAACTACTAGCAATCAATATTTTTTCAGAGCTCGGACTAATACTTAAACCAAGGTTCTTGGCTGCTTTAGAATTTATGAATCTCTCAGAGCTTCCAGTATCCACTAGTACGTTTATTCTGAACTTTCCCAGATAAAACTACTCACGGTAGATACAGAGGAGAAATAACAGAAGCAAAGTAGGGCAATAACAGTAGCAACAGAAATGGAGGATATTTGGGAAGATCTGCAAACTCGAGATTGATGCCCTTTATTCTTACGGTTGTTGCACAGCTTTTCGGACCAGAATTGTGTTGTAAACCATAAAAGAATTCTGATTTTGAATGGCAGCTATGCTTAATTGCTTTTCTGACTCGACAAAGACGTTGACAGATTTAGCAGAGCTATTTGAGTCTTGGGTTGACACTTTAGAGTCAGAACCACTAAAAGAATCAAGTTACATATATGAGACGGATTTGTTTCTGGGTCATTTCTGGAGTGATAGTCGCATCACAGGCAGTTAGCTGATCTAGAGTCTTAGTTTCCAAAAGTCTCTGCCTTATATGGTTAGACAGTAATACAACAATAAAGGTATCTTGAACATACTCATCCTCAGCTTGCTATGCCATCAATGCCTTGAAGTCACAGTCCCTGATTAGAATTTCAAACTCTAGTAAATATTGGTCATGGCTTGAACCGACTGCTGTCATCAAGTAGCCAGTAGATGTCGAGCGAAGATAATATTTTGGGACTTAACGAATATTCCTTCTGAAATACCAACCGCAGTTTCATAATCTTTACAATTGGAAATACACTTGTGTAGATTGGCGTTTAGATATGATGAAGTAGCCTAATAAATCTTCCAATACCTGATAGTCCAGCAGTTGAAGAGGATTCAAGTACCGCCAAGAGGTTTTTAAATAGGCTCTGTCAATGCCACCAACTGTCAGCAGGTTCGGGGCTCAACCGATCTGAATCCATGCATTCAGACTTTTTGTTTTATTCAATAAATCGTAATGATAAAAGAATCCTTTGTAGGTTTTGCCTCAGATGCTTTGAGGAATATAAAAAAAAGCATTAATTAGAGAAAAAGACAGAAGAAAAACGTGAATCTTTCACAAACCAACATATTTAAACTGAATAAAAAAGAGGTAAGATACAAAGGGAAGTAACAACGTTTCACTTCCAGAATTAACTTTTGTTCTGGACAGTAATATGATTTCATAACAAGATTATTCAGTAACCAAGATATTTTTACCAGGTTTCCTTTTTAGTGTTTCTTTTTTTTTTTTGTTTGTTTGTTTTGTTTTATTGTTTTTTGTATGTGTGCTTGTTTTTTGGGGTTTTTTTTCTTTGTGTATGTAAATAAACGTCGTGGGAGAGAAATTGAACTATACATTTCATGGAAAAACCTTCTTTGTTAAACTTCATAATACTTGTTTTGAAGAAAAACTGTTACCCAAATGTACATATGTATCATATACGTTCAAACATATATATATATATATATATATATATATATATATATATATATATATATATATATATTATCATTATTATTATTATTATTATCATTATTATTATTATTATTATTATTATTATTATTATTATTATTATTATTATTTGTAATCTCACACCAGTTTTCTATCCAAACGGTCCACCAAATCATCGTACGGTGTCACCTTGCGCAAGTTACTTACTTTTCGATCCCTTTTATTATACTATGTTCAGATATGTTGTGTTATGAATAGAAAATCAAATATTATTTTTGTGCTTTATACTTGGATTCTTAAGTTGTATACTGATTACTCTGGAGGATATCATCGGCTGTTTAACCTCAGACCCGTTTGAGGGATTAAAAACTGAACAGGCATTTTACCATGGCCTCGCCTGGGTGTGTTAGGGAGTTATCAGATACAACCTCCCCATCTCTATTTAATTTCAATATCTAATTTAGAATACTTGTGTTTTCTTTTATTTAACTTTCACCTATTTACAATCATTCAGATTAATACATTTACTATTATTTTACTGTTATCTGATTGATGAATTTTATATATATATATATATATATATATATATATATATATATATATATATATATATATATATATATATATATATATATATATATTGTAGAAAGCCTTACAGCTTTACACTCTAGACACTAAAAAAGATTTAATTTCTTTCGTGTTTTTTCACCCCGTTTTACATATATTCCCTTGATAGGATCATAAGTTGTTTATTATGTAACCATGAATTCTACGCTAGAAGCACATATCCTGTTTACTAACATTCGGATAGTACACTTAGAGCAGGCCATAGAATGGAACGGCCGAAACGTCGCGGTAATAACATGAACAGCAAGAAGGAGACCAATCGTCCGAAACCCTCATTGAAAGTATTCAATATGTTTAGATATCAGCATGGGTACTAGGGATGCTAGCGGCCGTAGATCATTCAAATAAATAAATAATTGAACATCGCACGGGGAACAAACCCACATCCTCTTGGAAACAGCGTTATATGCAGGTTTTCGCTCGTACCAACTGAGCTAACGACACTCATGATGCTCATTTATTTATTTATTTATTTATTTATACAATCTAAGGCCGCTCGATGTCTGTGTGTGTCACACAAATGCGAGCAAAGACCAAATAAATACATATGAATCCATGTCAACGTATATGTATGTATATCTGTACGTATATATTAATGAGTGTTTGCGTGTTTTCTTATAGAAATGAACAAGGTATGTTTGGGTGGGACAAAAATCTTACCAAGTTTCAAAATTTCAAACATACCTACGTAGACAATATCCTTTTTATGAGAGTTTGTGATTTATATTCTCGTCACAAATAACTTGACCTGCGGGTGGCTTTTTTTTTACCTCAACGGAGATTTCAGCGCGCCGCCATCTCTTTCACTTTCGATGTAACATGATCTCTCCTACTCAGAAAATATTACCCTTCTGAGGCTCAGCTAGAGATTTGGGGGTCGAAGGAAACTTGGTTGATTGGATCCCCAATGCAACATTTCGTACTGTGGTTCCTAACCTGGGGGTCGCAAACTCCTGACGGTTTATAAAAGTATTACCGGGGATCCGTGGGCAAACCTTTCAAAAGCATGCTGGTCGTGAGCATCTTGAGTGGGAGGAGGGACCTTTCGAACGCCTGTGGTCCGTGGGAAATTTCATTTAGATAAAGGGGGTCCTTGGTCATGAAAAGGTTGGGAACTACTGATTTAGTGATATCAAGGCTGATAACGGATGTAAAGAGACAATTGGTGAAGGCAGTGACATAGCTAGATATTTGATGACAGGTGGGGAATTCGGCTGCTGGAGGGGACCCGTTCAAACATTAAGATATTTTAGTTACATTATGAGACTGGTAACTATATAATGTTAGTAGAACTTCAGTAGGTGAACTATTAATCATTAAGCCCAGTCCCTCCCTCGACAACACACCAGCTTCTCTTCTACCTTGTATAGTACGAATTACGTTGAATAGCGTGGAACAACACAAATTAGTTAAAACTTTATTTTAATTAATGATTTAAAACAGCGTTTTTTGTAAAGGAAAAAACAAGTCAATTCCGTTGGAGAGAGAGGTTTAAAATGAAAGCGAAATTTCTTTTTAATACAACTGCTACTTTAGAATCAACGATATGGTCTATGTCGGCTTGAGGTGAATTTTCAATTTTACTAAAATTATGTGAATGCACACTTTCTCTCCGCCGTTTACTAAGCTAATATTAGTCTATGGCCAACGCCCAAAGGAGATATTCTAAACATGATATAACACACTATAAGCTCTCTTTTTTTTAAAGTTCTTAACTTTGAATGAACATCTATCTATCTATCTATCTATCTATATATATATATATATATATATATATATATATATATATATATATGTGTGTGTGTGTATGTGTGTGTGTGTGTGTGTGTGCGTGTATGTGTGTGTGTGCGTGTGTGTGTGTGTGTGTATTCAGCTTCCTGTTTGCAAATGATTCATGATACTTGGACAACTACCTGTTATTTATCTCTTATTTTTTCAATTATTGATGACAGGCAGGAAGTATGGCTGCTTTAGGGGGTCCCTTCAAACATTTACAGAAACTTGTGACGTCATGCAAAACTGTCACTAAAAATTTCGACGTAGGTTCCTTCAATTTCAAGTGTGGTTGGCTGGCTATCTCTGTATCTATGGGCCGTGCGTGCAGGACTCATCAATTGTACTGGGAGGCAGAATATCCAAACATTCACTCCTTATTATCGGTGAAACTGTAAATTCCCACCTAAAAAAGGTTTCCAGTTGGCAGGGGGAGGGGGTGAATTGACAATGCAAGTTTGTGCTAAATTGGTCCCTTAGTTCGTATCCGGCTGCGTGAACGCTTGTTTTGCCGTTTGTTTTATTTGTTTTTGTGGGTTTTTTATTACTCACGCTTTTTTAGTGATCACAGTCCAACAAAAAATGGAATCCATTAATTCATTAGTTGTGCCTTATTCCGGATTTTCTGATTGATCAGCCCCAACACAATATGCTGACAAAAGACGTTGAGTGACTAACCAGGCCAGTGTATTCATGTACTTATTTATTTATTGGTTTTATTCACCATTTAAGAGGAAAGAGAATCTCATATTCTGGAGCGAATATCGCCACTACAGAGGACCAGCTAACGATCAAATCTTTAAAGCAGATTTTACAAGTAGATATTCTTCGAGAAATTGATAGTTACAAAGTTAGCGCGGATTACATTGGTATATAAGTAAAATCTACGATACCAAAATGCTGAAATACCTTTGTAGATACATAAGCTATCTTGTTTACAAACGTCACTTGTCTGTTAGAATGAATGCAGTTTGGGCGGCAAATGTCGTGGGGGGGAGGGGTTGCTCTCGTAATGTCGGCCGTTTAGAATTTCCCATCATCCTCCGCTCCTATTCTCTATCAAATGACGGGTCACCATTTGCCAACTCCCGCCACTCTAGTGGTTTTCTTGTGCTAACAATGGACACCCTGATGACCGGATATCTACCCACTCTACGTGTGACAATTTTACTTTTAATCGCTGAGATATAATAAACATCCTTATGTCTGTTTGTCTGTCTGTCTGTCTGTTTATAATTTCCTCTGGAATGCGTTTTAAAAAAGTGTGGGTGGAAATACCAAGTGTCGAAAAAATAAATGGAATTTTATATTTTTCAGACAAATTTTTGAAAATCCGTATTTTTTTCTATTATATATTGACTCATTTGGATAAGTTTGCTTGTTTTCGTTGTTTTTATCACAATGCTGTGACCGATATAATACACACATGGGAGTGCAGGACCATATATATATATATATATATATATATATATATATATATATATATATATATATAGATAGATAGATAGATATATATATATATATATATATATACATATATATATATATATATATATATATATATATATATATATATATATATATATATATATATATATATAGATGTGTAAATTCATGACTCATGCCTATTATTCTGAAGTTAAATACCAAAAGCTAGTAGTGCAAGCAAGCACGTCAAAAATTTGTCCAATATAAAATCATTATTTTGCATTTTATGAACATGTTGACTAATAGATACGTACAAGCTTATGAATGCAAACGCATATATATATATGTGTGTGTGTGTGTGTGTGCGTGCGTGTGTGTAAAAAACTAAAAAAAATTACATATATTGCATTGACAAATATTGCAAAATGGGTGACTGAAGTGACACAAAAAATGTTGAAAATGTTTTTAATGTTTAGTGTTTAAGGCTATAAAGCTGTAAAGCAGTCTGAACTATATATATATATATATATATATATATATATATATATATATATATATATATATATATATGTGTGTGTGTGTGTGTGTGTATACATATATACATATATATATATATATATATATATATATATATATATGTATACATGTATCTATATTTATATATACATATATATATATGTATATATATATATATATATGTGTGTGTGTGTATATGTGTGTGTGTGTATATATATACATAAATATATGTATTGTGTGTGTGTGTGTGCATGATTGCAACTTTGCCTACCGATTATCATCCTGGCAAATTAAATAGGTGAATCGGTTTCAAATCTTCATTGAGATTTCTTATATCGATTCATCAACGAACCTTGCATTCCGTCATATCGCCAGTCATCTTCAGTTTTTGTGATGGACATTCCATGATAGTAATATGATGATCGAGTTCATAAGCAATCTTTCGTGGGCGCCTACCATTGTGTCATAAGTTCATTCCTTATATGTGTTTTATAATTGCGGATATTTGCTAAATTAGGTTATGGTTATTAGATAGCCATATTTAATCCACTATACCTTAATTATTTTGACTGTCGAGGTAGTAGTAGGAAAATGGCTGCTTTATCCATTGTAAGCTTTGACAAAAAAATGCCTTGGAATCAATGTTCCTGTTTTTTTTTTTTGTAGTAAGTGGGTGTAAAAACCTCATGTTATCTAATTGCTAGGTATAAAGTATGCATGCACTTTCGAATTCGACGTAGTGAATCAATATCTTTACAATAAAAACTCAGTAAGCAATCTAAAGAATTTGAAATTTTCTGTGCGCACATCCTTTTCCTTTGTGAGCTGGTTACGAAACGTATATATGCTTGGAGGGAACTATTTTGGGAAGCTACTTGTGCACGATTGTCTTTCCACGTGTGCGTATGAGTTACTGAGTTTTCGGTGTCCAATGTATGGTTGGAGTGTGTGGGAATAAACAGCCGTGGTCAAGTTAAGCCACCCACAACGCGAGTGGAATGTCAATATACACTCCCAAGTAGCATTAAACGAAATATCAAACAATATAGCCAAGCGATGCTATCTCCAACAAGACAAGTTCGCGAATAGATACACACGTTTCTAGGACTTCTCTTTCAGCCCTTCTCATCTTTTCCCCTCGCTTGTCGTCGACGATTTGTTTGCAATGTTTGGAGGGCTTTAATAGACTAGGAATATATCAGAATGAATCACGGTGTCAGCGCAGCAGGAGGGGGTGTACATTACAAAGATGTTGAAAGCAAGCCTGACTACTGCAGGGTCAAACTCCACTCCTAGTTTTACTCCAACCGCAGATTATTACCGCGACTTTAGTATTGTGTCTATAGTAATTAAATTCGTAAGTATGTAGGACACGTCAGTTTAGTTCAGTTTGTGATAGAGCCGCCTTTGCGGTCGGGAAATGGTAATTTTATAAATCGATTTAGATTAACGTGTCGCATTACACCATCAGTGAAGAGGATTTGGTGAGGATCGTTCTTGTTGTTTTTGTCACGGGGGAAATTAAGTCAACTTCAACTTGGACTGGGAGTTGACAAAATCTCGCTGCTATGATCTTCAGGGGGAACAAATAACTTGTCGAAGGTGAAGTGACCGACCTTTCGGCTCAAAGCTTGAATCAACTGTTCATAAAATTTAATACAAGCATAGATAACGTAGCAGTGGGTATGGATTGGGGTAGGAAGATTGGGTTACGCCAATCTTTTAATTGGGGAGAGCCTGCTTTCAAGAGTAGCGTAAAACGTGCCAGAAGCGTAGTCCCCTTCTTTCGGCTCAGAACTTGAATTGAGTATTTTTAAGGTATTTACTAATTTTAGAATTAAACAAGACCGAGTGGTGTAGAAATTAGGTAGAGGAAAGTTTAATAACGTCAATCCTCCAATTAGGGTGAGTCCGCCTTTAGGAATGACAAATAAGATGCCAGAAGGGAGGTAATCCATTCCTCTGTTCATAACGTGAATCAACCATTATTATAGATATTTATTTAGGACGACACTGGATGAGAAGGCTGAGATCGGTGGGTGGAGTAGGAATATTGGGTTGAGCTAATCTTCCAATTAGAGTGAATCTGTCTATAGGTTCAACAAAGGGTTCGCCGAAGGGGCAGTTACCCACTCCTTTACTCAAAACTTAAATCAACTGTTTTTATAGATATTTAGTAAGGTCACCGAGCAAAATGATGGAAAAGTGGGGGATTTAGAAAAGAGATCGGATAACCCCGAGCCTCTAATTAGTGAGAAGCTGCCCGATCGCCCAAAATCAGCATTCGAAATCAAATATTTTCATCAAATGTTCTAACTCAAACCAAATGAACTGGTTTTGCAAATATAGACATTGGTGTGAATGCTCACAGGTTCTGATATTTTTATTAGAAATATGATCACCGAAACAGCAGAGACACCAACTGACAATGGACCCTCGCCCCCAATGAAAGAAAACTATTAAGGGGAAGGATTTTCAAAAAAGTTAAAAGAAAAAAAAAACGTTTTTGTAGAAATAGTATGGAGTAAATGTTTGAAATGTTCAGCCCTCTAGCTCCATTGATGCAGCATGTACGTGTGCTACATTGATAGCCAGTCAGACAAACCAGCTTAAAAACTGAGCAAACCTATGCTGATAGGTTGGCTGACGGGTTCTAATATCTGCACGTAATCTTAATTGGTTTGTTATAACGCGTGACGATAACTAAAGTTAAATTCTGTTTTTTGTGTCTTTGCTTGGGACTGGCAGTTAAATTGTTTAAGACTTTTGAGTCCCATAAAATCGAAATCATACATAGATATAAGAAATTGATTTAGGTCTCAAGTTGTTTTCAAGATAAGGCATTTTCCTATTCATAGACATTTTGACTAGTTCCTTGATATTTCACAAACTATGGCATCAATTCAGCATAAACTTACATTGTAAATTGACCCCCCCCCCCCGAAAGAAAAAAATTGGTAATTTTAAAAAAAAAAATCGTATCTGTTGACTTCATCATCTTTTAACGTCCATCGTTGAACATTGACCTTCCGTAGGATTATCCACACTTCTCTATCGTGAGCGTCGCGGAGTAAATATTTGAATTTCCAGTCCTTTAGCTTCATCGGTGTAGCCTATTCGTTAGGCACATACATAGATAACCAGCCAGCTAGCTAACCAGACCCTCTTAAAAACTGAAGAAACGTTTATTGACAATTAGGGTGTCGGTTTTGTTGGACAGTTTGTAATTTCGGCCATCTACAATAAAAAGATTGGACCCCTTTCTTTAATTCAGAGATATCAACAAGTATTTGAGCGTAAAAAGAAAAATTCGTTTCTGTAAACTTGAGGAGTAAATGTTTAAATTTTCAGTGCTCTAGCTCTGCTGGTGCAGCTTATTCGAGTCCCTCATACATACACTGACAGACAGCTAGAAATCTCAGCTCACTTAGGAAATGAAAGGAACGTATGTTGACAGCTCTGTTGACGGTTTAGCTTAACGGTTTGTAATTTCGGCTACCTGCAAGGAAAAGATAGAACCCTTCTCTTCCAGTTATAGCTGTCTTTAAGCATTTGACCATAAGACGTGAAAGAAACTTAAAAGAAACCCAACCTTCATTGGATGATGACCGAGAAGAATCCTTAAAATGCTGAAACCATGAACGAAGATCAAGTTTGGCTGGTGACGACGTGCAAAATCAATCTATTCTGAAGAAATTCAGATTGGAATAGATTGGACATAATCTAAAGAAACTCGACGCCTGATAGGCTCTGACATGGAATTCCCAAAGCAAGAGTAAGGTGGGTCACTACACTGATTGCAGCACACGTGGGGGATGTGATAATATATTAATGCATTCATTCTGAGAATAGATCTCAACAAAAGACAATGAAAAAGAGTACGAGACATCAAAAATGCAGTTGTTGATAGCTGAGATTCTTCGAGAAGCAATGGACATTATCTGAGCTACACATTTGAATTAATCGGTTTAACCGAGTCATTATGCAATGGAATTACGCTCAGAATGGGCTCCTCACCATGAAGTTACTAGTGAACAAGCTAGTCTCACAGATCATTACTAAAATAATAAGTTTGATCCCCAGTGTGCTCCATACCTGCGGCCTCCTGCCGTACTAGGCTAGATTTAGTAATTATCGTCATATACCTGAGACGTTATACTGATTACAACGCACATGGGGGCAGAGCATAGGTGACAAGATATCAATTTATGCTTTTGGAGAATTGATATCAACAGAAGAGAATAAAAAAGAGAAAATAAAAATTCTATTGTTGTGAGCTGGGATTCGTCAGCAAGCAAGGGACGTAATTGCATCTACAAATCTAAATTAATCGATCTACCCGGTCATTTACCTCTACCAACGAAGTTATTAGATGTTAATATATTCACTCATCTCTGTCTGTTGGTCTGTTCATACATTGAATATCTCCGAAAGTTCTCAATTAATTCTAACAAAATTTAGCGCAAGGGTTGGTGATTGTATACGGTAGAATTGATTCGATATAAAGAATTTATTTTCGATTGAGAAATATTTTTCCATATATTAAGAAGAAGTAAACAATAGTCCAAAATATTGTAGCTGTATATGAATTAGATTTCATTCGGTTATTAGTAAGTGTATAGCGTTGGCAATCTCTGGGCACTTTCTAATTGTTTCATGGAATTTGGCTCGAAATGGTCTCATCACCATGAACTAATTGTGAGCAAAGTAGTCTCACAGATCATTACTACTGAAACTGTTCTCTTACACTCCTGTCTCTAGTACCACCCATCATCCAAATCAGCGGCAACTCAACCTAACATACAATTATCTTCTTTGGGGGGGATCTGGGAAGCCTAGGAAAATTCCCATATATATTTATGCTCATTGCCCTTTCGCTATTCATCATCCTGACTTACGAAAAGTTTCTATAGAACACTCGAAATGGGTACACAGATACTTCACTCTATGACACTTTGATCCTAGGTAGAGCTCACAGATACTCTGATCTTTAAATAATCCTGTTTTTCATGGGTAACATATTAGTTTATATACATAAAGGAGTTGGTATTTGATCAACGTTGCCGGTCATGTTTGTGTATGAAGTTTTGTTTTTAGAATCCCTGAAACAATTACATGCTAAACAACTGATGATCTCAACAAGAAAGATTCACACATAGTACCATAATATCATCATCATCATCATGAGTCTTTTAACATCCGTCGTTGGACATAGACCCTCCCCAGGATTCGCCACACTTCATGGGTGTCGCGGAGCCAGGACTTTCTGAATTTGTCTAGCTCGTGACTCTATCTAATATTCTGCCGGCCTCGGTTGCGCACGTGATCTCGGGGGATCCATGTCGTGAGTCGTGAGGTCCATCGATTGTCTGCCATTCTTGCAACATGGCCAGCCCAGTGCCATTTGAGATTTTTAATGGATTCTATGATGTCCCTGACTCTTGTCTTTTCTCGAATGTACTGTGCTGTCTTGTGGTCTCTCCAAGTGAGGCCCAGCATAATTTTTTCATGTGTACGTTGCATGGTTCTCAATTTGCAGGTCTGTCTCTTGGTTAGGTTCCATGTTTCAGCTCCATAAGTGACTATTGGGAGGATGCATTGGTTATACACCCTCCTTTTTAGGATTTATGGGATGTTCTTATTTTTGAAGGTTGAGCTTGCTCTGCCAAAGGATCGCCATTCCAGTGTGACACTTGATTTCCTCCTTTTTTGAGGGTCTCATGGAGATTTGTTATCTTAGGTAGATGTAGTGATCTACTTTCTCTAGTTCTGTGTCCTCAATTTTGATCTTATTGTTTTCATCTCCGATGTAGTCATTGCACATGATCTTCGTCTTGATGAAGTTCATATGTAGGCCGACTTTCTTGCTCTCTTCATTTAGTTCATCGATCATCAGTTGAAGGTGGTGTAGGTTCTCTGCGAGAATTATGGTTAAAATATTTTTAAAAAACACTGAAGAAAACTATAGTAACAGATATTTGGAAATAATTGACTGTGATGACATTTTTTTTATTTAAAAAGCATATATTTAGTGTCTAAATCTGAAAAGCTTTATATATATATATATAATGAATTGTATTATATTATTTCAGAACTCTATTTAAAATGATTTTCCGTTATTACATGGTGAATGAATCTTTTGGCCCAGAAAATGTATATAAAATGAACAAAGTAAATGGGACTGCTGGACGAATTGAACCTGAGACTGATAGAATATCTGCTTCAACCAAAAATTGCTCTTAACATTGAGCTAAACGGCAAAAAAGGCCCAAATAACTGCTTTAACACCAAATTCTCATTTTGTTCAGTGATTGTCTCTATCCGTTCTATATATTTCTTTCGAAGCAGACAATAAAATCATTAGAAAATAGATTCATAATTCAACGGAATTATTTATGGTACATGCTTATTCTATCAAGGTTGTCTAGGCAAAATGATACATTCACCATAGAATAACGGGAGATCATTTCGAATAGAGTTTGAAAATAGTACAATGTAATTTATAATTATTTCTATGTATGTATGATAAATTGTGTTATATTATATAGATTACCGGCGGCTGTTTAGCATCGCTTTGTTGAAATAGCTGCCATACCGGAGCCATGTTCGATTCCTGCAACAGCCCCATTTTCTTCTATTGTTTATTTTACTTACATTGTCTAAGGCGATTGATATATTAAACGTGTAACGAAAGGATATCATCCCTCATGAGATTCTGTAATATAACGCAATTCACGATTCATTCTGTCGGACTAACAAAGTCTCTCTCTCTCTCTCTCTCTCTCTCTATATATATATATATATATATATATATATATATATATATATATATATATCACAATTCTTATTTCTTAATAATCATATATATATATATATATATATATATATATATATATATATATCAATTCTTATTTCTTAATAATCATATATATATATATATATATATAACACTAGCTGTTTATATGACGCGTGCTATCATCGAAAGGATGATGTTCAAATGTATCAAAACATTCATTCATTCTGATGATAACACAGCAACACAGCAGATTCTGACGGCAAAGGAAAAATGAAACAATAATTACGGTTGTATTTTGGCGTCGATTACAAGACGTAGCAAAGAATACATAAGTACGGTTTCGGCCTTCCTTATCGCCCTTCTTTTTGCTGTCTATACTCCAGACTTTATCGTCACACTGCTTCTTCTCTTCTCAACATTAGTCATTTCCTACACTAATAAGCTGAGTGTTTCAGACGGTACAGTAAGAATTTGAAGTTTGTTTTTTTTTTTTGCCTAAAAATTATCTTAGCAAATCTTCCCAGTCAGAACGTCGTGCGTTTGAAATCCAGGGGGGAAAGGATTTGTCTGTCGGCCTCAGTTCAATCTCTACAGACACTGGAACAACACTGGGATGTCCCCTCAAGGGCACAAGCCAGGGCGAGACGTATGGAGATCCTGGGATGTCCAGATGTCAGTATTCCCTTCCAGGCCTTGCTGATGTAGCTCAGAGAAAAGCAGAGAGCGATGTCTGGCATCAGCTTGGCTGCAGGAGCCACCGGAATGACGTTAAACGGCTTGAATTCATAATCAGGGTTGTCCTTCTCCAAGAATGGATGCATTCCCAAGGCTACAAAGCCCAATTTGTCCCATCATTTTACCCATATCTGGTGCAGGGCGACATGGATTCATGCATGTCCCATGGGTATTAGAAAAATAGCCGAGCTGAGTTTGAACTCGGGTCACTGATTCCAATGTCGGCCCTCTTACAGCTACGATAATCGTACCTCCTCAATTGTCTGTTAGTTGAAGAAAAATGCTATTATACGTAAGTCATAACTAAATAAAATAATCCACAAATTTCATAAGTGAAATCTTTAAAACGGAATTGATTTATCGGACGTGCTACGTCGTTTGCGGAAGTACAAAGAAGTGGGGAAAAAATAGTTCAAAAACCCAGACTTTTACAAATACTACCAGTCAAACCAGCCGCGCCTTTAAATGGAAGCTTGGTTTATGAACTTCTCTGGCAAGTAAGGAATTTGGTCAGTAATATAGTTATCTAGTGTTTCTATAATCTTTTTAGAAAAAAAATAAAATAATCTTCCATCTTTTCAGTTTTAACACTGTTTAATTCTTTCTTTTAATCGTGTCTACTTTTGAAAGGGTGGTTTCTAACCAACGTTTGTTTGTCATGCTCCGATTCACTGTTGTTGCTGTATCCTCGAAAGCTTCATAATAGACCATTTTATGATTACACTGGTTACCCAGATACAGTGTGTCCTATTTGAATAGACTAAATCTGATTTTATTCTCGAAAACCTGTTTTTAAAAACTATCTTCTCTCTGTTAATTACTGAGTTTCCATTTTTTTTTTTTTTCAAGAAAGAAACATGACTGGTTAGTCACAAGATAAAAACATTCACAAGATATAACGTCGGTAACATGCTTTGTTGAGGGTGTTCAGTTGAAAAATTGGGACAAAAGGGGATGATCATTGAATAAGTAATTTCTTTTGCCCTTCGTTTGGACCCTGATGACTAAAAAGTCTTAGTTTTCATGGAACAGGAATGAGAACAGACCAAGGAATCTATTTAGTATAAAGCTGAATTATGAAGCGAATCCTTCCCCTAAAAACTTTGGGGGGCAGGATTTTCTAAGAAAAAAAAGGTCTCACTAGGAGTAATTGTTAAAATTTTCTGCTCTCTAAATCAATTGGTTTTTGGTCGCTTCTTTGATTCAATCAAAGAAGCCATGGATAACTAAACTGCATCAGTGCCCGCTCAAGTCCTCAGTATTCTCACACTCTTTCCTGGACACTATCGTAACACCGACACCTACAAAAGCGTCAAAACGTAGCTATAAACAAGTAAACAGTCCATCAAGAAACTTTAATTACAATATTATACTGAAGACACCAACCACCGCGAAGATTAAGCCTTTCAGCTTTTATTCTTCTTTCAATGTATAAAGTGTTTGTAATTACATTTCCTTATTTGTATTTGAAAACCATACAAAGACAATTTACACTTGCCGTCACAGTCAATATTCGAACAACCGTAGCGTCAAAATTTGGAGGCATGTGAAAAAGATCTATCGAATAGACATGGTCAGAATAAATTCAGTTTATGACGCTTTCCACTGGAAAATATCTGAAAAAAAAACTAGTACTTCTGGAAAATCTCGGTCTAATTACTAAACACCTCAGAATAGGTCAAAAAAAGCCTTTTTAAATCAAAAATATATTTTTACGAGAGTTCTTATGGTGTACTGATGCCAATTTTCAAGTGGGCAAGCAAAACCAAATGGTCGTGAGAACTGGATCGTACAAACATATAAATAAACACACAAACAAATGCACATACAAAAAAAGATGAAACCCTTCGCCACTTTTGGTGGCTACGGTTGTTCGGTTGAATGATAAATAATCGTTTTATCAAAAAATAAAAATTGAACTTACAAGTGCCTAACAGAATCGAACCCGTTTTAAATTAATCGATGTTGTATTAAAAAGTATTGTTTGTGCATAAAGGGTTTTAAACAAGCCTAATAGTCAGGCCATAGATGCGATAGCTCTTTTCTTGTGAGGAGATTTAGCAAGGATTTATTTTCAAGTTTATTTCTAAATTTGAGCTAAAAAGCCACATGGGAACATTATAATTCTCAAGATGTACATCAGAAATCTAAGAAATATGTCACATATTATTGATAAATTTCAATTTCAACATTCATTTTTTTGAGATATTACTTAATCTATTGAAATTTTCACTTATTCTATTACTATGAATTGAATAAAAATATCAATTATTCCATTTAAAATTACCTAAATAGCAATTTATGAGATCGAGTCACAAGCAAGAACATTTAGATTTAGCTGGAAAAGCATTTGAATTAGCAACGTGGAGCAAGGGACGTAACTCTGCAGCATTTATAGAGAGAAGGAGCGGGAAGAACAATTAGTTTTCTTTTGATTCAATTGATTCTCATACTTGTAAAATATTATATGAAATATTCTGCAAATATTATTTTCAATAAAAATCGTAAATGGCCATTTTTGATGTTTATTGGCTTTTTTCTATAATGACATCATTAGCAACTGGTAAAAAATTGACTGGAAAGATTTTATTTTGATATATCACACTTTTTAATAACATCACGCCATTCAATGACATCATACTTCTTAATGGTATCACGTCTCTTCCTTCCTTCCTTCATTTCTTTTGTTTCTGTTGTTTAACAAGAGTTAAGCCGATAGACCGACCAAGTAGCGTTTAATAAAGATGTATGGACAGGTCTAAAAATTTGATAAACCAGACGGAAATACGAGGAAACGAAGCCAGTGAATGCATTCAGATTATGACGTGTCCATGACGTAGTTGTCCGACTTGAAGCAATCAGTTGAAAAGGATAACAGATCAGGCTAAATATGGAGCGAGATATATCAGCCTGATAAGCCCCGAAGCCCTGAGCAGATTCTAGAGATTCAAAAAAATAAATAGGGAAGACTTAAAATGTTCTGCCTTCAAAAAACTTTTTCCTTTACAATTCCATTAAAGCTGAGGTTATTTTAAGTTTCGCGAAGGAGTACAGAAATACACTTGACAGAATTTATCTAGATTCCATTAAGTTTAATCTATATAAGACTAGTTTGCACGTACCGTCAAAAATGGCGACATATATGAAATATATGGAAATACACATTGCATTTTATATATGTAGATTGCAGACATTTGTATTGCGGTGAGATTTAGAGAATAACGTTCTGTTGACCACAAATGGATTTTTTGTTATTTCGGAGGTTTGGTTTTTATTACTCTCCATATATTTACTATCCATCAGATTCAGCATTTAGACTATGTCTTCATAACGTGAATTTCTTTTTTATTATGTCACTTGCATCCATGACAGAGTATTGAAAACACTTTACTAATTATTATATTATTTCTTTGTGTACCTTACCAATATAATATCAGAGCTAGGAAGGTGAGTCTTCTGACATGAGCTGAGTGATCAACAGATTTATACTCATCCAGTGAAATCGTTTTTCTAGTATCCTTATGTTTGTTGTTTTGATCACAAAATTTTGACCGGTTTCTTCTCGGACTTCCTCGGGAGTAGATTGATTATCTGCCATGGGCTTCAAAAATGATCTTATTGCTCATAACTCTGTGTGTGTGTGTGTGTGTGTGTGTGTGTGTGTGTGTGTGTATTTGCATATATGGGAGCATGTGCACTTTTCTAGGATTTTTAATAAATGTCAATGATTGAACAACCGTTGTCTCAAATTTCGAACTCATGTAAAAAAAAATCCATCGACGAATAAATATGGTCAGAATGAATTCTATTTATGACATCACTGGCGTTTTCCACTGGAAAACATCAAAAATAGAGCGAAATAAAAACCTTTTGAAATATCTACATTCTGAAAAATCTAGATGTTATTATTGAACCCGTAAAAATAAGGCTCCAAAGAAGTGAAAATAGCTTTTTTTCTCTCTCAAAAATGAAAACATTTTTTTAGATTGACCTTCGATATAACGAGGAGAAAAATCAATATGATGTAAAGGGATTCAAACTTGAGGTTTGTAACCACTTTTTTCGGACTTGATTCAAATCTTCTGTAAAGAATATTTGTAAACAATCCATAGACATTTTATTATTAAAATTGTTCTTTGCAAGGCTTCGTATTATTGTACAACCAAAACTGTCAAAGATGGCGAAAGGTTCTATCTTATTTTGAATGTGCAAGTGTTGGCTTGTGTGTCAGTTGGTGTGTTCCATTGCTCCCAGACATACTGTTTTGTCCATAGACTTGAAAATTGGTATCACTATTCCACTCTTCATAAGAGAAATGTTGCTGTTTTTTAGGGGGGCTTTGGGGGCCTTTTGTGAAGTGTTTAAATAATAACATCAAGCTTCTCCAGTATCTAAAGGCTTTTTGACATTTCAGGGGCCTAATTTAAACAATTAAGGTGTATCAATAATATCTACATTCTCCAGAATCTAGATTTTTTTAGAAGTTTTTTTTACTTCATTTCAGATGTTTTCATGTGGAAAACATCGGCATTGTCATAATAGAATTTATTCTAACCAAATTCATTCTTCAATGGATATTTTTTCCACATGACTTCGTATTTTTACGCCACGGTTGTTCAATTATTGACTTTGATGGTGAGTCTGTTTTTGTGTTGTAAAATCATCAATCGTATTTCTTCATTTTTTGCATAAAAATGCGTGTAAACATTCCATCTTTTTTTTAATTTCTTTCATTCGTTTCGTTAATGTCACATTATTTACATTCAACATTCATCTTATTAAATGTATTTAAACTGTACAAGCACACATTATAACAATCATATATACACATCATCTAGGGCCTTGAACATTTCCAGTGTTGTAATAAATATCATAATTAAAATCATTTGCATCAACCGATAGCATTACTTACTCTGGGAATCGATTGCAAAACCATTTCCTGTTCTTCAAAACGAAACATTTCTCAACATTGAACTGAAATATAATTCAAACAAGATTCAAACGTGAATGTTAGGGTTCCACAATGGTTAAAATGAACTCAAAAAACAAGTCTCACCGTCTCTATCTAAACTTTCTACGCTGGGATTACGCTGGTGTCAGTTTGAATAAATGGCAGAACCCTGGGCCGAGTTTTACATGATAGTTACACCCTAAATAGAACCCTGCTCGTAAGATTAAATACGCACCGTGTATCGATTTGGTGAGGATCTGTCAAAATTTACACCCCCCCCGTAGGCCTGCTTACACACTGACCTTTTGAACACACTAGGAGGAAGGAAAATGGAGAGACGTACCTCAAGAATGTTTACCAAGCACTTTGCGCTCGATTAAAATATTTCAGACACTGAATAACTTGAAATGCTGGGACGGACAGGACAGGCAACCAGAAAGACAGATCGGCGGTCAAGGAAAAAAGCTATGAAGATTTTCTTTTTATTAATGTCAGAAAGACAAACTAAATGGTGGGGGTAAACGCCAAGATCTTAAGAGACACACATAAAATGTAGCCGAGGCGAAATGCGTGGGAGAAGAAATTTAAATTGATGCATGCCATGTATTATTGAATTGTGTCGCATTCAATCTACTCTTTCTGTTCGGGTTTCGTTAATTGATTGATTGGTCTCGTGGTTAGAAGAAGAGATTAGGTTAAAAGGTTGGGAGGCAGCTGATGGAATCAAAAAGAAAACGATTATCGAATCACCGTAGCCCCCCAAAAAATGGCCCATCGACCAACCAGCCATAACCAGCTCCAGATTCTTCTCTCTTTGTTCGTCTGTGTTTGAGTGTGTGATCTTGGTCACATTTTTAGAGATACAACCTCAAAAATTTGCATGTGTATTCTACTGGGCACGACCTGATAGTCTGTTTTTCTGCTTTTACAAAATATTGCTAATTTTTTTATCCCTATGGTCATTTTGGGACCAACAATGTCGGAAACGTGTGCTTCAATGTTTTAGATAATATTTGATAAAAGATTTTTCCGATAATTCCTTTCATAATCAGTTCTGATAGGTGCTTGGGCTAAGGTGATTCGTTTATGCAAGGTACAGATATTTCTTTTTGAGCTGATCCTCCATTATTTCCAGCTGAACAAGAGGAAAAGACAGAATTGCTGTGATTAAGAAGTAATCCCGACTGCAACAATTGTTGACAGAATGATAAATCTGGGTCTGGTTGGTCACTCAATAGAAACCGTCCGTTGACCAACGTCTTTTTGCAGCATGCTGGGTTGAGAGTGATCGATTTAAACATTCGAAAAGGATGGATAAGTTACATCGCTCGCCTTTTGTTGGGTGGTGATCTCTGGAAAGTCCGAATTAGATTAAACAATTGTGAACACTATAGGACATACAGTAAGAGATCAATTTAGCATAAACTTACATTGCTAATTGACATCCCCCTGCCTCTTCTGAAATCCAATTGGGTGGGGATTTGTTTAAAACAACCAAAAACACCTTTCCTAGACATGATAGGGAGTGAATGTTCAAATAGTCAGCCCCTTAACTCTATTAGTGAGGCAGGTAAACTTAATCCATACTTACGTAGCCCAATAGCCACACCAAGTTAAAAACTGAGGAAACTTGTGTTTACAGTTTTTAGTGACAGTTTTTGTTGACGGTTTTCTTGTTCGTCGCTCAATAAAAGCTGTCGCGTGACCGGCATATTTTGGCAGGTTCAATTTACAATGTCAGTTTCTGATAAATGTTTAATGCCTGCTTGTTTGTTTTTTGTGATTACAACCCAACAAAGGGCAGTAGAAATAACTTATTCATCGATCACCTCTTTCTCCAATTTCTCAATTGATTACCCCCAACATGGCATGCCGCAAAAAGACCTTGGTTGCATGACAGTTTTTATCGGGTGACAAACCAGACATGTCCTTATTCCTGTTATTTTTTATCGGTGGCGATGTGTATCAGGATAGTGATCATGTTAAAGGGTTGATTCAAGATACAAAAAAAACCTTGTTTTGCAATGGAAACAAAATCTACAATCAAAACCAGCAACAAAAAGGAAGAAAAAGAATGATTAAGAGAAGACAGTAAATATGAGATGGAGGAACTGTACAGAGTTTGATGCAGCTCTTTATATTATTGTGTCAACTTGCCCTAGGCTGATTATCTACATCTATTAACAAAGCTACCTGTACAAAAACGAACCAATGGACCAGGCCATAGAATGCATTATGTCAAGCCAGCGTTATAGAGTTACTGAATAAGCTTTTCCCGTGAGAACACAACGCACAGCTTTGATGGGGATATTTGGAACAGAATTGGACATCTGCAACATTACTCGTCGTTTAGGTAACTTTAACGCTTATAAGTATATGCTCTGTAATAGGGAGCAATTTTTCATGCAGAAAGATAAACTAGATATACATTTTTTAAAGTCAACTATCATGCCAAATATCAAGTATTAAGAAAGATAGAAAAAGAAAGTGCGAATGCAAAAGTATATTTTATATATATATATATATATATATATATATATATGAAAAAAGACGGGGGTGCTGTGACGAAAGAGGTGCTATAGGAATAAGTAAACACTAAGGAAGACAGGAGTTCTGTGACAAAAGAAAGAAAAACTTCAACAGAAGAAGTGTCAGGAAAATAGTACATGCTCAGAAATACATGCCATGACAAAAGAAATGCAAAGTTACATGCTGAGAAAGGATGAGAAATATGCTATGACAAAGTAGTAAATACTAAGGAGGAAATGCCATGCCGAAAGAAGTGCTATGGAAATAGTTAATACTAAGAAAGAACTGCTATGACAAAAGAAGTGCTACGAAAATAGTAAATACTAAGAGAGAAATGCTACATCGAAAGAAGTGCAGTGAAAATAGTAAATACAAAGAAGGGAATGCTACAATAAAAGAAGTGATATGAAAATAGTAAATACTAAGAAAGTAAGAACTGCTATCACAAAAGAAGTGATAGGAAAATAGCGAATACAATGAAAGGAAAAAAGAACAGCTATAACAAAGGGTATGCAATTAAAATAGTGAATACTAAGAAAGAAATGCTATGATATAAAAAGTGCTCTAAAATAGAAGGGAAGGACAGAAAAGATATCAAGGATGGAATAAAATTTGCTTTGACAAAAATGGAATCTGAAAAGTAATGAAGAAATATTAAGAAAGAAAGAAGTATTGCAAAGTAAGGAAAGAAAAGGTGTCACGCAATGGAGAAGAGAAGAAAATAGGAAGTGAAACGAGAGAAAGAACGGAAAAATCCGATTCATGCAAACTTCGAAGGGTGGGGGGGAAGAATTAAAAGCCAAGAGCAAACCTGCCAAGTCTCCCGCATTTCGAAGCTGAATAGGAAAACTCAGCATTGAAAAATGATACCTGTAAAATATGCTTCTCTTCTATTTGCCGACCTGACGAGTCTCCTGCATTTCGCTGTTTGAAATTATGTTAAATATGTTTTCAATACACTGAAATAGTTGTTTCAAAGCTTCTGGAATCGAAAATTTTCTTACCCCCATCATGATGGGGGCATATCATAGAAAATCTTTCTCCTGAGAATTTCTAAACCTTGGCAAGTCCGAAAATGGAGAAGTGCTACATTAAAACAAATTAATGAGAGAAGAGTGGATCGAGAAAAAGGTACAAAAGGGGAGTTAAGAAAGGAAAGAATAAACAGGAAGTGGAATTATCAATTCAAAAAGATAATCAACAAAAAACAGTAAAGAATACGAAATACGTTTGCCAGGAAGTGCCGTTGAGGAAGTGCAAAATGAATACTTAGTAGGTCTAGTTAGTCAATCCATAGAGACCGTCATGAGATCAATATCTTTTAACTGCATGCTGGGGGTAATCAATAAAAATTGGGTAAAAGTGGAGAACAAAGACTAAGTTACTTCTCTCGCCTTCGTTGGATCACTACAGAGTCTGAATTTTTAAATTCATGCGTGAACACTGCCGGACACCAACTAAGTAACGTATTTACCATAAACTCTCATTGTAGATTAAACCCAGCACAAAATACTTATTAAGGTTGGTTTTCAAAAAACAAGTTTTTAAAATTTTCTAGATCACAAAAGTGAATTATCAAATTTTCAGCCCTATGGCTCTATTGGTGCAGCTTGAATGCGCTGCACATAGATAGCCAGCCACGGCCACTTGAAATTTATGTTGTCAGTTATAGTTGGTGTTTTCGTTTTGATTTGTTTTCAAAAAAAAAAAAAAAAAGGTTGGTAGATGGAGAAATAATGCTAAACATTTTTTTAAATACTTGATAATGAAGAGTTCTGTCTAATAATGAAAATAACTCCTAAAAAAGTTCAAAAAGTAACTGTACAGAACGAAATAAGAAACGACGATAAAATATTAGATAAGCAAACAAAAGAGCTTAATAAGAAAGGCTTTCTTATGATAGTATTCCCTGACTGTGACAGCAACCCCCTATCTTTTTCTCTTCTGCCATAATCCGAAAAGCAAACTTGACCCAATACGAGAAAAAAGGACAAAAAGTAAGTCAAGCGAATGGTTTTAAACAAACACAAGTATCGGAATGAATCAAGCAATACAAACAAACTTCGACACTTGACGATATGGCATTGACATCGCTGACAGGGCCTGCTAAATAAAAATGGCCGACAAGAGCTGCGCCAATGGAACGTGGATTAAATAGCAATCAAGGCTAATTTTTATCTATGTGTCACAAACACGCTATGAAAAAAGGAGGGGAAAAAAGGAATGGCGAAAGAATTCAGGGGGGGATTTAGGTTTCTAGTTGATTTTGTTTTTTGTTTTTTTTGCTTTATCATGAGATATCTTTTTTTATTTCAATTCTTTTTTTTCTCTCCTATTACGAGGTTGAAATTACGCAGGGATCACTTTTTCAAAAGGATTGTTTCAGTTTCACTTGAACGTTTGACATTCAGTGTATTATATATCAGAATCAATTCTGTAAAGAAAAAATAATAGTGTTATCTCATTCCTTTTTTTTTTTTAATTTTCTTATTCTCTTAGTTATTTATCTATTTATTTATCTATTTCGTGGGGGTACGAAATAGATTCGTTTCTGTTGCACTAGACTAACAGAACGACTGAAAACGTCTTACTTTAACTATCATCCTTTTTTTTTTTCTAAAATTCCTCTTGAGCAAATAAAGATAGATAGTATGGGTATTAAATAAATTACTTATATTCGAGAGTGTGGACAATTGTTTCCAAAAAGATTGCGTAGTTTCAATATCCAGTGCCAAACCGGTTTCCTAAATCCTGATGTGTATCGAGACTAGAACATCGTTTTTATCAGTGTAGGTTCTTTGCAACTATTTCAAACACCACTATTATTAGATGAATAGACTGAAAGATTCACAGGCTAGGTTCAATGAGTAAAAAAATATACCAAGCGTAGTTGATTTGAACTACGAATGATCGAATGAATCAGGAATACTTCTTTTATTCGGCTTTATCGCTAAATAATGCAACTAAGTCTCAATTCATTCACTTCGATTTGAATCATTTTTATCCATCGTTTGCATTAATATTCATAGATGGTCAGATCAGTAATCATCTAGGATTGATAGACACGGTAAATTAAACCTAACTTCGATTCCCAAAGCTTCTTAAGTCGGAGCATCTTTTATCGATATAGATATTTCCTAAACGTAGCTTCTTTTTTTCAACATTTGATACATATATATATATATATATATATATATATATATATATATATATATATATATATATATATATATATATATATATATATATTCTAAAACTGGCCGTTTATAAAACCTGGAATATTACTGATAAGATTTATTTAACGCATACGTCAGAATTTGGATTACATATCTAGTGACATAAGTACACATCGGAAATGAACACTTGTCAACATTTCTATGGTACAAGCCAAGCAATAGTAAATATAATATGGATTTCAAAAGTTCGCTAACATTTATGTGCTGCCAGAGACCATGCATAATATCAACTGTCAATGCATGCTTGGAAGATAGAAAGGTTACATTCAGGACTATTCAAATCTTGAAGCCATGGGCCGTTTGTATTGACTGTGGAACTCTTCTGTGAATAGAATTGAAAACAAGTCCAGTCATTCAATAGAAACCAACGTGTGACCATAGTCTGTTGGTGGTGATCAATTAGAAAATTAGACAAAAACCGACTAAGGGATCAACCTTGCGTACACCTACATTGTAAATTGGACCCTCAACTAAAAACGTTTTTCCAAGACATTATAAGAAAAAAATGCTGAAATATTCAGCCTTTTACCTCAATTGTTAGTGTCTGGTTCATTTATTTTTTTTTTCTTTCTTTTGGATGATTCGAACTCTTTAGTGATCATTGCCCAAAGACGAGTCGAGAGAAGTAACTTTTTTCTTGATCACCCAACCTTCCCACTTTTTTTAATTGATAGACAACCAATATGACATTCTCCCAAAAGATGTCGGTTGCGTGATCGTTTCCATTGAGAGTAAGAGTGATATGCGTTTCTGGTTTTGTACGTCATACCTTGCTAACCAGCTGGACCAACTTAAAAACTGAAGAAACTAATTTTGACAGTTTTGGGTAGAGTTTCTAATGATGGAACCCTTCTGTGAATTGAGGGAAAAATGCTAAATTTACTCAATGGTCAACGACGGTAATTTCAATCAGGGGTTATTTCTCCTAGATAAAAACGTTCAATATTTTTTAATTCAAAAGTTACTGTAGAATGTCATAGTAACTTGCTTTTGATGAGTGTTTGTCTTGGTGCTAGACAGTAAATGTTGTTAACAGAGCAATTGAATCAATTGATATCACGATTGTGATATCAGCGCTCGAAAGTGGAATTCAATGATTTAACGACCTAATCTAGCAAATTTTCTTTAGTTTCAGACGGTTTCGGCACTCAATGTGTATGTTATGCACTGAAAGTCGGATAAGAAAGGTATTTTCAGTGATCGGTTCCTTAGTCTGTTGTTCCAGCGCTTTTGGCCCTCCTCTATTCAGGGTTGAGCCCTCTTTAAGTGAGGTAACTCATCCATTGTAAGCTTATGCAATGCTCTTCCACAGGAATATAGCGCTCTGGTGGATGGGGAATTTCTGCATAGATAAATATACCGCTTAAATTCAGCCTTACTGACCGCCCAGTTCCGTGGCCCAGAGGTAGGATATCGGTCTCTAAAGCGAAGGTTTCAATCCTGCCTCGTACCGCCTGGATGGGATAATGGAAAGTCTGTAGCCACGCTGAAGGGAAACAGCTGTCTGTGGATGAAAGAATTTTTTATATTTTTATATTTTTATATTATTATATATATATATGTATATATATATATATATATATATATATATATATATATATATATATATATATATATATATATATATATATATATATATATATATATATATATATATATATATATATATATATATATATATGGCTGGCTACTTATCAATGTATGTGTCACGTGTAGAGTCTGCATCATCGGAGCTTGAGGGCTAAAAATTCAAACATGTACCCCTCATCACGTCTAGAATGAACTTTTTATTTAAAGCCCCAATTCAATGATAGGTTTTTAATAGGTCGTCCAATACACGATGTAAGTTTATGCTGAATCAATTCTTTAGTTTAAGCCCGACATCGCTCAGGCTTGTTTTTGTGAAAATTTAGACTTTTTATACGAGAGACGAGAGAAATAACTTATTCATTGAGCTCAAGCAAGCTATACCAACAGTATGTGGTGATCATATGTATGGTCAATAATTTGAATAAACGATTTGGTCCTTCCTTGTCTTTCTGCTCGTTGGGTCAATACCAACATCACTTTTGCTCTGATATTCAGTATCATCAATGCTATTATAACGAACATCCTAAGCATTATTTCATCTTATGTTTTTCCATTGATTTTACTAGAGAATCACTCAACTATATTATAATAATCCGATCTCTGTATGTTTTCTTATTTGTGTATGTTTTACCGTAACACAGCAACAACGCCACATTGTATCGAACTTTTTGGTAACACAATACCATTGAAATCCTCTAGCTCAGAGAATAAAGCAATTTTCTAGTCAAATTTGAGATTTCAGACTTCTTTAGAGATCACCTCCCAACAAAAATTGAGAGAGATGATTGATTCATTTACTACCCCATTTTCCAAGTTTTTAATAGATCAAGTTCGAAACTTTAAACTACCTAAAGACACTGACGTGACAATCTCTATCGAGTCACTAACCAGACTTATTGAACCACCATAGCCATCCAAGTTGGCAAAGGTTGAACAACCATGGCCATCAGGGATTTGTGTGTGTTTTTCAAGCGCTCCCAGTTATACTGTTTTCTACGTCATTGAAAATTGGCATCAGTCTGGGTTAATTAATAACATCTAATTTCTCCAGATTTTCCATGTTTCTGGATGTTTATTTTTTGACTGATGCCATAAATAGAATTCATTCTGACCATATTTATCCTTCAATGGATTTTTTTTCACATGAATTCAAATGTTGACGCTACGGTTGCTCAATTATTGACTGTAATGACGAGTTTACTATATTTTTATAACTACCATCATAGGAGAAAATTGTAAGCTCAGCTTTTTCTTAGTTTCTCTGGAAGCATGATCCATAAAATAAGGAAGATTGGAATTATATATAGAAATAAACTTGCATTCACAAACATACAAATCAAGTTATCTTTTTCGCACTTTCCCCTGCCTCTTCAAGGCCCGACAGCAGTTTTTCCGTAATTACATCTCTATCTACCTTGTGACGCAAACGCGTCATAGTCTTAAATAATTTGAGGGCATTTTTATTGCGAAATTTGATCACGTGTTAAATATAGTTGTTGTTCCTTCAGGTTTTAGTACAGCGAGGAAAGAAAAGAGGCGAGGGTCAGTGGGGAGAGGTAAGGAGGCGAAGAGTTCTATCAATTTTTTATATGTTCCTGTTTGAATGTTTGTTTATAATTTTCTATGTCCCGGGGCTTCTGGCCATATCGTTATATAGATAGATAGATAGATAGATAGATAGATAGATAGATAGATAGAGCGAGAAAGAGAGAAAGAGAGAGATCTGGCTGGCTGGCTGGCTGGATGGATGGATGGCTGGCTATAAATCTATGTCATAGTCTGCATCACTGGAGCTAAAGGGCTAAAAATGTAATCATTAGCTCCTCGTTTTGTCCAGAATAAACTTTTGTTTTGATTTTTTTCAAATACCCTCAACTTAAACACAGGTTTTTAATTGAGGGTTCAAAATACAATGTAAGTCTATGCTAAATAGATTCCTTAGTTTGTTACCGACATCTCACAGGCTTGTTTTTGTGAAAATTCGAACTCTTTTGACAAGAGACAAAAGAAATAACTCATTCATTGGTCACCTTTTTTCCAATTATATAACTGATCATCAAAAAGATGTCTTCGTGTCAAAGTTGAAATCATTTGTGTACGGGAAGTAAAAATGGCAAGGATTTTGTGTGTGTATGTGTGTGTGTGTATGTGTGTGTGTGTGTGTGTGTGTGTTTAGTTGAATCTAGTTGCAGTGTTATCGAGAAAGATTTCATGTGTGTATGCAGAGTGCTCCGTTGATGAGTTGTTGGTGTGTTGTTGAGGGGAGGGGGAGTTTGGTAAATGTTGTGTGAATACGAGAGTGAGCTATCCAAGATTTTAGAAAAGTGTAGGTAGTGTTATTTTCTATTCATTTAAATTTTTCCATGATTCGTAGGTTTTATATTTGATTTTTGTGGTAGAAGAAACTTTTTTTTTTTTGGTATTTTATTGTGTGAATATGCATGTGGGTAATCGAAGATTTTAGAAGAGTGTAGGTAGTGTATTTTTTTTTCATTTTGTTTTGACTTGTTGGAGAGGAGAATATGTCTGCATTGGTATTATGCTGTGAAATATAGAATAATAATTACCTTGCATTATCTCCTCTCTAAACATTGTTATTCGCAAAATGTTATGCTTCTCGTCTGATGAGGCTCGGAGAGGGCAGAAACATGAACCAGTTTGTGTAGCAAATCTACATTATACTATATACATATGTATATATATATATATGTGTGTGTGTGTGTGTGTGTGTGTGTGTGTGTGTGTATACATATATATATATACATATTTATATATATATGTATATACATGTATATATATATATATATATATACATGTATATATACATACATATATATATATATATATATATATATATATATATATATATATATATATATATATATATATATATATATATATATACTTACCGTGGTTAGTGGCTTTGTAAAGCCAAATCAGTCACGCTAATTTTATATTCATATCTAAATGTGTAGACTAGCTTCAATTTTCATATTTTGCCTGCATAGTCCCAACATGTATCAGATAAAATGGTATCAAGAAAAAAAGATTCGTGTACTACAGCAGATTTCAAACTTTCTTTTAAATCTCTGAACCCGAAGTGGAGGACCAATTAAGTGGGGGATCTGTTTTCTATTGATTATTAATTAACCGATCCCACCTGATTAATACATCTTAACGGAATAAGTTCAGGGACGTAAAGAGGAGGTCGATTTTACTAACCAACTTATTAGCCTGGGATTCGTACATCCATATCCACCATTTTAAGTATCAAGTCTGTTGACCTGATGCAACATTCATATTTTGTTTACAAAACCCAAAATCATCTTCGAATAAAATGGTGTGCAAAAGAAACATCATTTTGTGTTCTAAGGATTTCCGCCACCCAAACATCTTCAACCCCATCTTTTCACAACACAATAACTCCTGTTTACAAAACACTTCATTATGTACTAGCAGTTCAATTCTTTAAAAAACGATGAAGTCAAGTGATTTGCATAAATCTAATTTTTAACGCCTTTGATAAATTTTAGAGCCAATGCATAACGATAAATTATGCTTGGAAATAGTCTAGGTCACATAGAAAGGGCTGTAGACTACTTTTAGAGTCTCTACACTCAAAGTGGGGATCAATACGATGGGGCATTGGGTTTTTGTTATCATTATATTACAAACTCTCAAACGATTAATGAATTATACTTATGTTTAGTACATACTGTTAATTGTTTTGCTACGCTCAAAACGAATCATATGCTCTGTTTTTGTGTTTTTAAAGGAAAAATCTCTTAGAAATAAAGTAACATTTATGTAATCAGAATTTCGCATAATTTGACTATCAACTGGATTTTGAAATAGCTATTTCTTTCTTTTTATTATAGATAAAATGAAAAATGCGTTTGTCCATAATGTATGTCTGATACCAGTAAAATAGTTACTATTGTAAAGTTGATTTTTAGTCAATTTTCCTTACTAATAAGGGATAAAAAGTTGCTTCAATTTACAAGCTTTTATAGGACAAACTAAATTTGGATGATCAGAAAAAAATTATATTATATTTGTTTGATTTTTTTCCTACGGAAACCTAACCTTTAAACCACTAAGAGGTACACACATGCTACTGAAGATGGGAACCCTTCCTGTAGCATACATTGTATACCAAGTCTTTCATTTATGAATTCATTAATTAACAAATAAAGTCCACATACACTCTCAACTCTGAGTTTGTCTCATTCCCTATTGTTCACTTTACATATATATATATATATATATATATATATATATATATATATATATATATATATATATATATATATACATACTTATGGATATTTTTATAAATCCAAACACGCGTGCAAACATACATACACGCACAAACACTGAGATTAACACCTTCAAACGTGTGTGTATTTGTATGAAAGACATAGAAAATCACAGAGAATAAAACAATCAAAAGAGATGATCTGGCGTATTTTTTGACTCATCAAACACGTTCTTTCAGAGACAATAGTCAAAACAGAATGCCATAGAAAAAAAAGTCATTATATTTTGACCACCACTAAAATAGAAGCCGGTATGTTATAAGCAACTTCTTTGAAATATCGTTTCAAAGAAGAATTACGTCAAGAAGCAATTCTTTGCTTAACAAAACCCAACTGAAAAAGAAGTGTTGATAGACTGACAACCGAGTAAAAGTTTTGGCTTGGAAAGTGTTTGATTTTTTGTTGAAATAAAGAAATATTGAGAGTATAAAATCATGAAGGGGAGAAAATTAGAAAGGTGAAGACAAAGAACGGAAGCCTAAAAAGAGAAACAAAAATACTGGTCTGGTTAGTTACTCAATAGAAACCGTCTTGCAACCAACGTCTTTTGGCAGCATTGTGATAATCAACGAGAAAAATTGGAAAAGGGGATTATCTGAGACGGGGTTACTTCTCCTGTCTTTTGTTGGACAGTGATTACTAAGAAAAAAATCTGAAATTCTAAAGAAAAAACAAGCGATTACAAACTAAGGGATCAATACTGCATAAATTTACTTCTCAATCCGAACCCTACGCTCTGAAAAAAGGGGAGGAATTTTGGGGAAAATGAAAACGACATAAAAAGGAGTGAATATTGAATTGTTCAACCCTGTTGCCTTCTGTACACGTGATACATACATGCATACAAACATAGCCAGCCAGACCAGCTTAAAAACTAAAAGAAATATATGTTGACAGTTTTCATGACAGTTTTGGTAAACTGTTTCCCAGAAGCAATAATAGATACGAAAAGGACCTTTTTTTTCTTTGAGAGATCCGAGAAATGAATATTAGGTAGACAGAGAAAGGCGTAAAGAGGTAATGAAAACAAGGCTGGAAAACTGGTAAGTATATGGTTTCAAACTGACGGACAGCGTTTATTCTTGTAGATGTGTTTGATAACCATCTTTTGAATCAGTTTTTGATCTTTGCTGACGACGCAGGATTTCTTTCGATGCAAGGATTTTTCTCAAAGACTAGCTCTCAGTAGGATTACAATGAACGGTATTTCTTTTATGGGAGTGAGATTTTAAAAAAAGAAGAAAGGGAGACAGGTCTGGTTCGTCACTCAGTAAGAAACCGACACGTGACAAACGTTATATGGCAGCATATCACGTTGGGGATGATCAGTGAATGAATTACTTCTGTCATCTTTTGTTCGGCAGTGATCTTTGAAAAAAAAGACTGAATTTCCAAAAAGCTAACATAAACGCAGTTGGGCATAAATTTGGTCACAATTTAACATAATTGTACATAGTAAATTGAATGTTCATTCTAGACATGATAAGGAGTAAATATTCAAGTTTAAGCCCCCCCGCTCCATCGATGAGTCCAGTAAGAGTGATATATACATGAATATATACATAGCTAGCCAGCCAGACTTACTTGAAAACTGAAAGACAATCGCTGACAGTTTTCGTTTACTTAAAAACAAAGAAAGAGAATTGATTGTTTTGGTTTTGATCTTTAATATAAACAAAATAAGAAATAAAGAAAGAAATATTGAGGGAAAATATAAAGAAATTGTAAGGAGAGAAATAGTAAAGGAGGTGGGGTAAACAAAACGTAGAAGTAAAGGAGAAAGGAAAACGAAAGAGAGAATTATTTTTTAACCTGAAAATGAAAAAAAAAAGTGTGAGAATGTTGGAAAGACGATGAATAAAAACATTCATAGAGGAAAAAAGAAACAAAGAAAGAAAAAGAAAGGCTGACGGTGAAAATGAAAAAAGAAGAGAATATAGGGGAAAACGTGTGTACCCCTGTAGAGACCCTCAGTTAGAACCAACTTAGTGTATGCAAGTTCCGTCTGGGCGTCATACTAAACAAAACACAGTGAGTTAATAGAATGGAATAGTTCAAAGGAGAACACAGAGATAAGTCCCCGAAATGGAAAATGTAACTCATGAAGAGCAACCAACTTTTATCTATAGAAGAGTAATATCAGATATGATGGAGGTATATTAGATCATAAACAGAAAGTATGACAAAAGAGTTAATAGCTTCATCAATAAGCGGTGAGAGAAGACACAAAGAACAGGAAACAGGGTGAACAACCAGCAAATGGAGCAACAAAAAGCCGGGTTGGATATACGAAAATACAGTTTCACTGTCCGCGTAGTGTTATTATAGAATAGTCTACATAGTGTCTTCCAATGTGAATTCTTTCAGGAACAGATTTGATATATCTTAAGATAAACAGGAAATTCCATTCAGCAACAAGTTCGCAATAAACATTTAAAAGTCATGTGAAAAACTTAAAATGATTACAGGAATCTGGAGAAGAGGATTTACTATAAAATCATTTCCAGAAGATATTACCAAGCTAAGATAAGTCAAAGAGGAAAAAAATCAAGCAAAGAGAAAGAAACGAAAAAAATGAAAAAATATAAGAATTTGCACAAGAAAGTTTGAAAAAGGAAAAAGGGGGTGCTAAGAATTGAAAGAGGGGACTGGTTAGTCGCACAAAAGAAATACTATCACGTGACCAACGTATTTTGGCAGCATGCCGTGTTGGGGGTGATCAATTAAAATTTTGGGATAGGGTGATCAATGGATGAGTCACTTCTCTGACATTCTGCTCGGCGGCCATCACTAAAACAATCCGAATTGTCAAGAAAAATAAGCATGAATTCTCCATAGACAATCTTAGCATAAGCGTTAGCTCACATTGCAAATTGAAGCCCCTTCTCCCCATTAAAACCCTATTTGGCGGGTGGGGGGATTGAAAAAACAAAAAAAAATAGTTGGTCATCTTTGCAAAGATGCATCTAGTACTCATTTTGATATGGACAATTTTCATGATTAAAAGTGGCTTTTAGTTTTCTTAGTTTTCATGTAACCATTTACATTTCATTTCCACCATAATGTAATTTTTGAATTTTTTAAAGTGACCAATAAATCTATCTAAGAGTCACATTTATGACGTGAATGAGTGATCTTTTTACTTATTACAAAAATTATAGCTACTTTATACAAAATTGTCGATATAAACTGACCGGTATCAAAATGGCTACAGGATGCGTTTGTGCAAATTATTTTTCTGTGCATAACAAAGAACACAGAAAGACAAGAAAGAAAGAAAGAAAGACAAGAAAGAAGGAAAGAAAGGAAGGAAGGAAGAAAGAAAGACAAGAAAGAAAGAAAGAAAGAGGGAGACAAAGGACGAGAAAAAAAACGAAAAAGTAAGAAAAGGCGAGAAAACAAGATGAACGAAGAATTCAGTACATTTTTCCTTGTTCATAACGCTGTCGGCGATTATAATTGTAATTATATAAAGATAATCGGAGCCATAAAAACAATTTCCTGTTTCTTGGAAACATAAGCATATAACCTACCTACATACTACTTCGTCTCTCTCTCTCTCCCTCCCTCTCTCTCTCTCTCTCTCTCTCTCACACACACACATACATACATATAACAAAATTATATACTTATTAGGACTGTTACGGTTGACTATAGGGGTAACAGCTTCTTTACTTATATTAAATAGACAGGCTAAATAGTTATGGGGAAGGGGTAATTTATCTACTCTCTTTGTCAACCATCATGGAATGCCAGTTCTGAGATTTTTATGGCAAGGCATCCGCTGGTCGGTCAGAACATAGGGAAATGTGTGTCCCAGCCTTCTCTTGAATGTATTAGGCGATTGAAACGCGCACAGCACCTGTTGGAATTCGAACTCTGTTCTCTGGCTCTGTACTGATAACTGTTACGCCATCCGTATCTTAATTTATACATTATTTCTATTCAAAATATATTGCACCAACTTCAATATATTGAATCTGTTCTGCTTATCTATCTGAATAGGTGTTTGAAACATTCAAGGATTATGCAGGAATGTGTGTGCGTGTGTGCGTGTGTATGTGTGTATGTGTGTGTGTGTGCGTGTGTGTGTGTGTGTTATCGATTTTTTGGTAGGTTGTGCCATACGAGGTATTCATCAGAGAGATTTCACAAGAGAAGGAAGAAAGGAAGAATGGAATGTAAAAAGGAAGAGAGTGAGAAGGAGAGACGGGGAGAAAAAAAGATGTAGAAGGAGGGAGAAAAATGCTGGAGGAAAGAAAGGGAAAGAGAAGGGGAAAGAGAGAAAGAAAAAAGTGGGATAATGAAAGAACGATAGAAAAAGAGTAAGAAAGACAGAGAAATAACGATAGAAAGAAAGAAATAGAAGAGGAAGGAAAGAAAGAGTGTGAAGGAAAGAGAGAAAGGAAGGAAGGAAGAAAGAGAGAGAGGGAAGAAAAAGAGAGGGAAAAAGGAAAGGAAAAAATGTACAAGGACCGAAAGGGATAGAGGAAAAGAAGGGGTTAGAGAAAAAGAAAAAAATTGAGGAAAGGAAGGAAGGAAGATAGAAAAAAGAGAGAAGGACAGAGAAATAACGATAGAGAGAGAGAGAGAGAGAGAGAGAAATATAGAGAGAAATTAAGACAGAGAGAAAGAGAGGAAGAAAGGAAGAAACGTCATCAAATCGGCTGAAGACAGAAACAGAAAAAATCAATAAAATCGAGTAAGAAAAAGACACTGAAAGAAAGAGACTGCGACCATGTTGTCGTAAACACTCTAAAAGTTCTGTTTACGACATTAATCGATATCATCATCCTCTCCTATTTAACTTCGTAACTTGTCTTTCTATCACCATTTCGTTGGTTGGGATCCAACACCTTTATCATTCTATGTTGAACACGTTTAATCATCTTTCTTTAGACTTAAGTCTTTGGAGACTTCCGGGCCATCACTATTTTTTTTTTCTCGACCGTATTGTCAAACTCCAGTTCAAGTAAGCTGGAGTTGACTTTGTTTTTCGACTCTAACAACAAGAATTTGACATTTATTACCAAACATTTTTTATACTTTCTCACTTTTGTTAAAACAAGAACCATAAGTTCAACGATGAGTTCACAAATCTGTGATTTTCGATTTCAAACGGATTTTAAACGAAGTAGTAGTAACAGTACTTGTTGTGGTTCTATTAGAAGGAGGTAAAGGAGGAAACTCAAAAGATTTATAAATTCGAAATAAGATTAGTATACAATTTTCTTAAATAATTTGTTCTGGAGTTTTAGAGTATGGTTATTTTGCTTGATAAATGGGCTTTAAATGAGTATATATCATGTTTCAGGCTACAAAATTGCTTGGTACGGAAAAGTCTAGCCGATTTTAGCCATTTTTGATAGTTTTCGTTAGTAATAACAAACGATACTTGGCAATACTGCGAGAAATAAACGCTTGATACGTCATTATTTGAAGACATCAAACCTATTATGTCATGATAACAGATAGTAAATAAAATACAAATACCCTATCTTTCCTCTTTCTGTTATTTAACATGACTGGGTCCCGACTGACCAACCGACCGAAACGCCTCTTATAGAGATGTGCAGACACATCTAAGGAAACATGGTATGAAAAGTGTTCTGTCACAGAAATTATAGCTGACTGATATTATATGTATTTGTTATAAATCATGGCTTTTAAACAAAAATGTCAAGATATCTATGATCATATTTTTGCTGATTCCAAATATTACTCAAGTGCACTAAATACTTCTTGATTTAAAATCAAATACAGGTCACCTATAACTAATAAATCTTATTGTCAAACACCTACCCAGATAATAGATAACAACAATGGCAACATGACAATGACCTTAAACTAAATTAGAAACTTAACAGGAAGGAATAATGGATTTAGTAATTGTTAAGATAACATAGAAACATAATTCCCATTGTTGATAATATCTAATTACAATAGTCAATATTGATCAAAGTAACCGGTTGCTGGAGGCTTGTAAGGCGCGAAATGTTGACATAAACCTGGATTTTTCCTTTTGAAATCAATTTTTAATATATATATATATATATATATATATATATATATATATAAAATGTGGATTTGCTATACAGACTAGTTCATGTTTCTGTCTTCTGTGGGTCTCATCAGGCGAATCTGATGAGGCTTAGAGAGGCAGAAATAGACTAGTCTGCGTAGCAAACCCACATCTTATATATTTCCAGCTCTAGTCTAAAACAACTTGACTTTTGAAGTATAAAGTTGAATGTATCGAGCACTCTATGAAATAAATCCATCACATCTCAGACGTTGCTTTATATTATGCTATATTGCTAACCTGATGTGTACCATATATATATATATATATATATATATATATATATATATATAATATATATATATATATATATATATATAAATATATATATATATATATATATATATTGTGTGTGTGTGTGTGTGTGTGTGGACGTGCAGGTGTGCAGTCGGATTTGAGTTATCCAACATTATGATAATAAGGACAGACAATGTAGAAACCAAGTTTTTAAAGTGAAAATTTATTCTTGTGATACGTTTCGCTTTATTATTAAGAATCTGCATGCCTAATGCTTGTCTATCTGTCTCAACATTCGAAATCCTGGCTTTTGATCTGGCTTCGAACTCAATCCAACTACCTCAGCAACGAGACAAGGTAAGCATCTCTTCCTCCCCCCCTCTCTCTCTCTCTCTCTCTCTCTCTCTCTCTCTCTCTCTCTCTCTCTCTCTCTCTCTCTCTCTCTATGTATACAAAAAGAATAAAGATTTGATGTTGGATCATCTCCCCTTGAAATTGACTCTCCTTGGAAAAATCAATATTTCAACATCTATGATTTAAATGAAATCATCTCTTTCTTTCGTTTCATCTTGTCTCTTACTTTTTGCCAAAATCGATTCGAAGACTTGAGTATAACAAGCCGAATGGATAATGCTGTTGATACACGTATATCATTCACTCTAAATGTATAACCCAATGATGACAAACCTGTGACACGAGATTTTTTCAGGTGACACGTGGTATTCTTTGAAGAAAAGATCTACATACAATATCACATTTTTAATGTAATTCTATTATCCCAGTTCACGAACATATTTTAACATTTCAAGTATTTTTTTTTTTTTATCAAACTCTTAGTTGTATAAATATATTTGATAAATAGAAATGTGTCTAAAACTAAAAATACATATAAGTGACACTCCGCTAACAGGATTATTTTTTTTTAAAAGATTTTGGAAATTTTGACACACCCTGCTCAGAACGTTCGCCATAGCTGGTCTAACTCGTCAACAAATGACATTCTTCCTTGAATTTCGTATCGGAAAATACACATTTAAGTAATTACTATCACTGTTTTTTTTATTTTTGTAAAAGAGATATTTTAGCTTCCTAACGCTCGTCCCCAAATCATTAATTCTACGTAATGAACTTTGATGTTGGAAGAATTTCCATTTTATAACTGACACAAGTCTGGTTAGTCCCTCAATAGAAACAATAACGTGACCAACGTCTTTTAGAAGAATGCTGTGTTGAGGATGATCAATTGAAAAAAATTGGGAAAAGGGGTAAATAATGAATATGTCCTCTCCCTTTCAATTGGATCAATAAAAAGTTCCTATTTGAAAACAAAAAAAAACAAGCGTGGACCGATTTAGTATAAATTTATATTGTAAATTGACATCCCTTCACTAAGTGCTGGGGGGGGGGGATTTAATAAAAAAAAATTTTCCAGGTGCAACAGGGAGTGAATGTTTAAAATTTCAACTATATAACTCCATTAAGGCAGCCTATACGACCGACACATACATAGCCAGCCAGCCTTCCCAGCCAACTAGAAAACTGAAGAAACCTATGTTGATGTTGACTCTGTCGATGTTGACAGTTTTGGTTAAGGGTTTCTAATTGTTTTCCCGATATCCACAAATACAAATGTACACATGTGTGCACGTGATCCCCCCCACACATACATGCATAAACCGTGTACAAGTATGTGGCTCCAAGGCTAAATACAAGCTGGACGTGCTTCAAACATTTTGAATATCGAGGATGGTTTTATACTTCTTGTTAAATCGCTATAATTGCTTTAAAGTAAATTTGCAGCCAATCCCTGCCTAATTTATGACTTGCCTTGGAATCTAATGTTCTGTTCGTATAAAATGCTTTGCGATCAAACATTTTCACAGTTTGATTAGAGAAGTAGTTCCCATATTCACACTTTGAACTTTTTGATTTTTTGCATGTTCAAAATCAATGAGCTTCCTGTTTTCTAAATATTGCTATTAGTATATATATATATATATATATATATATATATATATATGTGTGTGTGTGTGTGTGTGTGTGTGTGTGTGTGTGTGTGTGTGTGTGTGGTAATTCAGGTACTCGGCGTTGCCCGGGTATTAGAAAATATGCTTGCGCCTCGATGAAGGATCAACACTCTTTTAAAGTTTCATATGCCAACGATCTCTCTACGTTTTCCATTATGCATGCATCCCCTGCCAACCCCTCCAGGCGAACACCCATATACACAATTATTCTCGCTTGTTGCCAGTTTTTGTATTGAAATTACTATTTGCAGTCAGATTTCTTTCGAAAATGGATTTAAAAAGTGCGAATAATATTCAAAAATATTTTTGTAAGAAATCTTTGCACCGATCTGCAAAACAATAAATGCAGATAATTCTGATATAAAAATTGATCCCAATGCTTTGGACTGATATATATATATATACATATATATACATATATATATATATATATATATATATATATATATATATATATATATATATATATATATATACGGGAGAATCAATGGGTCCGTCGTCTGACCCGTAATTAATTATTAGCTGAATTTTGATCTGGAATTTTCATTGTATATTGTGCTCTTACTATATAAATGTAATATATACTCATACTGCATACACATAGAATACATATAAATATTCACTGAATATACATAGTAGGTGGGTAAATGACAATATCGAAAGACAGTTTAAGATGAATCAGTTTTTAATTTTAACATTTCACTCATTTCGAGCGTCGTCAAGAAAATAAGGTACTACAAGAAATCAGATATTTATAAAGTTGGTTCATGAATTTGATGTGGGTAGGGGGTGTAGAGTAGTGATATGTGTGTAACGACCATCGGGAAATTGGTCATCTGTGCTGCTGAAATGATCAATGCTAGATGTGTGCACTTTAATGTGAGATTAATTTAGAATTTGATTGACGGAAATATTTATGTAAAAACTTGTTGCAAGGAGGCTGTCTTTCTGATTGACCTGAACCTTAGGTATTAACGAGAATAGATCATACATATACGCACAGGCTTGTATCATTCCAATAAATTAGTACATATTATCATTTGGAGCTGAAGCGTACAACCTAACCAAAAGATTGACTCTCAAGCTGAAAATGATGCAACGTGTTCAAAAAAGAATGATGCTCAACATCACGTGGAGAGAGATCACAAGAGAGCGCAGTACAATAGAGAGTAAACAAGAGTCGGTGGTATCATAGAAACCATTAAAAAACTCAAAGGTCAATTGGCTGGCCAGACAACTGCAGAATATCTCCACCCACAGCGTGGATCCCAAGAGATCATGTACGAAAATATGGCCCACAAAATGTGAGATGGTGGGACGAACCAGACAAGTTCAAAATGCATTGGCTCCGTGACGCCCATGATAGAGAGAATTGGTGAACCATGAGAAAGGTTTATGCCCAACGATGGATGATAAAAGGATGATGATGATGATGATGATGATGATGATGATGATGATGATACACCCAATACAATATTTATATTAATCATCTTCAATCACAATAGAAGTTGAAGTGGAATCAGACCCTCCGGTAACTGGTGAGTTCGTGTATAGTTTGTTTGTTTGTTTTTCTGAGTTTATCAAAACCTAAGGCTTTTCTGATCATAAGAAGGAAAAATGTTTCTTTTTTTTTTAACATTACTGAAAATTGGAAATTATAGGTAATCAATACATTTGCTCTGGTTAACCAGGTGATACTAATTTAATAACCATAAAAACCAATTGAGTATTTACGTAACATAAAACAGTTCTCTAGTTGCTTTTAGATCAATATTGTTGGCTTGTGTCCGGATATAAATGCCATAAAACTATGGCATTTATATTTGGACACAACCCAACCAAATTAATGACTAAAAATTACACATGTTCTCTATGGACTAGCAGTATCATCTTCCGTATACCAGACCAACTTGGTCATCTAACTGCAATTGAAAAGATGTGTGTGTGCGTGTATGTGTTGGAATTATTTGAAAACTGGCCATAGTACGATGTGGTCATCAAGCAAGGCAGTACAGCGTCGGATTTGTAGTTGAATGGTTGAAGATTATAAATCTTTCTTCCTAGTTTATGTGAGTTATCTTGAAATCTGCACTTTAGGAATATCTTTGGAACAGGCATAACCCCAGTTGGGATACTGATACATTTCCCATCTGTGACAGGAGCCGATTTTCGAGATCAAATAAAAACGAGCATTTAGAAAACAAATTTTTCGAGGTAGGATAGTCCTCCCTATTTGTGAAATTGGTGCAACATGGTCTTTCTACAACTACTCAACCCTTTATCGGATAAAACTAGCTTGGTAAATAGCTGTTAGATTTTACGAAAGAGTATCGAAATCTCTAGTATGGACATCGTGCTAGTCCTTCAAGGTTAAACACCAGTAGCCATCATAGTTGGCGAAAGGATCTATCCCTTTTAATTCATGCAGGTGTGTGTGTCAGTGTGTTCTAGACTCCTGGCATCAAATTTTGACCCTATGGTTGTTCAATTCTTGACTCTGTTGGCAAGTTTGATTAGTAGTTATTAATTGAGATCAGTTCAGTTTTAGCACGAAGCTACAAATATCAAGCAGCCAGTAAAGATTGAACTCAGTAATAACGATTCAAAAGATTGTTAGCTATTGTACCTTGGAGTGGTGACAAAGGTTTTATTAACAAGTCTTTCTATTTCGGTGCCTAGTCAATACGACAGTTGTGAATTTTATATCAAACAACAATCTAACCAGAATTGAAGGAATATGTGTATTTGTGTGTATGGACGAACGCACAGATATCCACCAGGTATATTATTCAGAGCACAATACAGTGCGGTGTTAAGTTGTTAGGATCAGTGGTTCTCGAGGAATTTAAGGGAAAAATAATTTTTTAAAAATTGAAGATTTTAGATCTTTCTCCATATTTTTTCATCTTCGTGGATTTCCTCTCTTTTGAGGTATCTAAATTTAGATCCAAAATATCTTAATTGGCAACATCAGAGAGAAGTAACTGAAATACTTCAGAATCGTAGTTCTGTATCATTTTACATGACAATTAAGGCAGACTGTTCCGCACCCTTCAAGTCCGGCCCCTTCCAAACATGCACCTTTGGAACGGGTCCTGCCCTGGTTCTTTCCTAAAGATTTTTTTTGTGAATTTTGTTTATGTACATGAAGCACGTATGAATAAACTGGACCATAAATATTTTGATGTTGTCGAGTGAGAACGATTTTCAAAAGAAACTAAAAAAGAAGCTTTTCCCTGTGATCAAAATGCATAGTTCGCATAAGACACATCTTTCTTAGCTCTCAGATAGCGGGTGAAGACTGTATCAATCAGTCTTAAAGGGGGTGTTATCGCCACACACACACACACACACACACACACACACACACACACATACATACATACATACATACATACATACATACATACATATATTTTGAAAGAGTGGAACATTTTTTGGCACTTTTTTTTTCAATTTTTTAGCTGAATTCAGTTGAGGCGAAGTTTAACATGTACTCGTGTTCTTTACATTCAACAAATAAAAATTACAAAAGAAAGCATCACAACCCAGTAATTGCAGTATATGAAAACATTGCAAAAAAATAAGTGTCTAAAAAAATGACATTTGTAACACTAACGCTATTTATTTTGACAATAAAAGTCAAAATTTTGTGCTCCCTCCTCTTGCAAGAAATGTTGCTTGAATCCCTCTAGGCATTGACTCGTATGAGAAATCAATGTTTTCATGTGTTATTGTATTTTTTTCCAGGAAAACTGAATTGCTGCTATCAAAAGGTCTTGAGTCATCAGTCTTCAAATACTTCAACCTAAAGCATTTTTTAGTATCCCCCCCCACTCTATTATATTTAAATCGGGAGAGTTGGCTGGCCGATCTAAAATGTCGAGTCGCTTACCGGAAAACTATTGTGAAACAGAACATGCAATATGGCGGGGGGGGGCATTATAATGCTGAAATATACGATTTCTAGAGTTTGTTAACGAGCGTTTGAACGGCAAAGGTTTGCCCTCAAGAACACCGAGGTAGGTCGTTGCATTCATGACGTGTAGGACTTTCTTGCTCTCGGGGGCGATATGCATCTCCATGGTAGAGTTAACAGGGGAAATTTTACAGTGTGTTTTATCACAAAGATTGCAAATTTTTCAGACCTTCTGTTTGCGCCACTGGCAGCACACTTGGATGTTGCAGTCATTGCTAAAAATGACCTTCTCCAATGGCTAACATTGCACGGCTTGTTTCTATTTGAGACGTCTAATCTGGCTTTTATATGTTTTGCTTTTTTTTTAGAAGAAAGATGTTTCTTGACCTGAAAGCGTTTACCAGTCCAGAGTCTTTCAGCTTTTGCAACCTGCTGCATTCTATATCTCTGTTCCGTTTCAAACTCGACAAAGAGAAGGCTTCTTTTTCTTTGCAACTATTAAGCGGCTAGCAGTCTTGTCGGTGAGTGCTTAAGCATGGACGCAACATATGCCCTTTAGGTTCAAATGTCGCTTCAACCTTTATTCCTTTTAGATCTTTTGAGACTCAAGATTGACCAATCTTCATGTGTGCTGCAAATTGTGCTGATTTAGACCTGATGATACTGGTTCCTTGTCATGGGAGCTCAAATCCTTTGCACCAAAATGTCAGCACATATGTACCAGGGAAAATTACATAAAATCATTACCAGGAAAAAATACATTATTTACAATGTATTGTACACTTACTGGTCGAATCGAAAAACCGTCCTTTGATCAAGAGAACCGCAGAATTCTAGGGAGCAACAGAAACTTGATTTTTTCTTCCGTAACCATGTACTTTATTGAAGTTTATTGTCTGTCCCCCAAAGTGTTGCCCCTGAATTTTAGGCTACAACAAAGGAATTATTTTTAAAATTAAAGTTAATTATAAATGAGCTGTCTCCAGTAATATGTATGATATAATTTTGGAATATATATACATAACGCTAAACTCATAAATATCCAATCTAAATAATGTTAATCTAGTTCCAGTGCAACATGGTCACATTGAATAAACGTAAGTGAAATATTGTTTCAATCTCATTAGGAATTAGGAGGGCGATTCTTTTTAACCAAATGAGGAGAAGGGGTGCGACAAAAGGAAAAGGTTAGGAAGCCCCGTTCTGTATCAATGCTACTTATCCCATTGAGTTCGGGGGGTTTCTCTGTTGGATAACTTTTGACAAATGTAAATTTTGAACCCCCTTCCCTGCTCTGTGCGATATCATTTTGTTGAAAACTCATTGGCAACGGCTTTTCAGCAAGTCAGCAACCTCGGAACACTTTTGAATCGGAATTTCTGGATGATTCTGACAATCCCAAAAAACCGTTCTTGTTAGTCACTCAACACAAACTGTCTTGTTTTTTGGCAGCATTCTATTTATCTACTGCCCCACCACAGCAAAATACGACACAAGCTCGGGCTCAACCTGGGGAAAATGGGAGACACCTTACCAAAAATGGCTCCAGCCGATGCGACTTCGATTGCCAAGCGACCGTAGAAGCTAAAGCAACCTCCGTTACGAAAGCGTCCATCAGAGGACCTGTTCCTTTAAGTGCAATGGAGTAGTGCTGCTTAGGGGGAACTGACCCTCTGCAGCAGGACTGAGTAATAATAGGAGAGCCGAAGGACGAGTCCAATGGCTCCCCGATGCGCGTAGCAGTGCGTAGCCTCAGTAAAACCTCATTGACTAACGCATTGCACCGGTGCACTCGGTCTTTGACACCCACTCTCTCTCCGGCCCATTCGGCAGGCAAGTGTCAGTACCGACTCATCGGTCTATGCCGTCGAACAGATACTACACTTTGATCCTGAAGAACAGGCCAGAAGAAAGGTGCATGTGTATGTTTAGGGTGTTTAGCAATTATCACTAAAAATACCTCAATCTAAAGAAAAAAACAGCGGACAATAACTAAGGTATCAATTTAGCATAAACATACATTGCAAATTCAACCCCTTCTAATAACTTAATTTGGGGTGAAATCTTCGAAAAAAAATGTTTTATAACGTTTAATAATGAAAAGTAAATGTTTAAACATTCAGATCTCTTGAACCATTGTTACGTTGTGAACGTGTGATGTATACATTGCCAGCCAGCCATAGACCAGTTTAAAAACTGAGAAAAAACCTATCTTTTTGTATACTTTCGGGGACTGGTTCCGTTTTACGTATTCGACCTAACTTTCAAACTCATATAAAAACTGTTCATATCAAGTAAAATAACTCTCGATCAAAATTATTTCCCTTTGACCAATTAGTGATTTTATTCAATTCACAAGGGGGTTCCACTATAAGAAACCATCCACTAAGACGGTCAACAGAGGCTTCACCAGTTTTCAAGTTGGTCTGACTGACTGGCTGGCTATGAATGTATCACGCCTACAGTCCGCACAAATTGTACAAAATAGCTAAAAATTTAAACAATTACACCTGATTATGTCAACAAGAGACTTATTTTTAAATTCCAACTTTAAATGAGAGGGTTCAATTCACAATGTGAGTTTATCCTAAATTGATCACTTAGTTCGTGTCTACCTGGGGTTTTTGTTTTTTATAAATCCGGACGTTTTTAGTGATCACTGCCCTACAAAAGACTACAAAAGTAACTTTTATGGAATACCCTTTTCTCCGTCCTTTAAATTGATTACCCCAACACGACATGCTGCTCAATTATGTTAGATACATGCCCGTTTCCATTGAATGACTAATGAGGGCTACTTATGATTCTATTCATTGACAATTCCACTGTCAGATGAAAGCGGTTACAAGCGGTCCATGAATTTGAGAGTTAATTGGCTTATGTTAGAATCAATGCGCACATTTGGAGAATCTTCTAAACTCTGTCGAAAAGAAGTCGAACTACGCAATTTTTTTTTTGCAGTATGCAATATTTGCTTCCTCTTTGTGTATTGGCTAGAAAGAAACTGCCAAATTGGAGTGGCAAAGTCTGACGTTATCAACTGACTTCCGGCTCCAGCCGTCAAAAAAGTAATACTGAAATAGCACTAAGGAAATCTTGTTTCTTTCTTTGTTCATCATTTGTTTTTTGTTCTTTTATTTTTTTTTTGTTATTTCGACCGGAATTCTTCACATTTCGTCAGTGTAGAACAGTCGATTCATACTTACAAGAAAACAAATTGATCGGGCGATTTAGGGAGTAATCAGTTGAATTATATAAAAGAATTTAGGATCAATAAAAAGAATGTACCTGGTAGATTGTTCTCTGTTTTGGTAAACGTGTAAAATTTTTCATCAAGTTTCATAAATTCTTATGACTTGAATCAATGTATATTTTAATGATGAATATGTATTCGCGAAGACAATAGTTCACAGAAATGCCCAAAGAGGCATTTTCATCTAATAAATAAATGTTTATTAACGTTATCTTTTAATTTACTAAGTTATCAATGAAAGTATTGGATTGTTTTGTTCTTATTTGCTTTATATATATATATATATATATATATATATATATATATATATATATATATATATATATATATATATATATATATATATATATTGGGAGAGAGTTTGATCAACACTGTTGGGGTCGCATGTTAAAATAATGGTTTCGTTTTTTAAATCCCTGGAACTGTTACATGGTAAATGACTGATGATTCCAACAAGAGAAAGCCCATCCATTGAACCATACTAACAAAATCTATGTAAAACAAGGAAAAACACTAAAGAAAATCACATAAATTGTGCTGATATTAGAAAATGAGTGACTGAAGTGATAAAAAAATATGAAGAAATTTTTGATATTTAAAGCTGTAAAACTCCCTATAATATATATATATATATATATATATATATATATATATATATATATATATATATATATATATATATATATATATATATATATATATATATCGTGTTAATTTATAATTTATAACTACCAACAAGCACAGTATTTTCACAATATAAAACAGAAAAACATAGCAAGTAATGGCCAACCATTAAACAAAGAAAGAGAAAAATAAAAGAGATATAGATAGGATAAAAGATCGCACACCATAGAAAAGTACAACCCTATGTCCAAAATAGTATTTTGCGACCTAAGATCATATGCGTAAATTTATTTTGCTTAAAAAAAACATGGGTTTTTCCGGTTTCTTTTCAGCATAGTAATTATTATATCTATCCTTATCAATTCGTGTATTCATCATCATCATCATCAATCTTTTAACGTCTATCGTTGGACATAGACCTTCCCCAGGATTTGCCACACCTCTCTCTCATGGGCCTCGCAGAGCTAGTACTTTCTGAACTTGTCTAGCCCGTCTCTCCATCTAATATCCTGCGAGCCTCGGTTGCGCATGTGATCTCGGGAGATCCATGTCGTGAGTCGTGATGTCCATCGGTTTGTCCGCCATTCTTGCAACTTGGCCAGCCCACCGCCATAAATTCGTGTATTAAAAGATGATAATTCGTTTGAATTATTGAAAGATTTTTGAGAAACTGAGTAAATGAGAAAAATGAAGATTTGAAGGATCCGTTTTTTTCTCTAAATCCCTCATGTGCATTTAAAATGTGTCTGTCAGATATTTTCATTGGTCACTTTTCAAATTATAAAGTAATGTGAATAAAGATAAATATTTTTTAACTAATAAGATTTTTTTTCATTCCAATTTAATCACTTAATTAAAAACAACTTTCCTTGAAAATATCTTTACTTCGAAAGAAAATTATCATTATCATTATCATTATTATTATTAGTAGTAGTAGTAGTAGTAGTACTACTACTACTACTCCTGCTATTATCATTATCATCATCATCATCTGATCCCATTACTTATATTTCTGTACACCTTCAAGTTTACATCTTTTCTTAAAACCAAAGGGTACATTTTTCGAATGTGAAATATCACTTTTCCACCGAATTTTAAAGTGTCAAAACCATTCAACCACAGTTACTTCATAGTTATTGTTTACCAAAAAATATTTACATTGAATTTTTCTACAACTTTTTTCTCTTATTAATAATACTGAGATTATTACAATAAAATTGACATGAATTTCAGTTTCGGGCTTTTTATATTTATGTTATTACTTTATTCACGTTAATGCTCATCGTCTATCAGCACATCCAGAGGAATAAAAACCTGATAAAATGACTAAAACTTATTCAAAATTCCAAAGTATAAACTGCCCTTTACTAATGAAATGTGCAAGATTCTAGTCAAAATAACAAAGGAAACAACGAACAAAGGAATAATCAAAATTTTTTTAATGCTAATCCAGTATGATTTTTTTGACAACTGGAGCCGGAAGACGGGTGATGACGTCAGACTTTGCCACTTATCAAGTATAGCCAAGTAAATTGATAGGAACTGCACTCAAGAGAATAGAAAATAGATGGGGAAAATTGTTCCGAATACTAAGCCAGATAAGATGAGCTGGTCTAACCAGCCAAGTTATTAATTCGAATTTCGAATCGAGAGTTTCAATAATGACATCGAGTGCCCAAGAGGAACTTCTTTTCAAGTCACTCATTTTGAAAAAAAAAGTACCAAAAAGAGACTTTCTTTAGCGCGAAGAACAAGAATAAAGTAATAAATGAAACACTTTATTGGGGCCACTCTGAAGATTGCAAAATATCGATAATCGATAGCCTTTTTCTGGTTGGACCCGAGACGGCAATTTGTAGAAGTCCAAGAGATCGAAAAAAGCAGAAAATCTGGAAATAACGAGAAGGGAGGTAACTCGAATATTGTGGTTACTCATGGCTATGTTAAACTCTAAAATATCGTCAGATATTAAATTCATCATCAATAAGTCGCAAAAATAAATGAACACATGAGAACAACGCACAAAAGAAAAATCGAAGAAAGAAATAAGCGAAATGACTTTCCCGCTTGTGTTCTCTCTGACAATTCTTTTGTAAATAGCGGAAGATATTTTTGTAGCAAATATAGACTTGGTTCGCCAATATGATGAATAGTCTATAGATCACAAGCTTTCTTCTTTTACCGAGAAAGAGTCTGAAGTGAGAGAATTAAAAAAAAGGAGAGAGTGGGTATATATGAGAGCAAGTCAAAGAAGAAACTAGAATGTCGGAAAATAAGAGACAAAAGTCAATGCCATGTGTCGACAGCGTCAGAGAAAGGATAAGGAATCCTGATCACGAGTTACAAACGCGTGATATTCAAGCAGTGCCGGATTAAGGATGGTACTGAGTGGGTCGAAACCAGAGGGCCCCACGTTTGAGGGGGACTCCAAAAATAGGTAACAGAAAAAAATGTCACATGAAAAGTTCGTAAACTTACGATGTAATAATGATAGGTATATGGATGAAATTCAATATAATTACGATTCAGTTTAATAAAATTTCTTGTTTACCTACATTAGTAATCATTTTGATGGGAGAGTCCCCGTTTTAATCACAACCAAGGGACCCATGCATTTGATTCGGCCCTACATTCAAGTATGGTAACAGAGACAATTAGGATACCAAGTTTAATTTACGATAGATTTTATTCTTATTCTTGTGACATGTTTTACTCGATGGAGCAAGCTTCTTCGAACAAAGAAAATTAAATGAAAATACAAGAAACCTGGGTGAATAAGGAAGGAAAAGGGAGTTGTTTCTTAAGTTAATTGTGAGGGAGTGGTTGTGTAAATTCTGGTGAATTTGCATGTGCCTGTACATGCAAATGTGCTCGTTAGAATTCGATTCAAGATCAACCCCAGAATAGAAATGACTTCATCTACCTACACAGCCTGCGTTGATACCGGTCGTGGATAAGACTGATAAGCTGCCACCTCAGCCACGACCCCCATCATCATTGAATTTGAAGGGCAGAGAAAGAGGGGATAGAGATCTTTCGCATCCACCAGCTCAGTCCATAGGAATTCAATGTGCATAGAGTTTAAGTATCTTTAAACAGGATGAAATTTTTCGCCGGGATTAAACAATTGCAATGATATAGTTTTTCTTTCTTCGAGAGGTATTAAACGTTTTATTTAACTTTATTCTTTTATTTACTTTAATACCTTGGCTTTTATCTAAAAACAAAAATTGATAGTTTACGCGTTAGTCGAACTCAGTTTGTCACATCAACTCATGGTAGCATTTAGAATAGAACCCTCTGGCTAGAATTTTGATCAGTTTTTGTTGGAATAGATAGAATGGTAGGAATTCTTTCTCAAGTTAATACAAAGCATATGTGTGTCTGAGTTGAATAAAGTGTAGATGATCGTTGTCTATCACCACACGACTAGACTAAATCGTTTAGATGTGGCTGTGTGTTTCATCATCATCGTCATCATAGGTTATTAGCATTGGGGATAGACCTCACCCAAGATTTGCCAAACCTCCTTATCATGGGCGTCGTTGAGTCAATACTTTCTGAACTGTCTTGGTTCGTCACACGATCTTATTTTTTGTCGGCGTCAGTTTCGAATATGATCTATGGTGATCTATTTTGTGAGTCGTAATGTCCAGCGTTTTTTTAACTTTCTTGCAACATTGCCAGCCCGTTGCAATTTGAGTTTTCTATTTTCTCTCTGGAATACTGTGTTGTCTTGTGACCTGACCGTGTGTTGTTGAGCATTGATATGTATTGTGTACGTTGCATGGTTCTCAGTTTGGGGGCCAATCTTTTGGTTAGGGTCAATGCTTAAGCTCCATGGGTGACTATCGAGGGGTTGCATTGTTTGTAGACCCTTTATTTTAGGATTGATGGAATCTGACCATCAATTGCCACTATCCTTGCGATTCCTGTTCATATTACGTTTTTTCAAATGATTGACTCTTCAATATCTGTCAGGTGTTGCAACTCGCATCTAGAAACAACAGACTTTTACTCAAAGTAGGTCTCAACACTTGATCATGGCTAAAGAATGCATCGGTTGAAACGGGTCGATAAAACGTGATGAGGAATAAATTGGTTTAAGACTTTAATCAAAACTTTTGCTTATTACTATTCAGCTTCAATTGAAATGACTCATGGGTGAGTGGAAGAAGTAATGTTCGGAGATAACAGAAAATGGCGAGTTCTTTTAATTACTGACAGTTACCTAAACATCAGATTATAGGAATAAACACAATTTAAACCGTCTGCTTTCTTTTTCTTTTTCTTTTTCTTTTCGGTTACCTTGGGACAGACAATAAGTACTATCGAGAGGTTGGATACATATAAAACGACCTCAAATACTAAGGAAGTCCTCAGCATTTGTCAAACTGCAATTGAAGATATTTCTGATTGTGCGTGTATGTAAGAGCGTATGGATAGCGATTACCCAACAACTGGCCACTGTACGAAATTCATATCCACCAGATACATTAAACAGGTAACATACCACTGCACTGTCAAGTTTGGAGGTTTTTTTTTTGAATCAGCAGTTCTCGAGAAATCTAATAAAAATAAATCACAGATTATGGATCATTTTTCATTGTTTGTACGGCACTGAAGAGAAGTAACTGAAAAACTTCGAAGTCTTACTTTTGTATGATAGGTGGAAAATCATTTTACATGACTATTATAGGATAGAGCCCTAAAAATCATAATGCCCGGTCCCTTTCAAACATGCACCTTTGGGACGGTCACTGCCCTAGTTGATATAATGCGATTGACATTTTGTAAGTTTCTGAGTAAGGGACACACGTGGGGAGATTGTGATATGACAATCTCCATACGGTGAGGACTTGCTCAGTGTCGGATGAAAATTTCATGTTTATACGCTATGGCTTGGCCTAGCAAGGAAAGATTTGCAAAGGTTTACCACGTCTTTAGGTGGGTGACCAGTCGGGCCTATGCGGGAGATGCAGGCTTTTCTGCACTAGTACAGGAGATAGTCTGGCTGCAGGAGGAAGCCCTGGCCAGGCATCGCTGCCTTTTTTCTTCTGCTTTTGCTCTGTGGTTGGCTTTGAAACAATATGTTGCTTGGTAGACCTATTTATACGTAGATATACGATACAGCAATGTACTTGATTGTATACCTAGTTACGTTGTAATATGCAGCATATCATCATCAGCAGCAGCCTTTTAGTATCTGTCGTTGAACATACACCTCTCCCAAGTTTCGCCAGACCTCATTATCATGGGCATTATGGGGCCAATACTTTCTAAATTTATCTAGCTCGTCACGCCTTCTTGCTCTCTATCGGCCACAACTTTGCGTATGATAATTTGGATCTATGCTGTGAGTTGTGATGTCTAGCAGTTGTCTGACATTCTTGCAACATGTCCAGCCAACCACCATTTGAGTTTTCCAAACTATTTCTCTGATATCTCGAACTCCTGTCTTTTTCTAATGTACTGTTCTGTCTTAGGATCTTTCAATGTGAGGTTGAGCATGATTCTTTCATAAGCAACTTGCATGGTTTTCAATTTGAGGGCCAATCTTTTGTTTAGGTTCCATGTTTCAGCTCCATAGGTGACTATCGGTAGGATATATTGGTTGTATGTCCGTCTTCTTAAGATTAGTAGGATTAGTGTGTTCTTGAAAGTCAAGCCTGTTCTACCGAAAACTTGACAACCAAGAGTGATTCTTTGCTTGATTCCTTTTTGAGGACTTCGTAGAGACTCGCTGTCCTGAGTAGATGTTGTGGTCTACGTTCTCCAGCTCCAAGTTTGCGTTCTCGATTGTTGTCTTTGTTCCCAACATTTTTCTTGTACATGAAATTTGTTTTGCTGAAGTTCATGTGGAGTTCAACATTCTTGCTTGCCAAACAGTATTTGGAGATCGTGATGATTCTTAGCAACGAGGAAGATGCCGTCAGCAAATCTAAGGTTACTTTAGTATTATCCATCTATCCCGATTCCTTTACGTTACCGTTCTGGGTTTCGGAAGATCATCTCGAGGCAGGCTGTGAAGAGTTTGGGTGAATTGGTATCACTTTGTCTCACTCCTTTCTCTCGTTGGAAGGGCCCAGTGTCTTTATCGGACATAGTTGAATGTAAATACAAATTAATCCAAGTATTGTATTTAATAAAGCAGAGCATGAATTTCATGAATTTTCGGCTATCAATGCATGCTATTTATTCTGTTTTGTTTGTTGGCAGGGAGGATGCTTAGGTGGTGTCGAATTAATGGGTTTATGAATAAATGCCTGCGTGTGTGTGCATATTGATGTTGGTATATCAGCAATAGAGCCGTCCTATGCATATTACATTCTGCAACATTTTTTTTTTTCCTTTTTTTTTCTCTTTGGGTAGTAAGTGTTATTTCTTTATTGAATATGAGTAAAAAGTGTTATTTCTTTTTTGATTGCAAGTTAAAAGTATAGAAAATGTCAGTTAATCCCTTCTAACTTTGCTTCTGTCACCAAGAAAGTGAAAATTTGAAATTTGTTTTTTTCCAATTACACAACGGGCGAATTGAAACATATGTAATTACAAAAAAAATCAATTACATATGAATATCTCTATCCTGGTCACAAAAGTAAAGTTTGAAGAAAAAGCCGTTTCTATACTTTCTGGACAGCAGCAATCCTAAAATATCACTGACTACCAAGGAATGAAATTTGCGCTTCACGGTGTTATACAACAATAATTCTATCAGCTTGTATGTAGGTATGAATGTAAATATTTCTTTATAGTGCGTGATCCATAGACAAAGATGTACAACCTTTGTGAAGACGTATATATGTCTTTCTGCAGTCGATATGCTTCTTTGTATTTGTATGTGGACGTTTCTGTATTTGTCTATGTGTCCGGGTCTGGCAGGTTTATCTGATTGAATTTCAGAACGAAGCTATCTTTCCTCAACCACGCAATAACGATCCTTTTACTCTCACACGAACATTCAATCTAACGTGTACACTCTTAGACCATAGATAGATAGATAGATACGAACTAAACCAGATAGATCGATCGATAGATAAATATGAACAGATCAAGATATATATATATATATAGAGAGAGAGAGAGAGAGAGAGAGAGAGAAAGAGAGAGAGAGAGAGAGAGATAGATAGATAGATAGATAGATAGATAGATAGATATGAAGACATATACATACATATATAGAGAGAGAGGGGTGGAGAGAGAGAGAGAAACAGAATGACAGATAGACATGAGATACAGACAATAAGATAGATGTGGACAGACCGAGATTGATATGGACATAGATAGATAGATAGATAGATATGAAGAGAGATCGATATATGTACACACACACACACACACACACACACACACACACACACGTATGGAAAATAGATAGATAGATAGATAGATAGATAGATTGATGGATAATCATGATCATAGATAGATAGATAGATAGATAGATGTCCTTCTGTCGAGTATTTGCATCTCGTGTATGTGCGTAGACGTGTCTGTAGATGTGTACAGCCCTCTGGGGGTTTATTCTCTCTTATTTCATTATATTTTATTTTCTTTATTCATTTATTACTACAGGTGGGAGTGAAGACTGAAATAGCGTCGGCGTTTATCGCGTTCCGTTTAAGTAGATATTATGGATCTGACATTTACATTTGGACCACTTAGCACGAATGAAAATCTCGTAACATTCATGCAACGCAGGAATAAAAGAAAATACAACGGGTCTGGTTAGTCGATCAATTGAAACCGTCACATGACCGACGTCTTTTGGTAGCATACCGTGTTGGGGATGGTTAATTGAAAAAATTGGAAATAAGGATGATCGATCACTGAGTTGCTTCTCTTACCTTTTGCGAGGCAATGATCACAAAAAGGTCTACATTTTCAATTTGAAAAAGCGTAGATGCTGCTGGACACAAAATAAGAGATCAATTTGTCATAAACCTACAGTGCAAGTTCAACATCCTACAAAAATCCATATCAGAAAAGGGGGTGCAATTCTGAAAAAAAACCTTCTAAATATGATATGTAGTATATGTTGAAAATTTTAGACAGTTAGCTCCTTTGGTACGCATGAAACAAATATAGCCAATCAGTCAGACCAACTTGAAAACTGAAGAAACCTACTTTTACACTTTTGGTGACAGTTTTGGTTGATGGCTTCTAATGGATAAAAAAAAACGCAGAAATTTTCGCCTTTAGATCCCATTCGATGAATTTGACAAAAGATCCACTTTGGGGAAGACAAATAAATAGCGCGTAAAATAGCGTAAGGGCTTGGATTTTAGAAACGAAGCAATCTTAGCTCACCCACGCGTTAACGATCCTTCTTCATTCACACCAGGATTCACACCAGGAGCGTAACTGAGGAGGGGGATAGGGGCGAGTTCAAATCGCCTTGGGGCCCCCGAATGATGGGAGGGGCAACTAAAAGATTCATGAGTAGTAGTTTGACGATTGCATTTCTACTTACGTTATACAATAACGAATTTCACGAAATGTAGGGGGAGGCCCCCGAATCTCCAGCTACGCCCCTGACTCATTCAATCATTTAATACAACATACACACTCTTAGTGAATAGATACATAGATAGAGATAGATAATGCGCCTGGCGTAAAGGAAAGTTTAGCAAGCTTGTCTGGCAGATCATTAAGCTAGTGCAATGACTTCTATCCCTCTATAGTGGCTTTCTGCCAGATTAAGGCGTGGTAAAGATAAATAGATAGAAAGATAAATAGAGTGAAATAGATAGATAGATAGATAGATAGATAGATCTAATGCAGAATATCATCAAATGCCTCTATAAGTTGCTTTCCAAGTTCCTAACTTTATTTTCATTTTTATACATTTTTCACTTTTCATGTTGTCTTGTGAGCCTGCGCTCAATACGCATTCAGCCAACCTACTTAGAATCAAGGCCAAGACCGAATGAGAGAGGAAAATAAATACCCTTTGTCCCCACCCTAATATTCTTGACGAGTACCCGAAGAAAGTGAAGAAGCAGAAGATTCAAATTCAACAGATTCTATTTAATAGAGTACCTATTATGTGATTGGAACAGCACGATTCATCTGCCGATCTGTCTACGCCATGATGCGATTTTGATATGCTCACAAAATGGCCGCTTGATCCTGCTCTCTGAAATAGCGACAGTTTTTGATGATTCACGCGTAGGAATTCAATCCTTCCTCGCATAGAAACTGTGGAGTGAATAAAAACCCATAAGTAAATGTCTACTGCATACACTGGGAGAAAGATAAAAGGATAATACGTGTAACGTGAATAGCTTAAACAAGCAGTGAAAAGGTATGTGCTGTCCGAACTGAGCAGACGACCTGAATACAAGTAGAAAAATATTACAAATTCTTTTCTTCTCAATTTGTTTCTGGGTAATAAGTGTTATTTTCTGATTGGGTATGTCTAAAATGTACTGAAAAAGTTATTCATTCCCTTCAAACTTTGCTTTTGTGACCAGGACGGTGAAAATTTAAAATCTACTTATTTTTAATCGGACAATAGGCAATTTGCTAATTTCTAATCGTATAAAGTAAGGAGAACAATTGCACATGAATATCCAAGTAAAAGAGAATGATAGCCATTTTCAATACTGTTTAAACATAAGCGACCAGAAAAATAATATTCACCGACCAGGAATAAAAATCGTGTTGCACAGTGTTATCAATACATATTCCTTGAAGACGCTATAGTCAGATTTCTCTAATGTTTGAACTCAGGACAGAGGATGCAATCGTAATAGAGAAAGAGAGTTCCGGCAAAGATGGGGAATGTCAATACAAGACCTTTTTTACGTTGATAGTTGCCAAAAAGCACCTGGTTCACTAATTTCCAATAGATATCCCAGTATGCTTCTAACTGTACCCATTTTAGTATGATGGGAAATGTAGTCTAGGGGACGAATCTCCATATTTGATACTTGAATTGTTTCGGGAATCTTTCTGCACCTGAAGGCAGCGATAATTTGCTCAGGATCTACACGGTGAAAACTTTTTTCAAGTTACTCTATTTTCCTCTTCCTTTTTTCAAAAGTACCAAGAAACCAGCACAGTTATATGAAAATAAATGGAGCAAGTTGTACAGGAACTCGAGCTAAAACCAAAGATGCTGACAATTCCTATACGTATTTCAGGGAATATCTATGCGTTATAACTTTGAGGGTAAAAAGAAAAAAGAAGAAAACTGCTATACACTCTTGGATTATCAAAAGTTATTTTGAAAACAAAATTTCCTCGATGAGAAGAAAAGAGCTATGTGTAAGAATCGTAATTTCAGTTTTGAGGTTAGCTTCTGCTACTTTTTTCCATCATTTAAATGTATACTTCTTTATCAGGCCGTGAATGGTGTGAGACTGATAAGGCACGTGCGTCCCACTCAGTGAACCTTAGGTAACGACCTCACTTGATAAGAGTTATCATTTTATTCATGAAAAGTATTAAATGTATTTCTGGTCTCGTACATCCGCACTGAAGATTAGAGGTTATTTTATCACTGTAATAGTTCAGTATGTGCCATTCATGAATTCATTCATACAGCAAAACACGTAAATGCACGAATGGGCTGAGGTGGATATTGGTATTTATCAAACTTGCTACAGTCAGTCAAAGGAACAAATTGGAGGGAAATAGACTAAGAGGATTGTTTGGGGCCAAATTCCCTATGTTGGAAGAAATCTATCTTCCTTGAAAATCAGGATTCAAAACATTGGTTTTAATCTGGATTTGAACGCTGACGACTGGCTCTAGTGGGAAATAGCTAACACACTAATCTAACCAGATGGTTCTGTTTCCATCAGACAGATCAGAGCATGAATTTGCGTTTCCAATTGGTATTTCATAATTGCTGGAGAATTCAAATAGAACAAAAAATGAGCCTGTTTAGTCACTCGATAGAAACCGTCATGTTTGGGTTCATCAATTGAAAGATTGCCAAAAGGGTGATCAATGATTGCTACTTTCCTCACCTATTGTAGGATCAGTCTAAAAGCCCAAATTTACAAAAGAGAAAACAATCGTGAACGCAGCCGGACACATACTAAGGAATGAATTTTTATTCTTTTAGTCGTCCAGTTCTAACGTTGCCGTCTGTACACGGGACAAATGAATAGCAATCAAGACAGACAGACAGACAGACAGACAGACAGAACTAAAGAAAACCAATGTTAATATCATTTGTTTTGGTTCACGGTTTCTAACAGTTTTTTTTCTTCATCATCACCATCACCGTCAAGATAACTTTATTCATTTTTTTCAGTTATTTTAGTTTCCAACATCATTTGCATAATTATTCATATAATATCCATACTTTTTTGTGCAAAGCTAACATTTATTTATTATTACTACATTGGTTACTTTTTATATTTCTAATAATCGAACAATTTAATCGTTTGAAGTTGGTATACGAATCTATTCTTTTTTATAAGTACGGGTGTTTGTTTGCATGCTTGTGTGTCCTGGTGCTTCTGGCCATACCAGTTTGTCTACATACTTGGAAATTGACATCGGTACTCCACTAAACCCTTTCTAAAAAAAAATTGGGGGGGATGCTTTTTTGACCTTTAGGGGGCCTGGTTTAAACAGATATAGTGTATTGATAACATCTATGTGTTCCTAGATTTGTTTTGTTCTATTCAAGATGTTTCCCCGCAGAAAACGCCAGTGATGTCATAAATAGAATTTATTTTGACCATATCTATTATTAGATGGAATTTTTTTTTTCACATGACTTGGCAAATTTTGACGCTTTGGTTGTTGAACTATTGACTGTGGTGGCGAATTTTTCTTTATTTTGTATTTCATCCTCAAAGACTAACTAAGAAAAGAGGGTGTCTGCTGTCTTCTCCCGTGGTTTGGTGATATTCTATGATACGTGAGATATAAATGATATGACAGAATATTACATACACACGCTTCCATGCACACATACAAATACACATATACACCGAGACACTCTTTCGTGGACTACCACTCCTCCCGAGGGGGAAATACGATTCTACTGACGGTCCCTTTGATACCCGCTTTGAGATTCGAGATTTGTGTCTATAACCCTGAACCGAGCGTAGGACTCAAGACATCACGTCCAATAGTCTTCTGATCTGAACATTCAAACTCGTTACTTATCTATAGTTGGCCCCCTATAATTATCTTTCTTTGCCACGTTGAGGATTCAAATATGAATGTCAACTGACTTGAGTTTCTGCTTTTATCGTCTGTTCTGCTCGGCACAAAGCAAATGTATTCTGTGTAATCAGGCTATAAGTGAGATAAGTAATGAGAAAATAAAAAAATAAAAACTCTCAACGGGAGCAAATAGGTGTACTTCTGAACGACCTGAGACTGACAGTGAAGTTACTTAGACAACATCCCCGGAGAATCCACGTATTGCCCGTTAAGTTATACCAAAAAAAAATTTTATACACATTTCAGGCATTTTAGTACATGTTGAGCTTCCCAAAATTCGGCTTTCCAAAACTCAATAACTTCCAAAACTCAGCAGGTATAGATAAATTTCTAACACTCGGGAAAATACAAAAAAATCAGTGGCGGCCCTTGTTTGTGTTGACTTACTACATAGACTTGACATTGTGTTTTGGTGTTGCTCGCTACGTTTGATTTTGAAATCACCCGAGTTTTGCTTGTTACACTTTGTACACATCCAGAGTATTCTTAAAAAATTAGTAAATGGATGTTACGTTTTTTTACTCTTTCCAAAAGTCGGCTAATTCCAAAAACCAGCTTGGACCTGACTTTGCCGAGTTTGGGAAGTTTAACCTAGAGAACCACATCTTGTCGCAATGGTTAACAAGTTAGTCTCGCAGACCGTTACTTCTGTGGCTTGTTTCCTTTTTCTTTCTATTTTTTTTTTCTCATACTGTATCAGAAACTTGTCTGTGATTTCTCCAGAGGTTGAACTTGTCAAAACAGAAAGAGAAAAAACTGTTTTATTTACGAATATTGTCACATGAATTATTTGCTTTTACATTTCAAAATCCTAATCTTATCGATTATATGTAGATAGACAGAAATAGTCGTAGGTAAAAAGATATTTATTTGAAATGGATATATATTTTACAAGTATTCCAATGTCTTCATTGCTATTGCACCAAATAGGTTGCTTTTTACCAATCGTCTAAGTAGGGATTCTCAATCTGAATTGGAAAATAGCATTGGAAATACTGAATGTTCTTGAACACTGACAACCAGTAGGAGGAATACGTCTTACCATATTTGAGTATCAGGACAACTTCTCCAGGACAATCGTACCCATAGGACAACTGTCCTCGTGATAACTATCCCCTTGATAAATCACTTCTGACAAATGTACCCCGGACAATTTCCTCATGGGTGTGATCATTTATATGGCAAACTACTCAATTTCCATAAACTTCCACTTTGGCTCTACAATTGCTTTGATATTATCAGGGGCGATTATCCAGGGGGCAGTTGTCCCAGTACTTAATATTTGATCAGGTTTTCTGGGCTGGTCATGTTGCAAGAATGGCAGGAAACCGCTGGACATCACGGCTCACAGTGTGGATATCCAGAAATCGCATGCGAAACGGGGGCCGACAAAATAAAAGATGGCGTGACGAAATGGATATGTTCAGAAATTACTTGTTCCGTAACGTTCACGATAGAGAGGTCTGACGAATCTTTGGGAAGGTTCATGTCCTACGACGGACGTTAGGAGACTGATGATGATGATGGTGATATATAGGCAGAGCGACCAGGTAACTCCATCATAGGTAAATAGTGAGAGGGATTGTGCAGCAGATTATTATCACTGTACAATGAATTCTATCTGCATTGGGTGCTCCACATTTTCGGCCTTGTTTCAAACTAAATTTAGTAAATTAGTGACCAGCTTGTGGTTGAAATAATTACGTATTTTTCAACAATGCCAATGGTCGGTGTTCGACACAAGATAAACAGCGAGAATTCACCATGCTGATTTTCTTGTTACGTAAGCAGACTTCTGCACTTGGAAAATTTGCGTATCATGGTTCTTCTCCCATTAGTCCCCTTTTAGACTTACTGCGTACAATTATTGGATTATATGAGGACACATTATTATATAGACGAGAAAAGGAACTAATGTGATGTCTATGAAGTCGCCATAAAATACTTAATTTACTTATGTTAGAAAAAAACGAATATGGAATGATAACAGACTCGTCACCACAGTCATTAATTGAACAACTATAGCGTCATTTTTAAGTATGTAAAACTCTTCCATCGAAGAATAAAAATAGGTATAGCCAGGATAAATTCTAATCATGACATAACTGGTGTTTCTCACATGAAATTACGTATTTCTCATCAATGCCAGAGGTCGGTGTTCGAGATCAGGTAAAATAGAGTGAAAAAGATATCTAGAAATATCTAGATGCTGATGTTAAAACACCCATCAAAATAAGGATTTAGAAATATCTAAAAAAAAAACAAAAAAAAAAACAATTTTTTTCCAAAAGTCAAAATACGTATTTTCAGAAGGGGTCTAGAATAGTACTGATGCCAATTTTCAAGTCTGTTGACAAAATGGTACGGCCAAGAGCGCTGGAGCACACTTACAAACACAAGTACATGTTTTAAAAAACGATGGAACTTATCACTATTTTTTATGGCCACAATGTTCTTCTCTTCGGAATGAGTCGCAAGCTATTCAAGTAGACCATTACTACTGTAGTGAACTTGGTCGTGTTTCAGACTAAATGAATCATAATTACCAATATATATATATTGTGATAAAGCAAAGTTGTCATGAAAAGCAACTATAAGGTGAAGAAAAATCGAGCCAAAATTAATAATGAATAAATTTAATATAAGAATTCAAGTAAATTGAGACTAAGGCTTTACAACAAAACAGAATTGTGTGAAAATTCCGAGTACTTAGGTGATAATATGATATTTGATTTTCCTTCCGTCTAGCCATATTCTTTTTTGGGGACGAATCGTATAAAGCATCGTCCAGACGAGGTGAGTTCTTGGGACATGAGATACGAGTTCAAGCCTTTATTCCTTTATTTCTACTTCACGCTAACCAAAAATTAATAGTGAGTGTAGTTTATAATAAATTTAATCTCCAAAGCCTTTTTATTTCCATTCATAATCCTTTAATACTTGTTTTTACTTCTCTCTGGAAATTTAATGCCATCTTTCGCTGAACCTCTCATCTGTTTTCTCATGAAATTTTGACTGTATCTCTCTTTTCAAATTTTTAATGACGAAACCATTTGCTCTGAATCAAATTCCTAGATTCAATGTATCGACACTTCGCCGTTTCTCCAAAGAATTTTTTTCAGCATTTCTAGTTATCTGTTATCGGTTGTGATCTCTGTGAGAGACACTATACAGCAGATGCTATCTGAACTTCAGAAATCCTTCTCTTCTTTCGCCGATGGTTGATTGGTTGGCAGTGCGGAAAATGGATTCGGTGACACGAGTTCAAACTCCGACAGAGATGGGCACTAAAAGGCATGAATCTGTCTCCTCTTCTCCCGCTATGGATAGAATAGGTATTCTCACGTTGAAAACCGACTTCGTGTCACGTCCTTTCCTCGTGGGGGTTAAGGTTAATTGGAGCTACAAGTAGAATAGCGTGTAGCTTGAAGTGAGTGACACCACTCGACTCCAAGCCGAAGTCACTTATCGGAGAGAGACAGACAGACAGATACACACACACACACACGTGATATGTGAAGCCCGGGCAAGTGCCGTAACCAGTGTAAGGACACTTATTTACTTACTAAAGTTGGCATGCTTCAGCTGCTCTACATTTCTTCATCCTTCTGTCTTGCAATGTGTGTGTGAGATCCTTGTTTCATGTTAATGTTGTTGAGAGTTGGAGCATCTTCACTGATCTACTGACACTGCTGACTGTTTACCATGAGATAAATCATGGTAGGCTTTCATCTTCTTTTCGATTTTTCAACGCTGGTTCCAACTCTGAGCATGTAGCTTCTATCTAGCATTGTTTTTGACCTGGCAAACGCTACTCGCAGTTCAAAAGACCCTTCATCTTGATAGACGGTGGAGTGAAATTTTGCGTCGGAACATAATAAATGAATTTTCGGTTTTTGTTACTATACTATTTTCTTCTTGCTTCTGTTTTTGTTTGTTTGTTTTTTGTTGTTGTTGTTTTTTTTTGGGGGGGGGTCTGCTCACCATGAAATTTTCGTTAAGTTATTTCATAATATATCTTTTATCATTCTGAGTTATTTCACGTCAATCCCCAAGCGAAGTTATATAGCGTATATGCTAGACTATGGGATTAATGGTTTAGAATAATATTTAGACGACTACCGCTTACTCTGACTCATCCAAGTACCCACCATAACTGTCCCTATAAAGAGCTGGAGAAGATGGCACCGTAGTCACAATACCAGGACACACTGTAATATATCAATAGTTCTTTGTTTTTTGTCCTTTTAGATGAGCAAGTATATCGAGTATCAATGACTCTCAATAATTGACTGATTGACTAGTTGACATACCAAAACGCTCGTCTCGTATTCCCCTCCTTCTAGATATGCTTGAAACTACAGGGGGGATAACTCGTGTAAACTATATTTTTAGAGTTATATCCTTTGCTAGGTCTTTGCACAAAAAAGATGAGATCGAATTAATGTATCTGTGATCTGATTTTTGGGCTCATTTTTGTTTATTAAGCAACTGTTTTCAATACCAGCACATACGTCAAAATACGAAGTAGAACAATAACTGGATATTAGGAAAAACGAAGTCTTCGATTTTATTCTCTATTTTCTTTCCTTTTTTTCTTCGTTAAAGAATGATACGTTTATTTGTGCAAGAGCTCAAAAGGGACTGCTACCTTTTCAAGGTTGTGATTTGCTATTCTGAGATATTAATGGGTGCTATTCTTAGCTGAAGAGACCTTTTTATCAAGGATGCTGTCAAAAATCATTATCTCAGAATTTTCAAGTTAGATCACGTGATTGATTTCTTCATACTGTCATTAAACGAATAAAGGAAGCAATGCCCGAAAGTTATTTGAACGTACGATTTTCGGTAAATATCTGTCCCAAATCACAATCGGAAATCAATTAAGAAAATCAAATTAATTGAATAATTGATTGATTAATTCGAATTTTGAAAGCGGGGTAAGTGCTTTTAAGTAATTATGACCTGTATGTTGTGTTCTTTGCAGGATTTGAAATGGGGGAGGATACGCTGGGACAGTATTAAATTGGCAACACTAAATTTAGCACGTTTAGCCCCTTTTTAGTGTTTTCCCCCTTCCAGCAATTTTATCCAAGTTCTAGCTATTTCCTAGCCATTTCAGGCAAATCTAGCTATTGTATTTATTCAAAATGTTCATTAAATGGTACCCAGTGTTTTTAGCGCATTTTTCGTGCATTTTGGGGGTCAAAGTGAGGGTGAAAAACTTTTGAGTTTGCAACTTTGCGCGAGTATATGGTACGTACCCACTTCACAATTTTGGGGGAGGGGGGGGATTGGGGGGTATGTACAGTGTCTACTCATGTAACACAGTATACCTACTTCCCAAAAGTCTGTCTCGCCATATACCTAGTTCCTCGACCCAATTTCAATCATTCAACGTATGTGGCACTATATGTGAAGAGCTTTTGAGATAACAAAAGGGTTAATATGTGGTTGAAGGCTCGTCGTTGTATCCAGTGACACAATTCATTTAGGACATCTAAATTAGTTCAAGTGAGGCTCTTAGAGATAAGAACTATTCCGTCGTGGACCCCCTACAGTTTTAAACATATTTTGTGAATGAGAGGAGATAAAGAGCTGTGAAAGGAAATTTATCCTCCTCCCATTTCTCTGTCCCTCTCTTTCTCTCTCTCTCTCTCTCTGTCTGTCGCCCTCTCCATCTCTCTCCCTGTCTCTCTCTTTTTATGTATATACATATATATTGTTCACACACACGTATATATATATATATATATATATATATATATATATATATATATATACATACATATAAACGTATACACATTTATATATATATGCATACATATATATATATATGTATGTGTATTGTTCGTATACATATATATATATATATACATACATATATATATATATATACATATATATATATACATATATGTATATATATATATACATATATATATATACATATATGTATATATATATATGTATATATATATATATATACATATATGTATATATATATACATATCTGTATATATATATATATATAAATATATATATATACATACATGAATATATAAATATATATATATATACACATATATATATGTGTGTGTGTGTATATATATATATGTATATATATATATATATATATGTATATATATATAAGCATATGTATATATATATTGTTCGTATACATATATTCACATACATACATAGATATATATACATATATATATATATATATATATATATATATATATATAATGTGTACTTTAGAGAGTGAGACAGACTCGGGAGTGAAGTTTTTGGTGGTAAGGTTTATTAATCCTTATATGTTAATAGTCCATACATGTTTCGGGATTCTACCCATCATCAGTGGTGTGTGCTGTGTGAGTGTGTATTAAAATGTAAAATATATATATATATATATATATATATACACACACACACACACACATATATATATATTGTTCATACATACACATACATATATTAGAAGCTGTCAACCAAAACTATTACTAAATCCGTCAAAATTAGTTTCTTCAGTTTTCCAAATGTTCTGGCTAGATATCTATGGATGTAAGTACCATGCGTACAGGCTGCACCACGGGAGTTAGTGGACTGAATATCCAAACTTTCACTCCTCATCATACCTAGAATTAAATTGTTTTTACCCCACCCCCACCCCCTCAAAAAATGGGGGGATTTACTATAAAAGTTTGTGCTAAATCGGTCATTGCCCACTTAAAAAGTGAGACAAGTAACTTCATCACTAATCACTCCTTATTCTAATTTTCTATGTCGACATCTCTCCCTGACATTCTTCATATAATTTATGTCTGTTTCTTTTTTCTCATTCTTGTCTGCCCTCCTATCAACTGCCCAGTCCTTTTCTCTGATTTCTCTATTCAAAACTGTCGACCCAAATCGTTTACATAGGTTTCATCAGTTTTCCAATCGGTCTGGCTGACTGGTCATCTACGTATGTGTCATGCATCCAGGTCGCATCTATAGAGCTGGACAGCAGTGGTTTTGGAGCTTTGAAAACATGAGGATCTATCCAATACAGGAAATATTCTGACCGACACCTATTCTCAACATTAGGTTTTTGACTGATTAATGAACTAAAATGAAAATACATTCTTGACTTTTAAAATCATATTCATTTAAAATGGATTAAATTTATTGAATTAAAATACATTGTGTAGGTCATCATCATCATCATCAACCTCCAACTGTGTGTTGTTGTACATAGACATTTCCAAGGATTTGCCAGGCTGCTCTATCATGGCCGTCGTGGAGCCAATCCTTTCTGATCTTGTCTATTTCATCACGTCATCTTATATTTTGTCGGTTACTGTTTCACATGTGATCTCTTGGGATCCACTTTGTGAGTCGTGTTGTCCATCGGTTGTCTGCAACATAACCAGCCCACTGCCATTTGAGTTTTCTAATGATATTCTTAACTCATGTCTCATTTCTAATGATATTTTGCACTGTTTTGTGATTTCACCGTGTTATGTTTAACATGCTTCTCTCATGTGCACGTTGCATGGTTCTAAGTTCGGGGGCGGGCAATCTTTTGGTTTGGCCCCATGTCTCAGTTTCACAGGAGACTATCAAGAGGATGTATTGGTTGTAAATCCTTCTTTTTTTAAAACTAATGGGATTGTCTTGTTCTTAAAGGTTGTGTTTGCTCTAGTCACCCTAGAGTAATTCTTCATTTAATTCACTTGAATGTGCAATCGATGATATTGTTTTCTGCTACAAGAATCGCAGAGCCAGGTTTAGAATAAAACTCTGCTGCTGACTCCCGAGGGTTATGATTCTTATTATCTTGAGGAAGAAAGTTTGTTTTGTTTTGTTTTTGTTTTTTAAATCTCTCAGTAATAGGGTTTTTTAAAGGGGTATTAATTTTCAATGTAATTTTATGCTTAATCTATCCCCTAGTTTGCACTTGGTTGTCTTCAAACCTGTTTTCTCAAAATTAGGATTTTTCTAGTGATCACTAACCAACAAAAGACCAGTGAACTGACTTATTAATTGATCATCCCTCGTCCCAAAATTCTTATTCACCATCCCCAACAGATTAGGCTGCTAAAAGACTTTTGTCACGTGACAGTTTCTAATGAGTGACTAACCAAACTTGTATTGAGTGGTTCTTTCTCCCTCTTTTTCCATCCCCCGCTCTCTCTCTCTCTCTCTCTCTCTCTCTCTCTCTCTCTCTCTCTCTCTCTCTCTCTCTCTCTCTCTCTCTCTCTCTCTCTTATTGTCAGAAACTGGAGTTGACTGTGTTTTCCCACCATAACTCACCTGATTTAAAGGATTGAAATCTTGTTTATTTTTTTTCCATCCCGTTAAACTAGACTCTGCAACCTTTTTGATCTAGTGGGCCCCACAAGACATTTTTCATCTTCATCTTCACATATCCACGATCGTATTACAGAACACGTACTTAATTTCTCTTTTAGACAAGCATATGAAATATAATGATTATATTATTGATTTATGAAGCCAAAACAGTAATTTTACGATATAAATTATGATATTGACTTTCTTAGAAAAATTACGTAAAATTCTTTTTAAATGCCTAGATTGGCCGCTGGCCACAACAAAATGTTGCCACAGGCCTAATCTGATCTGCAGGCCACTGATTGTTCATATGTGAGTTTAACGAAACTAAATTAACATTTCCCTACCGTGATTATTCAATCACGACCATATGATTAGTATGCGTCTCTCTTACTGACTGGACCAAACTGACAAGTTTTATGTGTATACGAATTTATTTATTCTTTATACTCTTCAAATGTGGCAGTAACCGTCTTCAATCGAAATAGAAATAGGATTGAAGTTTGACTGGGGATTGTTTTCTATTATTTTTCTTCTTAGAATCACATCGGTTATTCAATCAATTCTATTCAGCATTTATCTCTCCCTCGGCTCTTTTGTCACAATCAACAAGTTTTCCTCCGAGCAAATCTCATAATTAGTCGACTTGCTAGTTTCTCTGAAGTTCTATGAGAAGAATTTGAAAATAAGCCTGTTAGTGCTTCAAAACCCAACGTGCCATGCTCAGAAAAAAAAAATAGTACAGATTCTAATTGTTAAGCCGAGAGGGGCGATTGCTTTCTTGATAACTTTTTTGTCGAAGTCCAGTTCAAGTCGGAGGTTGGGGATGATTTTGTTTTTCTACCGTAACAACAAGAACAAGAACGATCCTCTCTTAATTTAGGGGAGTTTCTCCTTCACTGTTTGTCCCATCACAAGCCTATAACATGGTGCAATGCAATCCTGTTCCTGGGTAGCGAGTGTTATTTCCTTATTGCTCATGAGCAAAAAGTACAGAAAATGGCTATTATTTCCTTCAAACCTTGCTTTTGTGGTCAGGATAATGATATTCATGTGAAATTGTTTTCTTTTCTTATGTGATCAAAAATCTTCAAATTTTACCGTTCTCCAATTAAAAATAAGTAGATTCCAAATTAGCACTGTACTGGATGCAAAGGCGAAGTTGGGAGTGAATAATTGACCGTGTACATTCTCTATAATTTTCGGGCATAATCAATCAAAAAAATAACCCTCATTACCAAGGGAAAATGGAAGGGTTTCACACAGTGTGATTCATGTTAAAACGTATACATGAATGCAGTCGTGTAGACCTTTACCGATTACTTTAATCTGTATGTTTGATTCTGATTTTCCGATTCCGATCAACTGAGTCAACTCTCTTTTGAGCCTGTCAGTTTCTCAGCTTTCTCAACTGCTGGATATCACATTTATTTCATCTTTTTATTTTCCGTTGAATCGCTATCAGGGGTGAAATGAGCGGAAATAAATAGCCCAATAGAATTCTCATCGTGCGAATTTCAAAGACGACAATGTCACCGTATCCCCCTACGTGACCTTGTTTCTTTGTAAAGTTTGTTGGCTTGTTGAGGAATAGGAAAGGTAAAACAATGAGATCCAATTCACCATAGTCCATTACACTCAATATGTTTATTTGGTTTAAGGCATGAGTCAAAAATATTTCGGTCGAGTAAACTTTCCCTCAGCCGTGTTCGTTCTTCTAAATCTTATAAGCTGCTTATACACCTTCAAAATCTACAGCACTGGCACAAAAGATTGGGAAAAAGTAGTATTTTATATTATAATATACTTGGTCGCTAATCATTGCTCCGTAACAAGTACTAACAATGTGACTTCATAATATGTAAAATACAGAAATGAAATCAACGTAGGAACAGGAGTGAACAAAAATGAGGGGTCTGTCTTTAATTCTGCCAATTTTGAATGGTATAAGTACGTCGAACTAATCCTGAAAGTCAGACCTTAGACGCTACTTGTTTTTTTTCGTGTGAAACTCTATCAAGGGCAGTATTGCCAAATTTACGTTCAAGTTTCCATATAAAAACTTCCATTTAGAATTGAGTCAAAAACATGTCAAAACACAAAGAAATATCTAGATTCTCCTGATATATCTAAAAACACTATATTTTCCATAATATCTTATTAAAATATTACTTAGTTTTTCAAGAATATCATTTATTGTATAAGTATAAATTAGATGAGATTATTATTCATTCAATTGAAAATCGTGATAATACCAATTCGTAACATCTTGAGGTAATCAGAAACATCGAGCTCTAGCTGAAAAAATATCATAATTAGCAACACTGTGCAAGGGACGTTAGACTCATTTCGATATATCAGTTTGTCAGTCAGTGAAAGTAATGAATATGATAGATGCCAGCGAATCTAATAAACCTTTCGAAATATTTCGGATACTTTTTGCTCTCTCTGTACCAAGTTTGTTCTTGGGACTGACTTCCGTTGCGGTATTCATTCAGGTAGTGTCAGTCTCAAGTTTCTACAATTTGTATCGTTGCCATATTAGCAATCAAACCCCTTTTATTGCCCTCTAACGAGTAGAAAGGTGTTTGGCCAGTGCACAGAATTGCCGGTGGCGTTCCTGCAAATGATAAAACGAGACTGTCGAAATCTTAACCCAAAGAATTTTTTCGATTGAAAGGTAACCACTTGGTTCTAGTATCCTTTCAAGACGAACACAGGTGTGGTGCCATGGCCGATAGGGGTTTTGCCTCATAGGGTCTGGTACTGTTCAATGCAGTCAAGTCCAAGATTCGGTCTGAGACCTCGACCACTTCTGTTGTGTGGTTGTAACAATAGTAGCTAGGACTAAGAGAATTTTCGCTGATTTCCAACCCACACGTTCGCCAAACATCGTTGTGTCCCGTTCTCTTCTCGTTAGGGCTCCGACAAATAGGAAACCACTCGCTTGAATGATAAGAAAAACCTCGTTGCTTGGCTGAACGAACTAGCTTAACAAAGACTTCTGGGTGGTTTCCAGCAAACTCATAGTTTTACTGCTGTGAGAACTTACCATCTTACTATGAATTCACTTGTTTCTGCCTTTACACAAAGGTTATAATTGAAGAGAGAGTAAGTTTTCAGTTTTGTATAATAATTCCATTGTAGATACAGCTCCCTCCTCTGAAACTGGTAAAAAAATTAGGTGAGGAACCAAACAGTCCAAGTCCTTCCCCTAGGTCACTAAGTATGCATTCCGAATTCGGCTGAGTTGCGTCAATGTTTAAGCGAGGCACAGTGATAGACATGACCACTTGTTTCATAGAGAGAGATGAGTTAAAGAACGTTGGAGCACAGTGTAAACGCATAAAGACACTTACTGCCGATGGCAAGAAACGTTTACACGAGCAGAAAAGATTCAGAATGGAAAAGCCGGCTGTAAATTTTGGAGAGAATTACAATCACATCACGTTTCATTCAATAGCGTTACCTACATATCTATCTGTCGGTCTAAAGTAACTCAGTACCCGAATCATTTTGTGCACATCATTGCTTTTTGGACACGGTGATATTTTCTTTTTTTTTCAAGTGAGACAACGTTCTAATTATTGCTGCAGAGTAAAAACCATGTACTCTGTATCTGTCTCTCTCTCTCTGTCTCTCTCTGTCTCTCTCTCTCTCTCTCTCTCTCTCTCTCTCTACTAATTAGAAAGTGGTCTCGTGTTTCTTTTTGAATTATCACATAACAGGTGAAGCAATGATGTAAACATGTTGGTTAGAATGATATTCAACAAAGATCTCGAAAATAATTTGATTCCGGCGATGAGTTACTCTAAACGGAGAAATAGATAAATAGATAGATAGATGGATAGATAGATAGATAGATACATACATACATACATACATACATGGATAGATTTTTGCAATAGTATCGCTTGCACTCTACTTTCGCAAGCAATACTTAATAAGTTCTTCGTGGAGTATTCCACAAATATGGTATCCCCGTCATTCTAGCATCTCAAAGGTCCTCATTTAAAAGTCCCCTTAATTTCAAATTAGGACAATTTTTGGTCTTTTACGTTCATTGTCTGGGTTGCCGACTCGAATATAAATTTGGAGCCAGATCCACAAAAAAAGACAATGAAGAGCTAAATACATGCCTCCCTCGATATAACGTGGTTCATTGAAGCACAGTTTGCAATACAAGGAGGGTTGGTCGTGGACCCCAACATTTTTGCCTATATTATCGCCCAATCGTTTAGAAAACAAAACACAAGAATAAAATTTCATCAAAAGACTTACTTAATATGGCTAAAATATAAAATATGGCTAAAATATAAAATTCATTGTGTTTAAATATATTTCTAAATATATAGAAAATAGCTTTTAAGACATGGCTAAGACAAAGCCTAGAATATCGCTGTCAGTTATGAACACCAAAACACGACTCGGAATCGATCATTTTGGACAGAAACGAGATCCAGAGAAATTTTGCAATAATTGTAAATGGTATTGGTGATTTAAGTTATAGGGAAAATTCGGGTTCATAACACTAATCAAATGTGAAATGCGTGAAGATTTGAATGAAACTTTTTAAAAATTGAATGATTATGACTATCATGGTGAAAGCTTACTCAGTATTACAGAACAAATGATCAAATAGCATGACCCAATAAATCTATGGATTTCTTCAGCGAAAAAAATCGACTCTACTGGAATAAATTGTTTGAATACGTAAAGAATAAAAGTGATATTATCACCTTAAAAATATTTGTTACGTTTCGAGAAAAGGCCATAAAATCGTCAGTATTGATAACTCTTTCAAGAAATCTTTTAATGATTCAAAGTTATCAAGTATACAGTACAGCAAGTCAATGTGTAATGAGGCGATGTTGAAATGGAATAAGATTATTGAATGTTGTTCAAACAGTATATTTTAACGAGATGTCCATTGGGACATTATACATAAATGAAAATATCAATACTTAATATTCATTAAGAATTTCATAAAAAAGGGGAAATATAGTTAAAGAGTCAGATAAATCGAAAAGGAGCTAATTTAGGAGCCGAGATGCCGACTTCCAAGGGCTAAATGCACTAAAAAGGAGCAAGATTTAGCTTCAAAATAAGTACAATAGCAACATTGCCACTTTTATGCAAAAACTTAATTCTACTAGAAACTCGTGTAATGATTTCTAACTCAAAGTGGGATCACAACCCTTCAAGTGGGTTGAAAATACCAAAATTGATCAGACCTATCTTTATCTTGAGGTCATGTAACCAATGAACACATTTTTGCGGCCCGGGGGTGCAGCCGTTTCCCTTAAGACGGGAAATGCCTAAATATACCTGACCCTAAATTAACCTTTAGAAGTCAATAGAAGTCAGCGCTATATATCTTATGTGCGTACGGTGATTAAGTTACCCTTGTAGACAGATTTGGATAACATAGGGTGCAGCCTTCCATGCTAAATTTGAAAATGCTTGCCAAAATTAACATGACTTTGAATTGACCTTAAATATTCACCTCATTTATTTATCCTTAGGCCAAGTTACCCTTGTACGCACATAGTCAACCTTTAGGGTGCAGCTGTCTCCATTAGATTTGAAAATGTCCAAATGACCTGACCCCACCAAAACCTTTGATAGCCCTTGAGAAGTCATTAGAGGTCAGCACCACCAGTCCTATGTTCAACCTGGGTTCATGATACCCTTGTACACACATTCGTAGACTTCAGCGTCAGTCTTTTTTTTAAATTTGAAAATGCCAAGTTACCAAAATTTATACGTCGCCAGAGGTCATTGCTACCTTCAGCGCGCTATCAAGTTACCCTTGTACACCAATTTGTAGCCTCTAGTGCACAGTTGTCTCTGTTAGATTTGAAAAACGACCAAACTCCTCCAAAATTGACCTTACTTTAGATTGACCTTCAGAGTTCATCGGGGGTCAGAATCACCTGTCCTACATTTAGTCTGGAGTCGATTAACCTTTTTTGTAGTCTTTAAGGTCCAGTCGTCTCCGTTGACCTGACCTCAAATTAACCGTTACATGTCGCCAGAAGTCATTGCCACCTGTCCTATATTCATCCTGGTATCAAGTTACCCTTGTTCACAAATTTCCATCTTGTTGGAAGCAGCTGTTTTAAGAGTCTTCAAAGCATAGATGAAGAAAAACTAACCACAAACAAATGAACAGGCGTCTGTCGTCGTTTTTATAGTATCATGTATATGTACTCACATTTTAAATACTTATAAAAAAAATTGACTTTTGTTTCTATTTTAAATCTTTCTTCGTTGATTTATCTGCTCTGTGATTGTCTATTTGCTTGGTCTCTATTTCGTTTGATTCTCTACTGTTTATCTCTTCATTACGTGTTCAATGTACATACGTTTTAAATAAATGGATGGTCGCTGCAAAAATATAATTTATCTCCTAGGCAGACTATAAAAAGTTTGGCCGCTGAAATGTTACACGCGTCACGCACCCAGGCATACTTTCACCAGGTATTAAAGCCCGCGTCATTTGTAAATATATAATGAAAAGGATTGATCGTAAGTGAAACCCATTCATTATTTGTTGAAAAGATTTTTATCTATTGATGAAATCTGGAGAGTAAGATGTTGTCCTATGTTCGACAAAGAGCTTTTCATTCAGATAATGTATTTGAGGTCTATCATTATCATTTCTATTACTTGTCATTAAGATCTGCTCCAATAATGAGCAGTGCGATGTTTCCAGTTCGCTGTCCATAATACTGGACTCTTCTGCTTGAAGGTAACAAGCCTTCTGATAGAAGTTCCTTCTAACTTCAATTTCAAGATACACTCTCCCCGGTAAATGAATTCAGTATCATTCCAATAAAAAGAGAATTGAAAGTTTTTCCCCAGAGCCTTATTCCAAATATATCCAATGAAATTAAGAACTGGAACATGAGAAAAAATAGATCAGGGCGCATGTTGAATAGCTAATCTTGCTGGTCGTTGTTAGTGGGTTTATTCCTCATTGAATCTCCCACTATCGTTGGTCTGATACCAAACTATGCTAAGTCAACAAATATTGAAAAAAAAACAGATAAGGACGCCCATTTTATAGCCATAGACAGCAGGCTAAAGCTTCAAATGCGTATGATCCTCAGGTACAAACAAACTTTAATAGATGATACGGAGAAAAAAAGATCGGAACGCGCATAGTAAAGAAATTATCGAAAGCTAATCTTGTTGACCGTTGCAAGTGGGTTCGATCTTCATCGGATCACAAAGTGTAAAAAGTCTGATACCATTTAGTTAATACTCTTACATAAAGGACGGAGAGACTTTTTTTTTCTTTTCTGTCTGTTATGCTGGCGTCTTCCACATAGAAAGAAAACCTGACTGATATCAATACCCCTTATTCACCATTCCAGAATAAGGTGTTTTCAATTGAAACGAATTCATTTTTTTTCCTCAAAAATCATTGAATCGGAAATTGAAATAAATCCGTGTTTTTTTCTCCCTCGGGTATTAATCACTTGAAGTAAAAGACACAAACAATTTTCTTCTGGTTTCGTGTAATCGTAAGCTAAGCTAAGCAATATATATTTACTCATATAATGAACAGTGTGATTTTATTGGTTCTCTGTAGGTAACTATGGACTCTTCTACTTGAAGGTAATAGCTTCGCCGATATCTTCTTCCGATCATTTGAAACAATCGACATCTTCTGCCGAAGAGACTCCAGCTGAGTTTTCTTTTTTATTAATTATTTAACCAGGCTCCACGGTGCCAAAAGATACGTGAGTTCGAGTCTCGCCGGAAGCTTATTCTTTATTTCCAATCCACGCTGTTCATTCACTGTCGTAGATTGATGGCCTGAGGTAAGTTGCGATAAAAATGAATAAAAAAATTGAATAAGATGATAGAAAACAAAAAATAATCATGATAGCCGTAGTAGAAATTTAAATAATCCGTGAATTCCTTCACAGGAATTAATAAGTATCGCAACGAATGAAGTCAAGGATTGCATTTTCGACTAATCAGGATTATACTCGTTCCGAAAGGAAGCTTCAGTTTACGGTCGACATTGCAAAAGATGTGCTCGAAATGACGTCACGACGTCACGACTACCATTAAAAATTATACACTTTTTTTCTTAGCTTGAGATCAGCAGCAGTTGTCGTAGTTGACGATTTGAATTTTCGCACTAAAACGCTCCGCTCGAGCTGGTTAGTTATAATGACAACTACTGCTTAGCCACTGAAGATATCGATGCTGCTTTTAAAACTCCCAATTCATTGCAAAATGTAGAAGTATACGTTAGATAGACCAAAGAAGAGCAATGAAGGCCTGCGATGATGGCTGGGGTAATTGCTTATTTCATACCAATTGTTATTGTTCAAACCCAAATGGAAAGTCGGGATATCATACGCTGATTTCCCAAGCAACTCCTCCCCACTTTGGAGACTGGCACAACACAATCTTCAGAACTGATTTTTCCTATTTAAGTCTTCTGTATTGAGCTTTGTAAATACCAAGAAGAGCGCCCCAGTAGCGGGAAGAATTCTATTTTTTATCAGTGAAAGGTGTTCAAAATAAAGATGGTGCAGCTGCGTAGCTGGGGAAGGGGTGAGGGGTTATTTGAGACCCCTACCGAGGGGCACAAAAGCTCTATAAATAGAAGTCCCTTAATGAGCCAAAACCCTCAGCCTCAAATCTTCAGTATATTTGTTTGTTTTTAGTTTGTTTTTTGTTTTTTGTGGTTTTTCAATGGGGTGTATTGGTGGGGGTTGTCTGTCTTTATAATAACTTGCTGAAAAACAAAATCTGGACGCTACTGTCGCGTTTCGTCTCTTTTTCTGAGAATACGTAAAAGTAGTGTAAATTGAGCCTTCGATAAGCGGGTACTACCTGTATTTGAAGTCTTATAGATTATTTTTTATTGAATGAACTTTTCGAAAAACTGTTTCGGTGGAATGGTCCATTGTTCAAAATGATGGGTAGGAGATTTTCAATCTGCCAACTTGTTACTTTTAAACTGAAGAGTACGTGATTATTGACAGCGAACCAAGAAAGCCACACTGTTCATTATGTAGATATTAATTAATCCACGTTGTCTTATCAACTTGCGATTATGCACAATGTGCTCCTCTGTTAAGCAATTTTTATCCTTCCTTCTGTATTATTAAAGTTAATTAATCTCTAGTACGAAAAATCCTCACATATCCTGATGATTAATGGATTCTTCTAATTCGTTTTGCTATTTGGCTACGAAGAATTATTCTCTATTTTTTATTTTTGCTTTGTTTGTTTTAGTTTATTTATTCCTGTATACATTTTTTTATTTACTGTACATCTATACCTTATGTTAACTTGACACAAATGCCTTTGGGAAAGACAACTAATTCTCCTCACACCTCGTCTTATCTCTTGGTTTTTACATCTCTGGCATATAACACTGGTCGACGGAGAATAGGATATGTACGTGAGTATTGGAGCAAACCACTTTCCTATATCTATTAGGTGTGTTCAGAAGTTCTTTTTTTTAAAAACTCCACACCAAATACACAGTTGAAAACAGTTTTGGGCTCGAAACACTATTTTCATACAGGAACTTCCGCGCACATTACTTTTGCATAATCAAAATTCATCTTTATTCTAAGTTACTATTAGAAAAACGGTAAATATTGACAGATAATTATAAAAGATGGCATTAGATTTCAAAACCCCATTTCGATTTTTGAACACTGCGTATCAGGTTGGCGCAAAAATTATTGCTGTTTTTTATCATCAACTTTTGAGCAGTTTATCTCAACTTGTTAACTTGTCAAAAAGTTAGTAATCGAAATAAGAACCTTCGGAATCTACAAGGAAAAAGTCAATTTATTACGAAAACATAGAAATCTTGGGTCGTGGAACCAATGAATTCGTCAGAGGCGTTTTGAGCAGCTGCTTGCAGGAAGTGGTCGAAATGCTTGAAAAGTGGCCATTGGTTACGGGAGGGGTTGAGTATGCTGAGTGGGATAGAGTTTCATTGTCTAGTTCGTTCAATTTCTGTCGGGTCATTCGCTCAATATGTAACCTTTTTTGCTTTCCACTCAGAGCCATTCGTGTGACATGTTTGGCTTTTTGTTTCTCCGATTTGGTACGTATAAATGACGAATGGCCAACGTTTAGTTCCTTGGCAACTTCTCGAGTTGTCTTGTGAGGACCAGTCCACGTCTTCAAGGCTACCCCGTTCCGAATATTGGTAGCCAATGTTGAGCTATACGTTCCTCTGGCTAAATACTTGATTGATATTGTAAGCTATTTCTGTAGATTTGTGCCACATTTAGAACTCATACAACAAAATTGCTAGAGTTTGCTTTTTTTCCATCATTGATTTGACAGCCTCAGATAAACCAGAATAAACGGTGGAAAGAAAACGTTCTGCTTAAATATACGTTAACACTCTAAAATTATATATTCATAGCACTCTAAAATTGTATATTCCATGAACATTGTTAAATAACACTTAATTCCAGTATAAGCAGTGTTTAAAATAACCGAAATCGCAATTATTTTTGCACCAGCCTAATAGTTTGGGATCAGCTTATCATTTACGTTACCGCACATTAGCTGTAAAAAGCTCTTTGAGTTAGTCAACCGTGGCAGGAACTAGTAAGATAACAAAATGATATCTTTATCTATCACTAAGACCGAAATATTGCCATACGTTTTGTATTTATGTATTTATCCAGGAATCTATCTGTATTTATTTTCATTTTATTTTATTTTCTTTCTTTGGGGTGGAGAGTCTTCTCTTGCAAACTTGCACTTTCCCAGCTGTCGTGAATGCGCGTTTGAGTAAGTAACTTTTAACAACGCCCTATAGTCGTGTCTTTTTTTTTTTACGCCTTGGGTGGGCTTCAAGATTTAATACGAGCAGGAATTTTTATTGATGCCATTATATTGCCAGATCCAAGGCAACGAAATTCCCCTCATTTTTTTTTTATTTCTTATTCGTTCAATGTCAATTTACAAGGCGGGAACCAGGGTTTCAATTCCGGAGTTTGTAATATAACGACTTAACTGCCTCAGAATTTCAATGACTGGCACTATGTTCTGACTTGGTTGTACAAACAGTCTGAAGTGCTCCATGAATGTGGCCTTGCACCAAACTTAATGCAGTCCTAGCAAATCCATATGTTCAACAGTGAAATCGAAGTATTTCAGTAACAAAAATTATCTTCCCAAAATAAACTTTTATTGGATATGTAAAAATTAGATTAAATGTATACTTTTCTCGATTCGTCTAAACTCTTTATATATTATAAAATAAAAAAAAATATTATAGACTCGCCATCACAGTCAATAATTGAACAACTGTAGCGTCAAAATGAGAAGTCATATAGGAAGATTTCCATCGAAGGATGAATTTGGTTAGAATGAACTCTATGACATCACTGGTGTTTTCCACCAGAAAAACTCTAAAATAGAGTAAAAAAAATCATCTAGAAAAATCTGGATTCTTTAGAATGTAGATGTTAATAGACCCGTTAAAATGAGGCCCAAGACGGTTAAAAAAAAATAGAAATAAAATCATTTTAAGAATGCTTCTGATGGAGTATGATGCCAATTTTCAAATCTGTGGACAAAACGGTATGGGCAGGTGCACAGGGATACCCGAACACACACATACACACACACACACATATATTGAAAAGGGATATAATCCTTCACCACCTTTAGTGGATATGGTTGTTCAATAGTTAGTCAGAATAATACATGAGGGGTGGAGCTATTTAAATCTTTATAGATCACACAGTATGACCTTTGAATAATAACCAAACACGCTTAGATTTGCGTTACATGAATTAGAAGCATCCTAAGCTTTAGAACACGCAGAATCAGGATCGGATTAAGCTAGTGCAAGGCCCTGTAGCGTATGTTATGAAGGAGCCTTAAATAAACAAAATGCACATACATTTTTTCTTCTTGCTAAATAATTAATTTTTTTCATTAGTTATACAGCCATATAAAACAACAAATAGGTCTGACATTTCAGTAATAGTTTCTATTTTCATCTTGCTCTTTGTACGGTGGCTATGACGACAGTTTTAGATACTGCTATATTTATGCGTTGTATATCTACCACATAGATACCACTCTCCCATTATTTATTGTATCAAAATAATAACCCAAATTATAGGCGATAATGGGTTGAAATTGTCACTTACCATAAACACTTAGTCGTTTATAAAATTTTAGTACAGTATAGTATTATAGTAATAGAATGAGTGCAGAATCACTGGATTGGAGCTGATAGCTTGCAAGCACTTGAAATGGCGGGCGTCTTAACAGATGCTACTTTTGCTACATACTTGGTCCGGCACGGTGCGGAACAAGTGCTCGTTGCCGAAATTAATTTCTTGTGCATGTATTCCATGGTCTTCTTTTCATTCAAAGTATTCCCCGGAAATCTAGTCTCAATCGGTCAACGCAACTCTAAAATCTAAATAGTTATCTTTGCAGCGGTTTTAGAAATTGTAATTTCAGGTAACCTTCGCGCGATGCAGTGGATAGCGTGTTCGGCTAGCGATGGGTTTTATTTAGTTTTAATGCAAAAACTTCAGCACGGGCCAGTAATGGAGGCCTAAACAAATATTCTATCAAGAAAAATTGCACATTTTCTTCTATGAAAAATTTGTATTTGAAAATTTCCAGTTGATATAGATTAGAATTTTGAAGAAATGACAATCGTCTGTAATTTCAGTGTTAAATGATTTTCAAACATCATTAAACAGGTCTAGTTAGTCACTCAATAGAAACCGTCCAATGTCTCTTGTCAGTGTTAAAAATAGGGAGAACAGGTGAACAATGAATAAGTTACTTCTCTCGCCTTTTTATGGCAATGATCACTAAAAAAATATTAATTTTAAAAAAAAACAGGCGGACACAAATTGAGAGGTTATTTAACCTGAACCTCCATGGCAAATTGACACCTCCCATTAAATACTTACTTGCGTTGCAGGGGAGTAAAAAAACCCTTCTTTCTAGACATAAGGAATGAATGTTTGAATTTTTAGCATTCTAACTACATTGGTGCAGCCTGAATGCGTGATAAATACATAGCCAGCAAGCCAGGCCAACTTGAAAAATGAAAGAAATTTATGTTGACATTTTGATGACAGTTTTGGTTGACGGTCTCTAATAACCATAATTGAAATTAATATCCTTGATTAATATTGTCTGAGATTCCAAACTGAGTAATTTTCCTTAAGTTTATGCTCAATCCAAAGGTGCATGTTTAGACGGGGCTGGACTGCATAGTGTGTGAAGCAGCCTGTCGTGATTGCCATGTAAAATAATTTTTTACGGTTTCGAAATATTTTGGTTGTTTTTCTTCAGAGCGATCCATTCAGATATTATGTATCTCAATTTCATAGCTAAATTTTGATGATTCTGAAGAGCTGGAGTCAAGGGAGATCATTTTTATAAACTATAATCGTTAAATTCTTATTTGTTTTATCAAAATTTTTGAAAACCACTGATCAAAAAAAACCTCAAATTTGATACTACCTTGCGCGTTGACCAATATCTCTGGCAAATCTCATCTTCGTACAATGATCAGTTGTTGAGTAATCACGATGCACGCACACAGAGACACAGAAAGAGATTTCCTCAATTATAGTTAGATATACAGTGTCTTACATTATGATAATTTACGGTATCATTGAAACCCCTGATAATTTGTTTTATTTTCCTTTAGTTGCCTACTTGACTTTACAACAGTTTCACTCGATACATTGAATTGTATCTGAAAAGAGTGTCTTAGTCTGAAAGATTGCAGAATCTCGACGTAACCATTTGTGACCAAGAACTATTTATGGAAACGCATGAAATTCTGAAACAGAACGAAGAATTGGCTGTGGAGAATCGGTCAAAGATAATGCGGTCTGATGAATCCAATTTTCATATCTTTGAAAATGTTGTAAGCATGTACTGAATCTACGAGAATCAGACTTTACCCGTTAACGTTTCACACAACCAGCAATTAAACATCTACTTTACGTCATGATCTGGGGGGTGCTTTTCTGATGATGGTCAAGGAGGATTGTATTAACCATCACTAAAAGTGATTTTAAAATCAGAGAGGGGCTGTCTTGGAGTCACATCTACCACCGTTCATGCAGATGAGGAAGAGCACCATTTTTTTATACGGGATGATGCTCTGTGCCATTCCACAGAACGTGTGAAAATGGACTCAGGGTCACAATATTGGGCGCTTAGAATCGCTGCTCAACTCTCTGAATCTCAATCCTATAATAGAATATTATGAAAAGAAAGAAAGAAAGATTGCACCAATAAAAATCCCCTCCATAGATCATCTGAAGGAAGTAATGAAGGCAATTTGGACACAAAAAGTTAACGACAATCCTTGTAACAGTTTTGCAATATCGATGTCTTCCAGAGTCAAGACATCGATCAAAAACAAATACTTTCCTTGGAAATACTAACTTTCCAATTTAGATTAATTCATTTATTTTCTGGTATTTTTTGGACACAATAAAAGAATGCAATATTTTTGAATTAGAACGAATATTATTTTCATGATTTTGCGGAAGAGTTTCCCAACTTTTGTAAGATACTGTACCTTTTAAGGGTGTTTCTAGAACATCTCAATCGTAGTTAAAGAAAATAATATATTTTGGGCAATAATGACAATGAAATAACTATTTGCAGTTTAGAATGTTATATAACAATACTCGTGTTATGTTTTGTGTGAACAGCTAATCTGAGTTCCAATTGAGCGGAATTTCGATTAACGGAAATTCCTTAATGGGTTTCATAAACAAACACGTGAAGCTGAATATTAAAAACTGAAAGTAAAAATTACGGCAAATGTATATCAATTTGTGATACGTATTTTTGTCTGTTTATGTGCAGAGCTCTTAAAGCGTAGAGTTATTTCCCATGAAGATTTCTCGAGCAAACTCGTTAGAATCGTTATTCGATTCGAAATACCTCATGTTTAACTGAATAATGCTTCAGCTAGAATGGGGCAATTTAGAGGTAAAACTAACTCTGTAAAATATTCAGACGCTTTAATCTTGATATAATTGCGATGAAGGTTACACGCTATTGTTGAAAAGTATCGCAACTCATTGGAGTAAGTTCCTCAATAAGTGCCCCATAAAACTAAAATAAAATCAAGACCAGCACTTATGTACAACCATAATCATCGCAATAGTCGAAACAGGTAACTGCTACCCTCATTATCTATCACGTTACGCTGTAGGAAGGGTAGTAAAATTGAAACACAAAAACAAAATACAATATAAAATGTGGGGAAGAAATAGTTGAGTCCCTCCCTGCCTCAATAATCGCGGCAACTTCGAAGCTACCAATGTGGATAGTGCAGAAGGAACGGGCAAAGTAAAACTATGTTATTATCGCTTAATCCAGGTGATAATCTGAAGGGAAGGGCGATCTGTCGTTTCATGTCACTAGAAATTGTAGATCACTTTGACTTGGTGAAACAAATTACAGATGGATTGAAAGCGTAAAATGAGCTTTAACTTTCAACAACTTATCTCCCTTGACTTCCATTCTTTACAATCATCTAAATTTAGATATAGAATATCTAAATTGACAACACTGAGAAGAAGTAACTGAAATACTTCAAAGCCGTAGTTTCGTGCGACAGACGGAAAATCAATTACTTGAAAATCATGACAAACTGCTTCACACACCATAAATTTCGGCCTCTCCTAGAATACACCTTTGCAACGGTCTATTGGAAAACTGCTGCCTATTCTCAAGTCTTCTGACAAAATGGTATGGCCAGGAGTGCTGGAACACACAAACAAACATATAAACAGACACATGCACATATAAAATGGCTACAGTTATTCAACTTACCAATTCAAAGTGGGACACACCCAGGGAGAATCAAACTACCAACGGTAGCAATGGCCGGCGAGACTAACATTGCTCTACAGCAGTTTTTCTGACCGGAGACAATATCACCCAAAGGGGTGAAAATTGAGCCCGGGGCATTGATTGCCGGATGCAAACATATTTTTCTTTTAAAAAAATTGGTGATCTCTTGACTTTATGTTGGTCAAGGCAACTCTATTTTGCAAGCACGTGTAGGTCGTCCTAGAGCTGAGATTTGCGTACTGAGGTGTGCGGGCTAAATGGGATCTGCAAAGAGCATAGTGGGGGATCAAAGTTCGATCCCGTATTGATGTTACCGGAGCACCCTAATGTCCCATATCAGAATCTTTCTTTTCTTTTTCAAACGGATTATAACTCTTTATTTGTATCCTTAGTTTATTGCTCAAATAATATTACCTACAAAGAAATAAACATCCTAACCACCCCAAAGACACTGATACTTCTTATAGTCAATGGGTATACTCCTAATACGATATGACTCGTATGTTGCCAATTGTATCAAACACTTGTCTAATTGTCTTTATATATAAGTATGTGGAATGGGTGTGCATGCATGTGTGAGTACATAAGTATTTGCATGAGGCATGTGATGCGAGGTTAAGTGTATGTGTGAGTGTGTATGTGTGTGTGTGTAATATTGACATATATCCGTATATGAATGTATGTATGCGTATATTTCTACGTTTTATGTGTGTTTGTGGCATGTGTGTTTTTGTAAACATTCAACATTGTCGTTGTCAACAACCTTTAATAATCCAGTCCATTCGAATAATTTGAAAGGCTAGGAATTAAAATTTAAAATTATTTTTTCCTTATTTCTTGAGGAAAGTTTTTTTTAATAATCGAAAGAGAGTGACATAAATAACCAACAGAAAATGACTTTTTTATTAAAAAAGAAAAAAAAGAACTGAAATTACACAGCCAACAGAGTTTTTTTCAATCCAAATTCTCCGAAATGACGCAAGTAAAAAAAAACAATTTCTAATCTCCATCTAGCAACACTTTGCAGGAAACAGAAAACTGACGTAACGATAAAGTAATTTTGCATATTCCAATTTCTATAATGCCAATATCAGTTTATTTCGAATTGTCATCAATAAATAATTAGTTTGTATATCATATTTTATTCTATTGGTCATTTTAGAATAATTTTAAGCCTTGTTGTAATCAGATTAATCTAGAAGATAATTATTGTTCTCAAATATATTAATCACAGAACTGACCCATATCTCGAAAACTATTAAAGATAAGAGCAAAAAGTTTTCACCATTTCATTATATGTTTTACAGATCAATTCAGAACAAACAAGGAAAAGCAAAGATAATTGGTTTCTTTGGCGAGAGTTTGTTTATGTATTGTTTTTATACACACAGATTGTCTGGGGCTTTTTTTTTCATTCTTTAACGTTTGTCAGAATTCTGGAGATTTTTTTTCACACAAATTCCCTTCCATGACATAAAGGGTTATTTACTGTCTTAGAGTCTTACAGTCTCAAGTAATATAGACGTTTGTACGCCGTTTTTTCAGCATCGGATGGGTGAAGATGTGATATCAATTACCTTCCGTTAAGACGCTAGAATAGTGCTTAGCCGCAAAAAGGTTTCCTTCATGCTTTGCGCGTCTTTCTTCTTCAAACAAATTGTGTTATTTTTTTTCGGTGTTTAGTTTAGCATCATAACTAGAGAGAAAACTAGACCCACCCTGTAAAACCTAAAAACATTTTTCAAAACTGGCAAATTCTCTATAGGTCGTTGCATTAATTTACACAACTGGTGCAGCATCAGTAAGTGGGAGATACGTGTGAAGATGCATCCACCATCAGAGTGACGCATTGCAAGGTTCATCAGGAATTGCTGGCAGCGAACAATATGGGACAAGTACCGTTCGAAGTCTTGTCTTGTTGCATTAAAGTGGTAAACTTCATTAACACCAGATATTGAACACTCGTATCTTTGCTACGCTTTGTGAAGAGATTGGAGCTGGTTATTCTTTATACAATAATACGGTGACTTTCTCGTGGTACAATATGACAGCGGGTATTCGAACTTCAAGAAGAACTACGGGTATCTCTGATGGAATATAATACTGACCTGGCTTCATTAATGATTAAATGTAGCTTTGCAGACTTGCATATCTTGCAGATATATTCAACTTACTGAATGGACTAACTTTATTGTTACAGGGAAGAGATTCAAACATCTTAAGGGGGCCATGATAAGATTGCAGTATTCATGAAGAATCACAGTTAATGGAAAACAAGAATTAACAACGAGATTCTGGATATGTTTCCAAACTTGTCAGATTACATCAGTTACCATTCATCAGTCAACGCTTATTTGATAATTTAGGATGTCAGACAACACTTGGATGCACTTGCAAATCGTTTTGATCAATATTTCTTGAATGATAAAATAGAGAAGTTTGACTGCGTCACTTTGATGTTGAATTTTTTTATCTCCCTGGACGCGAACATATTGAAATAGCTGAACTGTCATTTGATCGAAATTCAAAAATTCAGTTTAAACAAGAGTCATCTCGAACTTTTTGTCTGAACTTTACTTCTAAACATCCATTGTTATGCTGCAAGATAGTTAACATATTGCTACCTTTTGTGATAACATATTTGTTTTAAAAAGTATTGTGAACACGAACATGAAGACAAAATACAGATTTAGACTCGTTGTTGAAATTGATTTGCGTGTGAGCTGATTCAAAATAGTGCCAAGAATCGACAGTTAGTGCATGCGTGGAAATTGGGAAACAAATGATATTGTCTTGAAAACGCGACTTATTTTGCTCCCGATAGATTCGCGGTGGTCAATATGTGGGACACCACGCCATCTTTTCTTCATCTCTTTTGATAGCTAAGAAACGCAAACATTGTGGACAGATCGAACTAATTTCCTTTCCTTTTAAACTTCTGAATAGGATTCAATAACTTATATTTCCAGCATTTTCAATATCGTGCCTACTCCTTTTATGTTTTTCATTTTGCATTCTTTTTTTGTTTAAACGATGGTTTAATCATCACATGTTCTCATTATAATTAAGTAGTCTTTGTTCTCTATTCTGTTACGATTTGTGCGAATTTCTACAGTTTCTGTTTCCACGTGGACAGGTGAATGTCAAGCCGCCATGTTGAAATCCTCCACGTGCGTCACTTTTCAGGCACCATTTTGATCTTTTAAAACTGACCCTTAGGTGAACACGGCTTATATCTAATAATTCTTTTGTTAATTAAATAACATTTACGCATTGTTATGAATTCCAATAAGCTTTTGGTTTAATAATTTGCACTTGCATAGTGGAAAGCAATGTCCTGTTTGGGAGATGTACAGTCAGGCTACTTGATATGAGATATTATTTGGCTGAAAGTATTCGATAATGTAGAGAAATTATTCTCGAAGGGGGTCGAGCTGAGTCAGGAGGCGATAGATTTTTGAAATAATCAAAAGGGGACGATGTGGGGAAAAGGTCAAAGTGTCTAGATTTCGTTTTCATAAACCATCCTCAGAAAGAAAAACTTCAATTTGAAATGAATGCAAAAAGTTTACATTTATTTTTCGTGTTAATGAATAAGAACGAGAACCATAAATTCAATGTTGGGTTCACCGTTGGTGATCGTAGTAATGGTTGTAGTAGAAGGAAGAGGAGGAAGAGCAAGATGTCTCTGAGTCAATCAATTCTCATAATATTGCAATATGGAAATATTCTGCTGGGATTATTTTCAATTATATCGTGAATGGCGATTTCTTGGTGTTTTGAGATCATTTTCTGCTTTTTAAACGGACCTTGGTCATTCTAATCTGATATTATTAGCAGCTGGCAACAAAATAATCAGAATAGATTTAATTTTAACGACGACATACCTTTTTAACAACATTAGACTTCTTCCTTCCTTCCTATTTTTGTTTTTCAACATAAGTGGTACCTACTAACCAACCAAAACTTCTAACACCGATGTGTAGACACAGCTAAAAAAATTGAAAGACGTTTCTGCAACTCATCTTATCGAATTTGATAACCTTTGATTAGGGGCCACAGTTACTCGGTCAGTTGGAGGTGGGGTTAACTTTTTTATTTACATACATTCAAATACGATTAACTGTAATAGTTATGGTTATTCACTGTGGTGGGTAGGACCGTGATCAGGTTGTAAGGTTGGGTGGGAGGGTAGCGAATGCATAAAAGAGACGTCTGAACACGTCCCAAATAGTTGAACAACCGTAGCCATCAAAGATGGCAATGGGTCAATCCTTTTTTTACATATGTGTGTGTGTTTATGAGTTCGTCTGTTTGCTCGTTTGCTTCTTCTTTTTTTTCAGGGTTTCTGGTCTTATTGTTTTGTCTTCAAACTTGAAAAATGACACAAGTACTCCCCTAAACCCCCTTTAATGCTTTTTTTTTTTTCATTTTTGGGAAAGAAAGCTTTTCTAACTTCTTGGAGGCCTTATTCTGACAGGTTTACTAATAACATCTAGATTCTCACGAATCTAGATGTTTCTAAATGTTTTCTACTCTATTTTAGATGTTTTTAGTGGAAAATACCAATGATGGGATAAGTAGAATTTATTCTGACCATATCAATTCTTTGATTGAATTTTTTTGCATGACCTCATATTTAGACATCATGGTTGTTCAGTTATTGATTGCGATGAAGAGTTTTTTATCCGATTCCACATTTTCATTTGGCATTTAAATCCAAAATACCAATAAGATAGAACTTTAAAGAAAATATATAATTGGTTTTTTTTCTGTATTTGAAATTAAAAATATAACAAAACTGCTTCCATAGGAGACTCATAAATCTATATGGTATTTAAAATCAAAACATATTGAAAATTTGTGCTGTTAAATTATTTTGCATTTTAAACATAAAAGGAAAAGCAAAACAAAACAGATTTGGTTAGTCACTCAATAGATACCGTCTCATGACCAACATCTCTTGGCAGCATGCTGTGTTGGGGGTGATCAATTAAAAAATTGGAAAAAGGTGGGATTGATTATTTAGTTACTTTCCTCGCCTTTTCTTGGGCAGTGATAACTAAAATGTTCGATTTTCTTTTTTTAATAAAATCTGAATTATCCAAAAAAAGAAAAAAACAGGCAGACACGAACTAAGGGATCATTGCAAATCGAACCCCCACTAAACTTGTATCAAGGAGAGAATCTTTCAGAAAAAAGTTTTTTATGGGCATAATAATGATCGAATATTTGAATATTCAGCTCTCTAATTACATTGGTGCAGCCTGTACGCTTGATACATAGATAGCCAGCTGGACCAACTTAAAAACTGATCGAGACATATGTTGATAGGTTTGGTGACAGTTTTGGTTGACAGTTTCTATCAAAGGAATATGAAAAATGTATGAACACAAAGTTCAAAACTCTGGGAGGTGGGTCGAATGAAGTAATGAGTCCATAAAATTCTTTCGGGGCCCTGTGGTAAAGTAAAAATACCAATAAAACATAATGAGATTCTACTTTTATCGGACAAGGGAATTAAAGAGTTAAAAACATTCATGGAAAGGCGTCACTGTACTTGGGGTGGGGGGCGACCGCTTCCCTGCTCCCTTCCTTGCTACGCTACTGGAGGTGGGGACAAACGAGGAAACGCAAAATTGATCTTGACCAAAAGTATTGACTGTTTCCAGCAAATCCTACCAGCCAGAGAAAGGTTTCTTTCACACCCACTCGAATTGACACCTGAGTAACTTGCCCAAGTCACTCATCAATTATTTAATGACTATGGAGACTCGCCATCACTGTTAATAATTGAATAACCGTAGCGTCAAAATTTGCAGTTACGTAAATGAAAATCCATCGAAGAATGAATATAATCAAAATCAATTCTATTTATGACGTCACGGGCTTTTTCCCCTGGAAAATATCTAAAAGTAAAGTTTCAACATCTGCAAACATCTTGATTCTCCTGAACAAGGGTAAAATGTCAAAAAAAAGTATTTTTCCAAAAATCAAAAACATTTTTTAGGTGGGCTCTAGTATAATTCTGGTGCCAATTTTCAAGTCTGAAGACTAAACAGTATAGATTTTCTTGCAAATAATACAAAAACACAAATAAAAATAATAGAACCCTTCGCCACCTTTGGTGGCTATGGATGTCCAATATTGTTGACCATAAGCGAAGAAATGTCAATGTTTAAGCTGGAAGTAAAGTTATTCGGGTGTAGAATTATCTCTGCTGCCATCGTTTGTAACTGATAAAGTCGTTCTATTGTTACCGATATTTTAATATCTTTTTGCAAATATTTGTGATTTAAAATCAAGTCTGGCCATATAAATCCAATTCACTAGTACTAGTTCGTCAGAGCAACAAGCTGACTGTCACTTGTAATTTAAAAACCGTATTTCCGTCTCATGCAAGGTAAATTAAGGTCCCCAATGGAGGGGGCCCCATCAGCATCATGAATTGTAGTTCATCTACTACATTTTTATAAACATTATACAGTAACAAATATCACAAAATGTTGAGGGGGGCTCAAGGAGTCAAGCCCCTCATCAATGCTCTCAAATCAAAGCTATGTCACTGCTTTTGAAAGGTCAGCTCAATGAACAAGCTCTTGGATCTCCATGCTTTCGAGAGGTCTACTCAGGGACCCCTAGCAACATCTTTGTGGACTTTCAGGGATCCTCAGCCCCACATTGGGTACCTCTGCGTTAAATGTTGGGGGAGGAAGGGGTCTCAAGAACCAAGCCCCAGAACCCCCAAAACTTCAGCTACGCCCCTGGGTTGACTATTGGATAAGATGCTTTAATCAAGGTCCTTGACTCAAAATTTAAAAGAAAAACCCGCCAAATCCAACGCTATTATATGCGTAGTTCAAAACAAAGATTAAAAGTTTTTGTTTATCATAAAATAGTTGAAAACTTGAAAATCAAGGTAGTACTGTTTCGTCAAAATCCAATTAAGGTTTAAATTTTCCTTTTTTGTCAATTTAAAACCCCGCTAGGAAGCTTTGTGGCTGGCCGGTAAGAAACAGAAGAAAAGCATTTTATCTTCTTGGCTTATTTTTATTTATTACTATCACACATTAAATCATAAGATTCTATTTTTCTTGTAATGTATGGTACGAAATAAAGTCACAATAAAGCCTTCATTCATTCAAATTTACAAAAAAAAAACGAAGTCTTCGTCCGGTGAGGATTTTAGCCTAATCATATCAGCAGTGACCTACCGACTAATAATCTGGTTTTCTGATATTGCTGCATTATTTTCTATGTGTGTCTGCAGTAAAAAAAGAATAGTCTATTTATCAGCTCAGAAGCGTGTTACATTCGTGATTTTATGTAACACCTGATAAGATGATAGCTGGGCTCGAACACCAGCCTCTCACATCAATATGCAACTATTCCCAGCTACTAGTCAGGTTGTTTACTCACCTCCCCACAGAGGCAAGTTTAACATACTGACTCTGGGGTGAGGTCCTGACTGACCAAAAGAATTATTCCTGCCCCCACAACTAGTGCTACAGAGACATTTGAAGAAGCTTGACTTGATCTTGAGTCCTGCACAAGCTTGACATGGCTTGTTATTGCTCACGCTGAGCCATACCACGCCTCATTAGATCCTTAGTTAGTGTTATTCTTACAAAGGCGCCTAATACAGGGGCATTGTGATTGTGGAATAAATGAGTATAGCCAGTCAAGTATACTTACCTGGCGTAGGAGTCAACGGCTCCTATCGACCGGTGGTTTTGAACAGCAGAATATTTGCTCGAAACTCCAGTCGAACACCACTCTGAGAATAGCATCAAGATCTGACCACCCGATGTCCACAGGATCAACTGCTGATCTATCTGTTCTTAATGACCAAAGTCGAAAATTATCTATATACACTTTATCAGTCATAAAGACTATGAAATAACAAGCCTGGCTGCTGCAGAGTCAAACTCCACTCTTACTTTTGTTCCAATTGAGGATAATTACAGAATCTTTTGTACAGTATGTGTGATTAACAAATTCGTAGGTTTTTGGCTCAGTTGGTACAAAAGTCATATAGCAACCACTTGGTTGTGACTTCAGATCACGGTAGGTACATTTAATTCTATACATCAGTTTAGTTTTTACGTGATGCGATAGAAAGTGGAAAGTTTACTTCGCAGTATTAGGTGAGAATTGTTCTTATTATGGTAAGGAAATAAAGTCAACCTAAAGTAGACTTGAATTTGACAATAATTGACACAGAAAAAAAAATAAGACAAGTATAGTTAGTTACTCAGTAGAATCATCACATGACTGACGTCTTTTGGCATCATGCAGCGTTGAGGGTGATCAATTACAAAAACTGAAAAAAGTGTGATCAACGAATTCTTTACTCCTCTTTACTCCTCTCGCCATTTGTTGGGCAGTGATAAAACGACAAGCATGAATGAATGGCACAAAATGAGGATCAATTCAGCATAAGCTTACACTGCAAATTACGCCTCCATTAGAATTTTTTTTTAAAGTTTTTGTTGACATATCAAAGAATCAATGTTGAAAATCTCAGGGTTGTAGCTCTTTTGACATAGCCTGTAGGCATGATTCATATATACATTGCCAGCATACATACATAGCCTGAAGAAACCTATCCTGACAATTTTGCAAACAATTCTTCCAAATAATATTGATAACAAGTTAAAGGATGTTTGGCTAAAAGTACGATGGCAATCTTTCGATGGAGCCAACCCAAACATATCAGAACCCTTAACCAAAACTGTCAGCACTAACATAGCAATGCCAAATAGGTTTCTCCAATTTTCAAGGTAATCTGGCTGGCCGGTTGGCTGGCCGGTTGGCTGGCTGGCATGCAGTCCAGTTGATCATCCAGGAGATCCAGCTCAACAAAATTGAAGTATTCAAACTTATAAAGTCATAAAAGCATCAATCTTAAGTTCAGCGATGCGTCCACAGTCCGTAGTAAGAGTAATTGTAGCAGAAGGAGGGGGAGGAAGAAAAGCAAGTAAGGTTTGTTTTTAGTCAATTGATTAAATTCAAAAATGAGGAATTTCTATTATGACATCATTACCAGAATAATAATCAGAACATTAATCTTTTAATGACGTCTCATCTTTCAATCACATTGCATCTCTTCCTTTCTTTTTCTATTTTAAACATAACTCGAACCGACAGACCGACCGAAAACCGTCTAATAGAGATGTATGGACAAAGACTTGTTATCATTATTCTTACTTAAGTATGTTAAACCAACATAGCAGTTTTCACTTATTTGCATTTAATATTTAAGCAGCTTACTTCTTTGGAAAGGACGAACGCGTATATTTTTGTTCTTTTCGAAAGAATATATCAGCTTAATCGAAAATATCTGGTTCCTGTCAACATGTCGTCAATGCGTTGTTTTCTAGCAAACTTTTAGTACTTTCAGCTTAGGTTTTTCAATATCTAATTCGTTTGAAAAAATCTACAAGTTCTCTCTTCAGTAGGCACTCTCGCGGACTTTCGAGAAAAAGCGACAGGTGTCGATTAAAATGTCTGTAACTTGAAATCTATCAATTGAACCATAGTAATCTTCGTGTTTTTCAATAGAATAAATATTGCAGAAAATTATCAGCTATTTTTTTTTCCTATATGCAATATCAAAATGGTGAAAACTTGGCTTGAACACTCGTTTACATTCGTGACCTAAATAGACCAGTACATTTGTTCAAATTTAAGCCCGATTTTCTGCAATTCACACACATCTTTTTTTCAAATTCCACCAAAAATATGCTAATAGGCTGATTTCAATACAAATTCAGGGTTATATTTTTTTTTTAATGAACTTTCCAATGAAAACAGTATTTTTTTTAAATCACACGGATTTTTTTCTTGATCCACCCACCCTCATTTTCATGTTATAATAACTCAGTCAATAATACTAAGAAACCCACCATATTTTATTCATATGAAGATGATATTACAGAGAAACTAAATCCGTTGGGGTCTTGTCCGATCTGTCATTTTGAAATAGTCTCTGAATCAAAAAAAGAAATCATGTTTAAAATTTATTTTTTCGTAAACTTTTTTTAAGTTCAATATAAATTTGTTGTATAAGAATATTTGCTGTAAATGTTTTTTTTATTATATTTTATTAATTATGATCATTTAAAATTTTTGTCATCAAATCATTAATACTTTGGAAACCCAGTAGATCATTAAATTCTAATTTAAGAAAGAATGGGTCCTACTTATCAATAAATATAAAGTTCTACAAATTCTGAGGTTCCTGTTATTTTTTACAGTATTCGGGTTGTTTTTGTTTTTATTTCAGACGTTACTAATATTTGTATTTGGTAGTTGGTAACAAAGTATCTTCCTTTGCCTGATTGCTATCAGGCAAAGAAAGATAGCTTTTATCTGATTACAATCTTTCTTTGCTTGTCACCTTGTTCAAACATGTTCAACATGCTATATTTGTCTATTCGGGTCATCCGTATTTATCAGTAGCCAGTAGTTATTCGTATTTATCACATGGTTGCGAGAGTTTTGAAATTGAATTAATTTACTTAAGATTAAAGATGACCCTTGAACTTCCGTTACGACCTCAACAAGTAAAAAAAATGCATTTTTCACTTTCTTTCCAGGAATAAGTAAGCAATATTTCTGCATAATCCGGTCAATTAATCATTAAATCAACTTTTCAAATATCTCTAAGGCAAAATCTATTTTTGAAATATTTTCAAACATTAACTTTCTTATCTCTGTTGATGCATCAACTAAAACTTCGGAAATGTTGGAATTTCAAGCAATTTACGCAACCACGGCGTGAAAACGCTTAAAAATCCTCTGTTAGCACGACTAACTTTATGCTTTATTCTTACAACAAAAACCAAAATTACAAGTTCAAAGGAGATATCCACATTTTGAAGAGTCCTTTTAGGATGTCTGAGTTTTTTCATTTTTTCTAAACCAGTTTTTTTTCAAGTTTTAAAAAGCCTTCCAGGAAACCCAAAGTCAGTGTTCACATCGACTGGAATGGAACAGAAATAAGTTTTTTAAAACAGCTACAGTTTTGCACATTAAATACACGTTCGATAAAAGTTTGTTGCATTTTGAATTCTTCCAGTCAAACACCAAAATACGGAGAGATTTAACAGCATCTATAACATCTGTACATTGACTCAAGGTGGGCCTATAATCTATGTATAAACAAAAAAAAAACTCCATAACTGTTACTTGATAAATAGATAAATAAATTGTGCTATAATATCATAACAGGTCGATACATATTTTCACAATACTATCCTCATTGAGACAAAAAGCAAAAAGTAATTGATGGAATTTAATGTATATCTAACATGTTGCAACTGACCCTGATTACTGTTACAACCGTACCCATGGTTAGGGTCAGTTGCAATATATGGTTTCTCCCATTCAAATGAATATTCCAAACGGTATGTCATACGTAATAATATTCAGATGGTATGGGCAATTAGAAGACGGATACAAGTTTAAAACATAAAAGTTTGGATTGTTCGTCCAAATAGTCTGTGAGTGACTGAGAGAAATTCAAAAAGTGTTGCAACCGTCCCCAGTGTCTCCCACATACTCCACGAGCTCAAGGAATTGTCGCGACAGATTAGTGAAATTTAGCATTTATCAAATCATTTAGTTTTTACTTTACTCAGTTGGTAGCATACCTTTCGCAAACGGAAATTGTTTTCTGTATTCATTGAGATGTTTATTGGAAACCGTAAACCAAAACTGCCAGATTCTTCAGTTTTTATGTTGATCTAGCTGGCTGTCAATGTATGTAGCACACGTATAGGCCATGCCATCAAAAAAGGGTTGTTGCTTTTGTTCTTTCAAATCAACCTCTGAATAGATTTGATAGGGGATGGGGCAATTTAGAATGTAGTTTTGTGCTAAATTGGTACCCAGATTTGTTTTTTGAATATGCCGACTTTTTCAGTGATCGCCACCCAACACAGGGCGAGAGAAATCATTTATTCATTGCTCACCCATTTTTCTGATTTTTAATTGATCATCCCAAACACGGCATGCTGCCAAAATACGGTCGTCACATGACAGTTTCTATTGAGTGAGTAACCAGATACACAAACACACACACAACATATATATATATAGATATATATGTATATATGTATGTATATATATATATATATATATATATATATATATATATATATATACTCTTTAAAAAAATTACTTGTACTAATTAGTCTCAAGTCTTTTTGCTTTTCATATTGTAAACTTTTCCACAACATTCTTTCAGATCTATACAGATCTCCTTACACAACCACATACGCACACATATATATATATATATGTGTGTGTGTGTGTGTGTGTATGTATATAGATATTCAGCCAAGACACAAACACAACATTACAGTATCAAACATTTCCGACCGTCGTGTAAGAACCATATGGTAAGAATAAAGGTGGGAAGGTTCAAATGATCAACGTCACGATCTGTCAAATAAAAAGCTTGAAAAGCAGTCTCAAACGGAAGAAACACACCCTTTTATTGGTATGTTGGCATCCCATGATCGTGTTCAAGTACATACCACAATATCAATCTTAAACGTCTCAGTCTCCACAAAACTCATTACAGGTCGACTGATCTTCGCATAATGGCTTAATCTCATTTACTTACATAGTACAGCAATCAATGCAAAACCTCAAAAACAAGAATTAAGACCAACAGATAGTGAGAGAAGATAACATTTCAAGAACTGAAGGTTTTTTGCTGATACGGGCCTACCCAGTTGTAACGCAGTTCATTATAACGCAATTTGCGTTATAACACAGGTGGGTGGTGGACCTCAAAATTCTAATCCAGCTCCAAAAATGCCTTTTTAATGCGGATCTAGTGGAGTACTGAAGACAAAACGGTATGGCCAGGAGCGCTGGAACTCATAAAAACATAGGTAAACACGCCATCACGTAAAATAGACGCACAAACACATGTATATATATATATATATATATATAATATATATATATATAATATATATATATATATATATATATATATATATATTTGAGGGATAGAGCTCTTAGCTGTCTTTGATGGTTACGGTAGTTCAGTTATCAAATCTCAAGTAAGTAAAGGTGACTCCTAATGGAGTATGATAGCTGGTTTCATGATCTTTGCAAGACTCAAGTCAGGTCGAAATCAGGACCTTATACATACAATTTTTATGACCATCCCCTTGATAGGATAAAGTTCCTCCGAAGAGATATCTCTACCCTAAACTCAGAGCGTGCTCAATTAGATGCTGACAGAGAGCACAGGGGAATGTGTCCTAATGAAGATTTTGTCACACTTTGCCCATGGAAATTGCCGCCTTCTGCGTGTGAGACAGAGGTGCTAACCATTACACTATCAGAGCAGTGGTTGGGTCAGTATGCCTGGCTTGAAAAATCGACGTCTCTTTGGTGCTAATATGGTTTATAAAAAGTGCATTTTGTTGACTAATTGTATTGTAATGATATAGTTTCCAGAGGTTCAGGTGGCGTAATAGCAGCGGAAAACGAATACGACTGGAACTGGTAATGTTCATATCGCACATGTGTCTTTGGGGAAAACATGAATCAACTTCTCCCTGCTTCTGGACCCATTGCTAGATATCTTGACAAAATGTCTTGTTACTGGGATGCCACAATGATTGATGATCAGAGAGGTCGATTGTGTACAGAGAAACCTCTATTTTCCGAACGATGCGGGTGGGAATGTTTTATCCAGATAATCGATTGTTCGGATAACTGACCCAATCATTAAAAAAAAAAACACCCTGAGCACAATTACGGGACCTTGATATCTTGTTTGGATAATCCAGAATTCGGATAATTGGTGTCCAGAAAATCGAAGTTTCTCTGTACTTCGGTAAACCACTCTATAATGACTATATTACCTGCTCAGGCAGCAGCAAGAGGCTGTTACCTCCATTGTCAGTTTTCATAGGGACCAAATAATAATAAGTAACGGCTTCCATTCTAACTATTAAATAAACGCTTAGACGATTTACCTCATTAATTTACAAGTGTAGCTTGATAGTTGCGAATTAATAGCCCTTGGGCGAAACTAATGACAAGGCACAATATTATTAAAACATTTTATTGAACCAATGAAATTATTTTATTGAAATCATTCTCTACTTCGTCTCACCTTAGATCTAGTTCACCTATTCTCTACACCGATCAATGAACAACCGTAACCACCAAGGGGGGCAAAGGGTTCTATCCTTTTCTATTTGTGTTGGTTCAAAATTATCTGGAGTTTGTTTCTAGACCTCTTCTAAAGATGCATCTTTTGGGGAGGGGGGGAAAGCTTTTTTAACCTTTTATGTGTCTTATAATGCGTCAACCGTTATCCAAAACGGTCGAAACAGGTTCCTTTGAGTTCCAAGCTGCTCAGGCTGTCTGTCTGTCTGTCTTGCTGACCGGCTACCTATGTATGTATGTATCATATACACAGGCCACACCAATTGAACCAGACATTTCTTATTGTATCTTGAAACTTTTCAAATCGTAACGTAAGTTTGAGTTAAATTGATCCTTTAGTTTGTGTATGTTTGGCTTTTTTTAGTGATCACTGCCCAACAAAAGGTGTGTGAAGTAATTCATCGATAAACCTTTTTTCCAATTTTTAAATTGAACACCATCAACACGGCATGCTGCAAAAGAAGTGTTGGTTATGTGACGGTTTCTAGTGAGTGACTAACCAGAACAGCTTCATTTTTTTTTGCCACGGTCTCCTTAATCTATTAACCGCGGGTGTCTGAATATGCGTCGTTGACTAACTCGATAAAATTTTCATTTTATTATGATTGGTGGCAAGTCAGTCCCAGGGCCGGCCTCAAGCCAATTGGACCAATTGTTCCCAATTTGGCCCTGCATCTAAGGGGCCCCCTTGCTGGGGTAATCTACTCAAGTCCTGTCAATACTTGAACTAACGATTCTAATTTCCTTCTGAATTCGTAAAAGGTATGCATTGTTTGTTTACATTGCTTATATTTTGATTTATTCAGTATACTTGATTAAATGATAAATTAATCAATTAAAGAACAGCGTAAAAATGTACATCTGTAAAATTCTACAGACCTTGGCAAGACCCCACAAAACGTGTTTCAGATTGAGCCCTGTAGTTGCTAAGATCGGCTCTGCTCAGTCCCATATGTTAGTCAGAGCTTTTATCATGCAATGGATTATCTTTCAATCGAGAACGACTTTTATCTTGCAATGGATAACACTTACATATGCCAAATTCAGCAGTTAATAGGTTAAGAGCTTTTCTCAGGTTCCATCCCTCTCTATCAAACAAAGACACAACGCAAATAGATGGACGAATATTCATTTTTTATTATTTGAGTTTGTGCTTCCTTTCAAATGTACCACGTACCCCGACCTTGACCCTTCCATTGACAAGATAGATCATATTCATTTGGAACACTTCAAAATACGTTGGAAATACTATTTTCCCACTAAAATATACTTTTTCGCTAAACTAAATCTTTACCAAGGAAAAATTGTACTTGCATAAACTTGCGTTGATGACTGAATCGTTTGAATGTTTAATTTAAGGCTATATGCAAGAGAAAAAATGAATGCGAACTTCCACGTTAGACAAATTAAACAGCTTTTAATAATTTAACGCAGGAAGCTGCAAGAAACCTGTGGTACCCTTTCTGTTTAGATGCCAGGGGCAGGCGCTTATTTTGCTTGATAGTTGATCCAAGGCTGCATGTGACCCCTGCTGAGAAGGGCTGTTTCAAACAGTTAATTAATGATGTGCGAAGCGGAGATTCCAGAGCTTTTCATTCAACAAGTTGAATCGAGACCAACGAACCAAATCAATATGATTTTTAGCATTGAACAGTTCGCTTTGCTGTCACCGTTGCATGGCTTTAACCACTGGACAGCCCGTTTTTTTCCTATGCCTTCAAAGAATAAGAAGTAAAGATAAACGAAGACAGGTCTGGTTGGTCAAACAATAGAAACTGCCACGTGACCAACATCTTTTGGCAAAATGCCGTCAATTCAAAAGAAATTGAAAAAATGATGATTAATAAATAAGTTTCGATTTTCGCCATTTCTTTGGCAGTGATCACTAGGGGAAAAATTCAAATTTTACAAAAACCAAACATGAATACTACCAGACACAAAGCCAAGGACCAATTCAGCATAAACTTACATTGGAAAAATCACCGAAAACTTATTGGTTTTCCTGGATGTAATGAGTAATTTCTTTTTCTAGATCATGGATACGCAAACAGAGTTGATAATATCGATGGGTTTTTTTGTTTGTTTGTTGTTTCGGGTTCACTCTTGATAATATTTCGATGTTTTTTTTGGGGAGGGGGGGTTGTTGTTTTTTGTGTATTTTTAGGTCCGCTGTTACCAATTGAGATGGTTACTTTTTTGGAAATTTTTTTCTTTCCAAATCGTGTGACTTCATAGAAAAATGGAAAATCACATCTAAATTGACGACCCTGCAGGTGACACATACATCAATAGCCAGTCAGTGAGCCAGATCCACTTAAAAACTGAAGAAACCAACTTAGACAGCTTTCGTTGACGGTTTCAGTCTTTAATCTGAAACGTATTCGGCCTTGACTACTCCGGATTATCGCAGGGATTTTCTATGGCTGATAGCTGTAATAGAGTTCAATGTAACCATGGTGACTCTTATTTTCTTTGCATCTTAGGAAGGATTAAATTCGTTTGGACATTATCCGGTTCGTTGCGTCTCAGTCCGCTTCCAAGTGATCAACGATGAAAAAAAAAGGGGTCCGGGTTATGAACCTGAATTATGATTTTTAAAAATTACTTCGAATAGTTGAGCTTTCCAGACCTGCTCGCTCATCCAACATTTTAAGTCGAATCATTCACCGCTTGAACAGAAAAGACTTTAGAAGTACACGAATGTACTGACCAGTATCCACCTGAACCACTGTGGTAATTACGGTTACAATCGCCATGGTGAACTTGAAGTGCAACAGAATTGTATATTGAGAGGGTTAATCTCAATCACTGAATAAAATCACAAAGACATCTTCTGAGATAATTTCTGAACTTATTTTCAATACACACACACATATGTATTATATAATGAAGTAAAGCTCTACTCTATCTCATCTTGATGTTTAATTTACCGAGCACTTCATGAATCAAACCCATCACACATGGTATCATATTGCATTCCTGATATATATATATATATATATATATACATATATATATATATATATATAGATTTTATTGTGTCATCCACAGACAGCTGTTTCGATGTATTACATCTCTTCAGTGTGGCTATAGACTTTCCATTATCCCATCCAGAATTGAAACCTTCATTTTAGACCCAGAGGCCGATTACCTACCTCTGGACTACAAAACTGGATAGTCAGTAAGGCTGGATTTAAGCGATTTATCTATCTACACTGAAATCCCTCATCCCCCAGGGTGCTCTATTCCTTATGGAAGAGAATTGCATATATATATATATATATATATATATAGATATATAGATATATAGATATAGATAGATAGATATATATATATATAGATATATACATATATATAGATATAGATATATATATAGATATATACATATATATAGATATAGATATATATATAGATATATATATATATATATATATATATATATATATATATATATATATATATATATATATATATATATAATTTTGCTGCATATCGATTCTATTATATATCATTAAATAGTATTTTATATAAACAATAGATTAAAATAATTTCTTTTCATTTACCTAACTACTAATTATCCTATCGATTGTACGTACCATCTTGGTAGGTTGGTGAATTTTCCATACAGAAAACTACGGTGAAAGGACTATTGTGGAACGAATAGGTCACGAAAGAGCCAAGCTAAGCATAGAAAAGTTCGTGCGTGGCCAGCCTATATTCCACTCCTACATTGGCCTTGTACTAGATTACAAAACGTAAAACACTGAAATAAAGACGTCCATTATATAAAAGGTAACTATTGTTCACTTCTAAACAATCCAAATATCCTCTTTCACTGGTTCTTTAAGAAATTATCCTCGCTCAGTTTCTCAGTGGAGCGTTCTCTGCTTTTCTCTCTGAAATCTGTTTCCTGTGAACTATCTTTTCCTGCATCAGAAAGAGAGAAAGAGAGATTGAAATGGTGAGGGAGAAGGATGCAATGGAAACGAGAAAAAGAGAGAGAGAGAGAGGAAGTGAGAAATTGAAATGATGAGAGAGGAGGACACAATAGAAACTAAAGAGATAGAAAGATATATATATATATATATATATATATATATATATATATATATATATATATATATATAGAGAGAGAGAGAGAGAGAGAGAGAGAGAGAGAGAGAGAGGGGGTCTCAGAGGAACTTGCTGAAGAGTTTTCACTGGGCTTATTATTAAATAAGTTGCTGGTCTATTCAATCTCTATTGACAAACTCAAGTCGGAAACTACAGTTGGCTGTATTTTATTCCATCGGAACAACAAAAACAAGAACAATCCTCACCTACTTCAGGGGAGTAAGCCGTTCGTCTGTCCTGTTACGTTGAGCCAAAGCAGTTTATGAAATTAACATCCCCCACTGCGATTTGAGATCGACACTAGCTGATGAGTAGGCGACACTCTTACCAACTGAGCCTAATTGAAAAGTCTTACACACCCAAGAAAATTCATATTAGATGTACACTTTTATCTATTAGATACACACTATAATAATGCACCCTTCCTACTACCATTGCGCCCTCCTCCCATCTCCCTACCAACATGACAATTAGATCAAGCTTAAATGGATGACAAACAATGTTATTTAGGCCTGATCCATCCAATGATTCACACACACACATACATACACACACACACACACACACACACATATATATATATATATATATATATATATATATATATATATATAAGAAAATCCCATTTGTCTTTAAAAGAAAGTATACAACCAATGCATCCCCCTGATTGTCACCAATGGAGCTGAAACATGGAACCTAACCAAGAGACTAATCCTCAAACTGAGAAGCACGCAACGAGAACATGATAAGATCATGCTCAACCTCAACAGCATAATATATCTGGGAAAAACAGGACTCCGATACATCATAGATATCAATTAGAAAACTCAAATAGCAATGAGCTGGTCATGTTGCAAGAATGGCCGACAACCGATGAACATCACGACTACCAACATGGATCCCCACAGATCACATGCGCAACCGAGGCTGGCAGAATACAATATGGAGAGACGAACTAGATAAGTTAAGAAAGTACTGGCTCCGCAGTACCCATGATAGAGAGGTCTGGTGAATCCTGTGGAAGATCCATATCCAATGTCAGACGCTAAAAGGCTGATGATGTCTATGGCGATAAAGCAATTAGCCAAGTGGGCTGTAGATTCTTCCTCTTTACTCGTCTGTGTGCGTGCATGTATGTCTGTATGTGCGAGTTCACGTGTGCACGCGCACGTGTGTGCATAAGTGTGTATGTGTCCAGGCACTCCTGGTCACATCTTGAGCACTACAACCTTGAAAAATTGCATAAGTAAACTAGTAGACCCCATATAATAACAATTCTTCGTAGTGCTTTTTAGGGGTCTCAATGGTCATTTAGGACTTGCAATGTCCGAATCTTGTGCTGGTAATTTTAGATAAAAGATTTATTTGAGGGTGGGGTGTAATTTTAGATATATTTTTTTCAGATAGTTAGTTCTGGTACACATGCGTGCTACAGTGATTCCTTAAAGTGAGGTATGGATATTATTAATTACAATCAGTGAACTACTTATATCGATATACATGTCAATGGAGATGTAATGATCAGTATGCTCGTCAAGCACGATACTCTTTGGAAGTTAAAACTTTGTGAATCGCTCCATCACTGTGATCTTGTGCCAGACATTTCAAAGCCTAGGAGATATTTCCAATATGTGAAATGTTATTCCCAGAAGCAACATCATGACTCTTATTTCTGACAATTTTATGACGAACTTTCCGAAAACTTCTTTTTTACTTGTATAAATTTTGGCCAAGTTTTTGATTACTTTCTTTTGAAAATTGTTTAAATTATTGGATAGTATCCCCCATCAGAATATCAATTCATAGAACAAGAAATAAAAGAACTGGAAGCAATCTGAAAATGAAAAGTAAATCTAACTTCAAAACAAGTCTGGTTAGTCAAACAGAAGAAACCGTCATGTGACCAATGTCTTCTGGCAGCAAGCCGTGTTGAGGGTGATCTATAAGAAATGATCAGTGACTTCCCTCATGTTTGGGATGGAGGTGATCACTAGAAAAAAAAGTCTGAATTTTTGAAAAGGAAAAAAAACAGCGTGAATGCTGCCAGACACTAACTAAGGGATCAATTTAGCATAAACCTGCATTGTAAATTATACCCATTACTAAAAACCTAGTTTGGAGGGGAATTTTGAAGAAAAGATGTTTTTTCTTAACATAATAATGAGTTGATGTTTAAATTTTCATTCATTAGGCTCTATTTGTGCGGCCTGTGTGTGTGATAACTATATAACCTGCCAGTCAGCCAGACCAACCTAACAACTGGAGAGACCTATGTTGACAGTTCTGGTGACAGTTATGGTTGACGTTTTTTTTATTATATTGTATCTTTCCCGCGATCGAAGATAAAATTTTCGATTTCTTTGAAAATTAATATTTTTGAGACTTTAATAATGTTATTTAAGAGACAAGAAGATCAAGTTTACACCTAGACGTTATTAGTTTTACGTTTTTAAGGAAATAAATTGAAAATAATGTTTGTATTTTATGGCTGACCTTTTTTGCGCAATCATCATTATCATTATTACTCGTTGAGTTTTCACACCAGCACTGAATGGTGGCTTTCACTAGAGAGCATACAGCAATACTCAAGGGCTCTCCTCAGTATTTTAACTGATTTTAGAAGTACTGTCGTCTGGTAGATCTAGGTTTTTCCCCATATTTCCAGTAACTCCAGACATTATGGTAGGTTCTGTGAGACTGTTTCCAGGGCTCCGACCATGATTGATACTTCTGTCATCATCATGTTCCAAATTTTTTTCTAGCAACGTACAGATACTGATCTAGTTTTCCATTTTCTTTCAGTTTCACTGAAGTAAACGTGCAAGGAGGTGTTGAAAAGACGGAGCAACTTTCCCAAACATTCTCGACCCGCCCAACTTCCCAAAGTCTGAGCGTTTTTTCTCACTGTATATTGTAAGAATGTTCTTTTATACTGTAGAGTGCCGACCGAGCCACCCCCTCCTTGGCGTGACTGAGAACTTTGCAGCCGGCCCTCGTATTATTATTATTATTATTATTATTATTATTATTATTATTATTATTATTATTATTATTATTATTATTGGTGGTGATGGTGGTGGTGGTAGTAGTAGTAGTTTGATGTGTATTCTAGGAAATCTTTGAATGAATTTCTGTCCTTGGCCATGTACATTCTTACCAATTATTTTTTTTTTTAACTGATATAAAGAAGGCTTTGTTTCAAGAGTTATAGCGTTTTTCAAATAACTAGATTAAACTCGTAAAATACCCGCTGCTTTGATAACGATATATACCAAGGTGTCAAAATCTAAAGCACCGTAGCATCTGATAAAACTCCATGGTAGTTGCCTGAAGTGACCATCCCTGGAGCTAAACCAAGCCTCTCGCTCACAGACATCCGACCTCAATTCTACAATTCATTTTCCTCTCTTTCCATCTTGCTTTTCTGAAAGGCCAAGTTCTGCCATTCTCCTTTAGCGAATATCTTCACGTTGCATGATTCTGTATTTGTGGGTTTGTCTCTTAATTATGTTCCAGCTCCATGAGTGACTATTTAGGATTAATGGGATCTTCTTATTTATGAATACTGAGCTTGCTCTGCCAAAGGCCTGCCATCCGTAGGTGATTCTTCCCTTGATTTCTCCTTTTTTTGAGGGTCTCGTGGAGATTCGTTGTCCTAGGTAGATGTAGTGGTCTACTTTCTCCATTTCTGTGTCCTCAATTTTGATCTGAGCGTTCTCATTTCAGATGTGGCTGTTGCACATGATCTTCGTCTTGCTGAAGTCCATGTGTCGGCCGACTTTCTTGCTCTCTTCATTTAGTTAATCTATCATTAGTTGAGGGTCGTGAAGTTTCCCTGCAAAAACGGCAATGTCTTCTGCGAATCTGAGGTTGCTCAGATATTCGCCGTCTATCTTGATTCCCTTATTCTCCCGGTCTAGTCTTTCAACTCGAGGCAGGAGTTTGGGTGAGCTGGTGTCACCTTGTCTCACCCCTGTTTGAATACTCTTATTCATTTTATAGTAATAAAATAAATAATATTTTCAATATTTCAAGTAATATTTTAATGAAATGAACGTTGAAAGTTAAAGTCACATTTCATCTATAATTGATATGTAATATATCTCTAATATTCTAGTTATATGTCTGAAGAATCTAAATGTAAATATTTCAAGATGTTTTTTCAACTCAATTATAAATGTAAACATGAAAATAAAGTTGGCAATACTGCCATTGCTAAAACTCCACTCAAGAAAAGAACTTTTTACATCTATGGTCTGACTTCCAGGCTTGTTCAAGGAGAATAGAAAAAAATAGTTTCATGTCTCAATGTGACGTCTTTTACTGTTTTTTTCCTGCCATACGTAAACAAATAAAAAAACAACAATAAATAGCATAAGTGCTGAATATATCATAATATTGATAGTCCTCTCGAAAAAAATCTCTTGGGCCCTGTATTTGTTTCATTTGAAAGTATAAAGGCTTATGAATCCCGAGAGATTTCATGGAGACGGAACAAAAACGCTGTAAGTGATGACCTACATCTCTTGTTAGAGTCCCTCAAGTGGGAAATGATGAAAATCACATTAAGTTTAGTCCGTATTTAAAGTAAAGATAAAAACCTTGGATTGTCTTCAAAGAGACAAAAAAAAACTAGAAAGCACTCAGAGAGTGCATACCTCTGCCAACGCCATTGGTAGGGTAAGTAATTGTAGATGGATCCGCCCCAAAATGCACTCACTTTTTTCTTTGGTCATAGTCCATCCTTCCACAAAATCCCCTTGAAATTCATTCAGAGATATCATTTGGACAGTCTTCGTCGGCAGAGGCAATACTTTCTTTTTGTAATTGGTTCTACACATTCTTTTTATTTTTTCTGATTTCTTAATTAATTTTTACGTTTTATTGACAGTTAAGCAACGTCCTGAAGGGTTGGTTTCATGAGAGAGATTCTTTGGATATCTGAGATCAGATGAGTTGCTGTTAAAATTCAATGAGTATTTCTTCATTTCCTCTGTTGTGATAAGACCACATTGTTGGATCATAGAATGAGGGGAAATGTGATAGAGCCATTAAACATTTTAAATAGATTTAATAACCACGACAAAAAATTATTTTAACCTAACTGACCGAATAATCAATTAAATTCGTAGACCAGGGAACTTGTCAAACCTCGATTCTTTTTTTAGCGAATGAGGAATAAATTACTGGAATAAGTGATCAGAATATGTTCGAAACAAAAGTAGTGCCAATAGTTTCATCTAAAATAGCATAATTAACAATATTGAATATAAATATTGAATAAAAGAATAGAATAAAATAACAATAATTAACAAATTGAATGGACGATTCTGGGAGCTTTCGATTCAAATTCTCAACAGAATATGATAGTTTCGAAAAGCGTCATCAACATTCAAAGGGTTTTTCAGGCGATTGTACTTCTTGTTTGCGTCGTTATCACGACGTTTCGGCCGATTTTTTCTACGAAAGTGTAATATCAAGATGTTAATATCAAAATGTTATGATGGTAAACAGATTTTCCCACCGATCGTAAGTAAACAGAATATTCCAATGTTAGCCATACTACATCGTTTGATTCGAGTAATTTCGATTTCTTCTTCTTTACTTGTTAGGTCTGGAGTTCCATCTCTTGTTCCTGTTGAGCATTGGAAGCTGCATCAGATTAAACATTGCACTTGGCTGACTTATACGTTCAGTTAAGATGTTGATAAGGGCTGCCTCTTTGATTCTGCACTGTTTACAACAGCATTCTGATTTTATCTTTAAAGTGGAATAGTGTGAAAAAGAAATATTTGAGATGGACAGGGAGCCATTATATTCAATAAATCAATAAGTAAAACATTTTGGGCTATTTATTCTTCGTGTAGATTTTTCGCTCACTATCAAGTCTTTTTGTAAGTACCGTTGCATTGTGGAATGTAGTAACAAGCTATATCTTTTCCTGGCTAATTTTTCCATAACCAACATGCAATTCTATAATGCAATACAATTAGAAAATCAACAGCAGGCTCAACAACAGAAGTCAGCCTCATTGTCAAATCACTACCACCATTCAGTTGGATAATTTTATAACCACACAACAAACAGACAAACATTATGATAATACCCTATACAAAATAAGAAACTACATGTATGACATAAGCTGTATATTGAAATCATAGCTGAAAGGGGGGCGTTTGATCAACACTGGTAGGGTGCCATGTTAGTATATATGTTTCGTTTTTTGTTTTAACCCCCGAAACACTTACATGGTTACAAATAATGATCCCAACAAGAGTAAATTTACACATAGTACCATAATAACAAAGTATATCTTTAGCATAAAGATACAGTGGAGAAAATCACATGAATTACAATAACAAATATTGGGAAATAAGTGACTGTAGTGACACAAATATTTTTGAAAAAGTTACATAATGTTTAGTGTTTAAAGCTGTGAAGCTTTGTAGACTAGACAGATACATAGATTGAAAGAAGGACGGTGCATCTTGGCAAACAAGGAATGAAATATCGAGTAATTACTAAATTTATGCACACTTGATAAATCATTAACAGCTTCACTTCTTTACCATGCTTTTCTGCCTGAGAAATTTCTGACTTCTGCGTTTCCTAAAATTCTGGCAAATATATGGCCGGTGGCTAAATACTGATTGGGATAACTATGTATACAATCAAAAAAAAAACATTACACGGTGAATGTTGTCTAAGCCAAATGATACATTGGCCGTGTAGTAACGAGAGACCATTTAGAATTTAGAATCAAGTTTAAATCTAATATAACGCAGTTTATAATTATTCATATATATGTATATATTCAAACCTTGTCGAAGAAGAAAATCTATGGATTGATGGCACCAGCTGAAACATGATAGTGTTGTCTTTGCGAAGCTGCCATTTCTTGCATTCGAGTTGCAGAGATCCACTATTCAACCCTGGGTCAAATCCGACACTTACGCTATTAAACGATTTGAGAATCGAAGTTCTGTCTCATCCACGTTATCACCCTGGCCCTTATCCTACAGACTTTCAATTCTCTCAAACCTTTTGATAGGTTTATAAAGAATAAACAGTTCTAAAAACCAAGCAGCTGCAAAAGGAGCATTTAGGGAGTTTATTGAGTCTAGAGATATCGATTTCTACTGTAAGGACATAAATGACCTGGTTTAACATGGGCAAAGGTGTATTCAATCACCTGGAAACTAATTTCATTAAACCTGTTATGAATCACCTGTTAGAAACCGTCAACCAAAACTGTCACCCGAAACTGCCAACATAGTTTTTTTTCAGTTTTTAAGCTGTTTTAGCTATTTGGTAGGCTATGTATGCATCACATGAACAGACTGCACCAATGTAGCTAAAGGGCTGAAAATTTGAACAAACACTCCTTATTATGTTTAGAAAAAACTGTCTCTTTGGTTTTCTTTTAATTAGAAAGTTGGTCTTTTGTTCAATTTGCAACGTAAATTTATGCTAAATTGACCCCTTAGATTGTGTGCTCTCGATTTTTGAGAAAATTCAGACTTTCTTAGAGATTACTACCCAGCAAAAAGCGAAAAAAGTAACTAATCTATTGATTCCTCCTTTCACCAATTTTTTTAATTGATCACCCCTACATAGCATGCTACCCAAATGACGTCGGTCATGTAACGGTTTCTATTGAATGATTAACCAGATCTGTCAGTTTCATTTTAATCTTCGATCTTTGAGAAACGCCATTACTTTCAGGACTACTTAATAGAAAGAAAAAAATATGTTAGTTGAGTACAACATATATGCATCAAATCATCGAAAGGGGAAAGCAAGCTCAACATTCAAGAAGAAGAAAATACCATTAGTCTTAAAAAGAAGGATGTATAACCAATGCAACCTCTCAATAGTCACCTATGGAGCTGAAACCTTGAGCCAAACCAAAAGATTGACCTTAAACTGAGAACCATGCAACGTGCACATGAGAGAATCTGTTCAACATTACATGGAGAGATCACAATATATTAGAGAATAACCAGGAGACCTCGATATCATGTTGCCCAAATGTCAGACAACCTTTGATAAACACGCCTCACAACGAGCATCGCCAGTGATCAGATGCATAATCAAGGCCGGCAGAATACAAGAGACGAACTAGACAAATTCAGAAAGTACTGGCTCTGCGATGCCCATGATAGAGAGGTCTGGTGAAGCTCCAAGAAAGTGTATGTCCGATGACGAAGGCTAAAATACCTATGTTGCTGATGAAGTTGAGATAAATAGGAAGTGAGATTTGAGGCTAACCCAAGTTTGACACAAGGCCACATCGATGAAGCACCGGGAATGGCAGAAATCCTCTAGAAATAATTTGCCAAGACAGATACTCAGTAATAGAAAGGAAATGTATATAGAAAGGAAATCATATCTGTGCCTCGCATTAATAGATCACCGTAGCCTGCGCCTGTACAAGGAGTAATTATCTTATAAAAATCATCTAAGAATATAGATACTTTATCTAAAAATATCTAAAATAAATACCCGCACAAGATTTGGACATTGATGCTCCAAAATAGCGGTAAGGAAAAAAACATGCTTTTAGAAAAACAAAGAAAGTGTTACAGATAGTCCCTAGTGTTGTACTCATGCACATTTTGAAGGTTGTAGTCCCATAAATGTGACCAGGAGTGCCCGGAGACACACAATCGGACAAAGAGAAAATATTTAGTTGTATTGTTGGTCGGTCGGGTTATTTGTAGGGGGCTACGGGGATTCGATATTTGAGCAAAATATCAAAAGTAAATACATTCAAGAATGGTACGTTAGAGGCACATTGATAAATGCATGGTCAAGTATAAATCTTGTAATGTACATAAAACGTATACATATATATATATATATATATGTGTGTGTGTGTGTGTGCACGTGCACACGCAAGTATGTGTGTTTACATGGTACCAATGCATACATACATACATACATACATACATACATACACACGTACATATGCATAGATATCACTCACACATATGTATGATTGCATATACACATACATATGTACATTATAGACACGGATGTCTGCTGCTACTTTTCAGGGGCAAAGAGTTATATTCAGATTATAACTTAGCGACGACCCGGTTACCAGCGAAGAATAATACCATTTTTTTTCATGCGGATAAATTGAGTTGAAGTCACATAAAACAATTGTACAGTACCATTATCCTTTATTGACTATGGGGTTCCAACTTTCAAACCCCTTTCACTGATCTGCAGAGTGGGGGTCGGCAGGCAAATACCCGGTTCGCACCCACCCCGAAGCAGACGACCGTGATTACAGACTAGTGAACGAAGAGAGGAAGAGAAGAAGCGTGATGTGTGGATGTGCAACTAAACAGTCCTACCGAAAGAATCGGGTATAAAAACCTAGAACCACAGTGTGCAGAAGTTTCCCTCAATTGCTTAGAGAGCTTTTTTGTAGGTCGGAGTGGGAAAGCAGTAACCAAAACGAGGGAAAGGAGAAAAAAAGCTGTAGATAGAGAGAGAAGGTTGGAGAGCAGATGAGAGTGTGAGAGAGAGTGGGGTATGCAGAAAGGCGAGGCATACAAAACAAGTAAATCTAGTTGAAGTGAATGCTGAAGTCTGTTGGTGTTCGTAGATAAGCATTTTCTAAGATTAGCTTAGACTGGCAAAAGGCTCCAAGTGTCGGGCACCCTGTAAGGATCAGATTCACAACACAGTAATAATGGTAGTAATATTGCCAATTTAGCACTTTTAGCACTATATCTAGTGCGTTTTTTGGGTTTTGTTTTTCTTGTAACAGCGTAAAAATTGCTAATTAGCATTGAAGTGGTTGAACATTTTGGCTGTTTGGGACAATTTCTTTTAACGTTAATAGCCTCTTTTAGGTGCATTTTGGCGATTTTTTGGTGTCCTGATATTTTTTGTATTTAGCTCTTTGGCTGTCAAACTAGCGCGAAAATATTCCTTTAGTTGGCAATACTGCATGAGCGAATTGTTGCGCGGGACTGGCTTGTTTAACCATCGCGCTACAACAGGTGGCATTGACATTATCTCTCATTGCAAGAGCTATGGCCACTGACACTAAGCATGTATCTGTTTTTGCAAAATTGAGTCATGTCAGATTCCTTTAGTGGAATGACATGACTGTCACGAAACTCGACATTCGAAGCTTACTGCAAATTTACGCATGCGAAAGTAATTCATCAATATACGTGACAGTGATCTATACTTACTGCAGCTATAAACAGATACTTATTGAGCTCATCTCTATCTATCACAGAATTATAATGGTGAAACAACCCGTGAGGATCGAACGCTTAAAACTATCAATGGTCGGCAAAAATTGAGTGCCAACACTAGCTCAACAGCAGGCAATCTTATGTATAATGTACGCCTGCGAGCGTGTGAGTGTGTGAGTGTGAGTGTGTGTGTGTGTGTGTGTGTGAGAGAGAGAGAGAGAGAGTGTGTATGGCCTTTGTTCGTGACGTCTGTCCGAAAAGTTTCCAGCCATTTTGAATAATTTTGAATAGACAACAAATTAGAGGGGACCTTTCTGCGAGTGCGTGAACAATTATTCAATCAGCAGCGAGACGCCATCATCTTGTGCTCCGTGTGAGAGTCGCATTCTCGATGACCGAGCCTTGCCAATATACACGTCTTGTGCAGTTTTGTTTTAGGCGGGATATCGCAGCACCCACGTTTGTCAGCCTCCCCTGCAGTCCATATTTGGCTCCCTACAATTTCTAGGGGCTGTTTTTACTGAAGACGAGATTAAAGAGAACGCGACGATGCAACTGATGGCGATCCTGGATAGGACATTGTGGACTGTTTTGGAGAGTGGAGAGGACGCTATGAGTGATAAGTTCGTGAGTTCCGAAGAAAATTACTTCGAAAATGATTGAGGCGTTATCCTCAAGGAAGACTATTCTTTCGTTGATATCAGGTGTCTGGATACTTTTCGGACAGACCTCGTATAGCACTTACATACATCGACGAAAGCTTCTTTTTTTATCATTAAACCGATGTAAATATTGTTAATGTTTACTGGATATCACAATTGTCACGAAAGAGTTTCTATCACAAGAAAAAAAGAAAATAACTGGTCTGATTAGTCACTCAATAGAAACTGTCATGTCACCAACATCTTTTGGTAGGATGCCATGTTAGGGGTGATAAATCAAAACATTGGTAGGAGGATGAATAAGTTACTTCTTTCGCACTTTGGCAGTAATCACTAAAATGTCTGAATTTTCAAAAATATAAAAAAAGTAAATAAGCTGGACCAAACTAGTGACCTATTTAACAGAAGTTTACATTGCAAACAGAACCCTCCAAAAAACTATTTAGTGGGAGATTTTTTAAAAAAAGGAAAAAATAAACACTTTTTGTCCACATAATAAGGAGCTCCATTGGTGCAACCCATATGCGTGATAGATACATTCTCACATAGCCAGCCGCACTGACTTGAAAACCGAAGAAACCTATTGTGACAGTTTGGGCGGCAGTTTGGTTTACGGTTTTCTAATTAGATTTTTTTTACATCTTTTCGTGACTGTTGGAACTCCCGGTAGATGATTTGATCTGTAAGGCTGCGTATTACTTATGTCCTATGTCTTTGCATGTATGTGTTCACACAGGCAAAAATGTCACTATGACGCCATCGCACTGAATCAATGGCTTATCATATAAATACGCGCATGTAAGTAAAATATATTCGTGAAGATATGATCAAACATGTATCTGTAATAAGCGTGTGTCTGCTAGTAAGTGGAAGTGCACATACGGTTCCTAGTTCAACGTGTGCACATAATGTGATTTATTGGTAGTTTCTTTCTTATATTCGTTTACACGATGTAAATGTCATGTGGGTATCTGACCTATATATATATATATATATATATATATATATATATATATATATGATCATCTGATAACATAAATTCAGCTTGTAACACATTTGTGCATCCAAACAAGACAGCAAACATACAAAGACTATCCAGAGTAGGTCTGGTTAGTCATTCTGTAGAAATCGTCCTGTGACCAACGTCTTCTGGCAGTGAAACGTGTCGGGGTTATCAATTGAATTGTTTGTTTGTTTGTTTTTAATGTGATTGGTGCAGTGGATCACTGAAAAGTATTAATTTAAAAAAACAAAAAAAAAAAAACAAGCACAAACGCAGTCAGGCACAAACTAAGGGCAATTTTAGCATAAATATGCATTGTAAATAGAACCACAACCACCTGTAAAAACATATTTAATAGGGTAATGTGTGGAGAAACATTTTATTCTTGCAAACGTAATGAGTAAATGTTCAAATTTCAGTCCTCTCGCGGCCTGTACGCGCGATACAAATATAGCCAGCCAAACTAGCTTCAAAACTGAAGAAACCGATGTTGATTGCTCTGGAGAGGTGTATGTATTTATGCTCACATATGAATGTTTGATATGTAGGTGCATACATGTATATGCATGTATTTGTATAGATATGTGTATAGGCGAATAGATATGCATATCATTATGTGTATGTATAAGCATCGAGTGTCACAGATGTCACCATAATTCGCATAAATCACTGCAATATAATATATATGTGTATTTATATATGTATGAGTGTGTGCATGTGTGCATAGATGTGTGTGGGTGTGTGACTGTCTCGTGTTTTCTTTATCGCTGACCACATTCGATTTCGCTTCCATATGTACATGAGAGTACGAGAGAAAAGGAGATAACCTAATTATCGGAATGTATCGGAATATATATATATATATATATTGCCCTGGGAAAAAGTAATCAATGCTCAAAGTAAGGATTGCCACCTTTTAGATGGGTCAAAAATATCAAAATTGTACTTTTTTGAAAACGCAAAAATGCATCTGTTCTTCAAATGTTCATCCTAAATTCAAGTTACCTTTGAAAACAAATTTGCAGCCTTTAGATTGCAACTGTCTCCGTTAGATTTGAAAATGCTAAAATTGACCTGGCTCAAATTGACCTTCAGAGGTTACCAGAGTCCATTGCCACATATACTATGTTTGTTCTGGGGTCAAGTTACCCACATGCACAAATTTTCAGGTTGCAATCGTTTAGAAGTCTATAAAAACATATTCAGAAACAAACATTCTTCGTCTTTTCGAATATATCGTCGCAATTCTCCATAAAACTCCATCGCGTTGCTTGGGGATATTTTGTGAACACATCCTGCTGTCGAAGTTTCCATCGTCATGGAATACCCTCTCCAAATCTTCGTCTGCGAATCCAAACCATTCATTTACATTTATACACATTTGTGTGTGTGTCTCAATGAACGTAAATGTCATTAAAATGTCTTCAAATACCCACATTCATCTGCACATACGATTTTCTCATTTCAATGCTTATAAGTTAACACCAACACGTATACTATACGAGATTGTATACATACATGCATACTTTCCATGTTTGATAACTGGCTGGCTACTCGTATCATCATCTGCTAATATATACATACTCAACGGCATTGTCCCCAAAAAGAAAATAGGTATTTTTATGCATTGAAATATGCATGCTTGGTGAAGTAATGGGAAAATGTACCAACAAACACACACACAAAACACATACACACATGCACAATCTATAAGTATTTGCGTCAGTGTCTGTATGTCTGTGTCAGGGTATACATATATATATATATATATATATATATATATATATATATATATATATATATATATAGTGTGTGTGTGTGTGTGTGTGTGTCTATGCTCACACAATTTATGTTGTCTACATTGATATGGGAGTACGTGCGTAGGCATAGACATAGATATGGACGGAGAGGGAGGGAGCAACAAAGAAAACGAAGAGACAGAGAGAAAGAAACGGAGAGAGTTTGGCAGTGAGAGAAATTCAAAGAACGTGAGAGATAGAGAAAGACTTGGAGAGAGAGAGAGAGAGAGATTGATAGATATAGAGAGAAAACATGAATGAAGAAAGGAGAAAGACAATGTGAGAGATTGTCTGAGAGATAGACATACAGAGATAACGTATAGATTCGAGCAGAAGTGTCGAAGCAAGAGTCTTGCAGCCCATTGAGTTAAGAGAGCTTTCCTCTTGGAGTATCGCAGGGCCAGATTTAGCTTAATCGGGCCTCGAGCACGGGACAACTTATATATATATATATATATATATATATATATATATATATATATATATATATATATGCTGTACTGCTTAAGGGGTTGCTTTATCTCTTGGGATAGTGCTCTAAAATTGAGCGTAAATAGATAGATATTTTCAATTTTGATGCTACCGTCAGTTTCACGCAGCCATCGCAATCGACGGACAGTAGGGTTATTTTCTGTTTTCATTCTACCGTTATACGCAGTCAAGTACTCTTTCATCTTTTTCTTTTTTATTGATTTTTTTCGATAAGAAAGAAAACACAAACTTTTTATAGGCAATGGCCTAGTCGAGGCGACCCAAATCCACCCTGAGTGTAGAAGCCTGAGGCCTGTGCCCCAAGTGGCCTCATGGTTAATACGACACTTGAGTCTCGTCACAACAAGCTCGTCAGAGCATGAATTAAAACTTTAGTTTTCTTACCTGTGTAAAAAAAAAAGGTTGAGTTGAAAGGAAAAAAAAACCTATCCTCACTTGTTATTGGTCTGGTCTCTTCTGAAATCCAAGTTAATCACGTGATCTAGATCTACACACAACCTAATGTGTACACACATACAGATCCAAGCAAACCGGTTTCTTGCTCTCTCTCTCGCTCTCTCCCCTTCTCTCTCTCTTTCTCTATCTATCTATCTATCTCTATCTCCTTCTTCGTCTTCTTCTTCCTTCCTTTCCCCCTCTTCTTTTCTCTCTCCATTCATTCATACTTTCCTCTTCATGTAACATGAATTACTTCCTTTAACAGACACGCACACACACACGACCTGGACATCACAAGTGTATTTGTGCGTATGTGTGTCTGTACCTCTCTCTGTGTGTGTGAGTGTGTGTGTTTTCTTGAAGGAAGTAATTCATGTTATTCATACACATATACCCCCATCTCCCTCTCTGCTATAAAATTTGCCTCTCCTCCCCTCTTTCTCCTCGATCAGTCTCTCTCCCTCTCTTTCTCTCTCTCTGTCTTTCATTCTCGTTCTCTGTCTCTCTCTCTCTCTCACTCGTCTGTGAGTCGCACTGTTTTCTTCTGTCATTCTGAGCGGCAGTGGGCGGAGTCTAAGTCTTGCTTGATTTGTATTCCTACGCTATACTCAAACAATGGACCGCCTCACCCACCTTTCTTCGGTTTCCTTTCTCACTCCTTCTATTTCCCTTTTCTTCTAACTTATTCAACCTTCTCTCGCCTCTCCTCTCTGTCTTTTTCCCCATTAAGTCAATCAGTTTCTTTTTCTTGCCCTATCTTCTCGAACTCCTGGCTATTTGTCTCCAGAGTTGCCAAACTAGCTATTTGGTAAGGCTAAATGTGGCTGATTTTTTTTTTCTCCACTCTGGCCGATAAAAATTACCGCTGGCCGAAAATCTGGCCATTTTTTAAAATAGATAATTTGTGATACTTATTAAAGTTAATGTACAACTTAGATTATTAATTTGTTCTGGAGTATTAATGGACCAAGTAGATGACCATTTTATTTGATAAGTGGACTTTGAATTTGTATATTTCTATCACATTTTCATTCGTAAAAATTAGCAGGGAATGGAAATAGCCGATTTTAGCCATTTTAGCCATTTTAAAGAGCAGTTTTACAAGAAACAACAAACCATACTTGGCAACAATGGTTCCTCTAACTAACCTTATCTTTCCCAACTCTTTCCTATTTTTCTATTTCTCGGGTGCCCAAGCCTGTAAGGGGCTCTGAGCGAAATTTTGTTTGGGGGTACCCACCACCTTGATGAAGCCCCTGAGCAGAATTTTTATTTACAGGCCCCTACCACTTCTCGGGACACTTTGCTGATGGGTCAGGCCGGCCCTATTCTCTCTTCACAATTTATTCTTTCCGTTGACCCTTTTGAAGCCTTCCTTTCATGCCTTTCATTTACCTTTTCGCATGTTACACTGAATAATAAATATCCAACAATAGAACACAAACTCTTTGATATTATAGGGACGGGATCCCTCCTTTACGGACGGCCTTAAAGCCCATGCAAAACAAGTGGTCTGAGAAACTATATAAATCGATTATACTTAGTGTAGAGAGTTTTATTGATTACAAGTTATGAACCAATTGGGTGCACTTTTCTAATCGCATTATTCATTTATTTTTAAAAACTGCTAACAGTATCCCAATGTTTGGCAAAGAGAACATTATTTTAACGAAAATTTAAACTATTTTTGTTTATCAAAGTCAAAACATGAAATAATGCTTAAAAGTGCAGATTACAGTTCAGATTAGGAAGAGTTTAAAACGTTGGAGCTTTTGAAGAGAAGTTTATATAGATTTAAACAGATTTTGTAAAAGTTTTATTAAAAAATGGATTTTTCACGAGAAGATAAAAATACATAAAATTTCACAAGTAATGTTAATATAGAAATAATACTGATTTTATAAATATCATAAGGGCGTACATAGAGATCAGGGGGCCCTGGGGGTGCTTGGCACCTTGAGGGGCTCGTTCAAACATTTATTGAGATTTGTTGCTGTATTATGTCAGTATAAATGTCATAGGTTAATTATTATTTTCAAATACTCTCAAGGTCCCTTCGCCACTGGGGGTTTGGGGGCGTTTTTAGATAACCCCTACCTCAGCTACGCCTCTGATTGTCATTATTCTTATTATTTACAGTAAATTTTGAAAAACACTTACAAGAGACGAAAACAAGTGGGAAGAGTCGTTGAAATGCTGAAATAAAATTGTCACTAAAAATAATGAATGTATTTGTTGGCTGTTGGGTTTTTTTTTACAGAAAGATCAAATTTACTCCAGAAAGAACAATTTAACAATGAAAAAACAAACGGTAAATTGAAAAAAAAAACATGAAAACAACGATCACTTCCCCGGCGGAGTTGTTCCACCCTCTTACCAGTAAAAAGCAGTTCCGTAGTGGTAGTCGTAATGTCTGCCTATCAATACCTGCTTTTCTCCTCCACAGTATGAACACAGCAGCACTGAAAAAGGACGGACAGCTTTACTGGCTGTCGCGTTAAACCTTCTTCTTGCTATAAAGAGGCCTTTTTTTCCTTCTTTAAAACAATGTACACACGCTTTATAAATATAAAAACAAAATATATATCTATAGAATAGATATATTCTCGTTTCAACCACCACTCTCCGTATATATATCTCTTTCTCTCTCTCTCTCACACACACACACACACTCTCTCTCGCCCTCTCCTTTCTCTTTAGTTCCGACTGACTCTCCTTTTCCCCTTCCTCTCCCTTCACCTTACTCTCTTTCCCCCTTCCTCTCCCTTAACCTTGCTCTCCTTTCCAACCCTCTCCACCCCTTACCTGTCTTTCTCGTTCGCTCACACACTCGCTACACGGGCCAAAATTTTTATACGACAACCACCACGACTCGCCCGTAGTAATCTATTCATCGTTTATTACAGCACAACAGCGGGCCTTCTTTCTATACCCCTCCTTCATTTAACAGAAAGAAGAGAAAAAAAAGTATAAGATAGCCCTCTTCTGTAAAACCACTATCAACGTAACCGTGTGCTTGTGTGCGCTTTATTCACAGATGTATGTATGAATGTATATACGAACGTATACCGCGTCAAGGAAAACATATACCAGAAGTCTCTATTCTGTTGGATGGACTACAATCATTATTCGTATGGACTATCATTACTTTTAATACGGAGTTACATATTTGTTCATGACGTCTAAGGTAAGTTCCCCTACCTTTGAATATCCAAATTGGAATTAGAAATAAAAATTCAGTTATGTTTTTGTGTATATCTGATTGTAGTGAAGTGGCTGTAACTATATTTTGTCCATACCTGCGTTTATACAAAACATCAAACAATTATTTGAAAAATAAGTTTGTGAATTCATCGTGTCTGAATTTTAATGCAAATCGTAAACAAAAGTAAGATGCACGGATAGCTGATGGCCACCGGTGTAAGTAACAAG
>OY735200.1:79488423-79585923 GCA_963457665.1 Thysanoteuthis rhombus
CATACCCCTATTCGTATTATGATATAATTGGAATGGACATCGGTATGGATAGATTGAGATACATTCGTAAGTAAACTCATGTTCATTGTTATGGTCATGTCACGTTCATGGATATAGCATTAGAAAAAAAACTCATGGTGTTCCCTATTCAATAATTACTTGTAAGGTAATGAGCATTTGTCTGTCAAGCATCGTGAAATGTTCATTTTATTTTTTGATGCAAGGTTTATTATCAATTGATCAAGTACCAATTCCCTTTTCTTCTAATTTATCGATAAAAAGTTTCGACTTGATTATTATTATTATCATTATTATTATTATTGGAAGAAAAACGAGACCCTTTTTTGAAATTTGCATTGAATTATGGAAATCGTCGATGTTCTCTATATCACCATCAGATATAATGATAGTTTCCAAAAATCATCCATACTTGATCAATACTTCTGCGAATTATTATTATTATTATTATTATTATTATTATTATTATTATTATTATTATTATTATTATTATTATTATTATTGACTTTTTAAGGATAATGGGTTGATAAGGATGAGTAAATTCTCATTTTCACACGTCCACATTTCATATGTATACATTTTTCGTTTTTAAGATACCTATCGGTGTGTGAACTCAGATTCTCTCTCTCCTTTCTGTCTGTCTATCAATCAATCTCTCTCTCTCTCTCTCTCTCTCTCTCTCTCTCTCTCTCTCTCTCTCTCTCTCATTCAGTAGCTCTCTTTCTCAAGTGTAGAATAGATGCTGCTTCATGTCTCGAATTTATACACATACCGGAAAATGTTCTTGACTAATTTTGGTTTATGCGAGAACTTGAGATTTCTTTTAATTGATACGAAAATCTCATAACAATATCTGGCTCTGCATTTGCGTGTGTGCCCTCAATTTCTCTCTCTCTCTCTGTCTCTCTCTGTCTCTCTGTCTCTGTCTCTCTCTCTCTATATATATATATATCTATATCTATATATATATATATATATATATATATATATATATATATATATATATATATATATATCTATATATATATATATATTCATCATACACACATTAAGCAGGTACTACTATACCCATCTATGAATTATAACAAGTTCCGATCTGCCGACGAATTAGTTGGGAGTTCGATCCCCGCTCGCACAATCCAGAAATTAAATTTTCCAACCGTCCGATTTTAAATCGATTTCAAAAAACGTCAGTCTGGTCTGAAGATGATGTTAGCATGACATTTCCTGGGTGAAGACCAACAAAACAAACCACAAACAAGGGAGTTAGAGGGCTGAAAGCGAATGAAACGAACAACAACAGTGGATTTGTCTGTGCGTGTGTGCACTCTCCCTCTCTGTCTGTCCGTCTGTCTGTCTCTGTCTCTGTCTCTCTCTCTCTCTCTCTGTCTCTCTGTCTCTCTCTCTCTCTCTGTTTATTATATCGCAATGCCGAACACAATGGGTAAAGAAAAGTAGAACCCCCAGTGAATTATAAGCCCTTCTGAAATAGATTTAAACCGTTGCAGGTGGTGCTTAGCTTAAATTCTATAAATTTTACCACGCATTCTGTTGGAAAAAAAGATTATCTTATTTCTTTCTGCTTAATAAGAAGAAAAAAACTGGCTAGGCAAAGTGCCGACTACTCATCATTACCACCAAGATGATTATTAACCTCTATCAGATTATATTTCTTGAAGTAAATGCAGGATTTGCACAGTTCTGTATGAATAGCTGACAAAGCTGAGCTTTGTCTGAAATTGTTGTGGTGTACCCAATAAGCTTTTTTGGTCTACCACACGAGGTTGCCAACTACCGTACTACGGCAGGCGCCCCAGTTCTGCATTGATAGGATCGTTGCAACTGGGTATTTAGTTTAATAGTCTGTATCGTGTGTGTAGAAATAATTGGGAGACGAAAATGGAGATGGGTTGGATACCTGACAAGAAGTGAAGATTGTTGCTGGTGATTAAGAGATTGGTGCCCTACAGATAACCAACGCAGTAGGAGAAGACCAGACATAAGATGTAGGTATGTTATAGAAAGGTTTGTTGGTAAGACGTGGCAGTCGATGGCACAATCACGGTCGACATGGAACGAGCTTGGAAAGGCCTTTGTCCAGCAGTGGACTGATCATCATCATCATCATGACTATGACGATAGTGTATGTTATAAAAACCTTGATGAGTGCACACAGATATATGCTGATAGATAAATGTAGTAATCGAGAGGGAAGGCGTGGTTTCTGTCATATTTTGTCTCTGGTATATTAACCTATATCATTGTACATGATGCTTTTACTAAAAAGTGGCCGTTTGTTTGCTAACCGACTCGTAGAGATTCTCCCAACACGCCGGCTCTTCTAGTAGCCATGCGTTGGAATAAAAGTGGTTGCTTCGATATCAAGACTTATGAGCAGGTATCTAGACCAAATTCAATATTTTTCCCTCTTTGTCCACTGGGGTTTGTTTATTTGAACAGTCCAGAGTTCCAGGTACCGAATGCAGTAATCAATACCTTGAATAGTGCGGGGGTTTATTATTATAGCCGATTTTCGTGTAGTGTGGCCAAGGTGGCCTAGGTATTGCTGTGCAAATGAATGTAACTAAATACGAGCTTGGAAAGACAGCACCTAGAATGATAAGACCTTGAACAGAGCTGTTTTAAAATAGTATGGAAAATTTTTGAACTAATTAACCGCACTAATCAAGGTATCCCTGTTTATACCCCATAGTCGTTTTCCTAATTATGTATTTATTTCAAGGATGTTATAACCAAATGCAGTTTTCAAAGGTTGTAAAGACTTATATGCCACGTTAATATAGAGTGCACGCCTATGTTTACTGATAAATCGCTACCGTTTAATACCAAAAATTGATAATTTAGTCTTCAACGACAACTCCATTGGTCTAATAACCATACTCAGTTAGATGTACAACACTGTTTATTTGTGTGTTTGTTAGCATTGTATAAATATTTTGTCGTAAAAAGATCTGATAAGTCGGGGCTAAATCAATATCTAATACTCGTATTAGATGTGTGCAAAAGTTTCCAACAAAACGCCGGTTTTCAAATGGATAGTTCCCAGTTTTCGTTAGATCGCTGGTGAACTCTTGCACACACACACACACATACACACTCAAACACACACCGAGATATATATGTATATATTTATATATATATATAGTCTTATAGCTCTATAGCTTTAAACACTAAAGATGCAAAGAATTCTTTTAAAATTTATGTTATTTCAATCAATCATTTTCAAATATCTGGTGATGCAATTAATGTAAAATTTTCTAACGGTTTCATGTTTTACACGGAATTGAATATTTTATCTGTACAATCAGAAGTGTTTTGTGTATTTACACACACACACACCCATATACTAATATATATATATTTGTGTGTGTGTGTGTGTGTGTGTGTGTGTGTGTGTACAATCTGAAGCTAGCATATATGAGAGAGACAGGTTTTCTCATCACTACAGTTAATAATCGTAAGTTAATCAAACTGTTTTTATTATTATCATTATTATTGAAACTCCAATCCAGACAATGGAGAAGCCTGCATGAAGTGTTTCCTTGTCTCCTCCTCGGTGTGTGTGTGTTAATTTCATCTGGTAACCAACATGATTCTGTCCTCTATAACTATACACTTTCTATTTATGTAAAATTGGAATGAGATATATTTTCAGGGGCAGATCCAGGATTTTGAGGATTTTTTTTTTTTTTTTTACTTTGTAGTTCGTCTGTATTTCGACAATGGATATAATACATTTTTGTTCTCAAGGTTAATTTATGATTACTTGGGATTATTCGGGGGATTTTTATCTATAAAATTTCTTTATTCAGATTTTTTTTTAATCTAATTGTGCTTCACCCGAACTATGAGTGGGATCTGGACCCCCGCCCCCAGGATCCGCTCCTGATTTTAAGGCGAGAAAAAACTATCGTTGAAAATGCAAACAAAACACGAACTCGTTTTCAAATTAACATACAAATACAAATTTCGCACAAATTTAAAAAAAAGATTAAACTCACATACACACACTAACACACACAGATTACTATTATTACGTCTTTACACATCCTTTCTTTGAACATATAAAAACCTTTCTATACAATAGATACGCCTGTGTGTGTATATATGTAAACATGTTTTTAACTCTTCTTCTTATCCTTTGGAATAACACTCGGGTGTTCTATACATTTTTAGTCACTTCTATTGTTGAAGAAAGGCTTTTACGAAAATCTAACTGTATGCACGGAAATCTAAAAAAAGATTACTTTTTTTTTCCTTCTAGATAGAGAAAATACGTATTTTTCTTATTTTCATCAGTTATTATCTCTTCTTCGTATCTAACAATAAACGAAAGCCATTGATGAACCCTTATTATTTACATTCCCTTTGTTTGCAAAGAAAGGGTTAAAAAGAGGAGAAACGTCCCAAACGGCCCTGACATTATTGTTAACATGGCTGCTGCTGCTGACGTTATTATCCCTACTTGTAGTTCCCTCATTAAAAAAAGCCCTTTTTTTCACGCTAGAAGATCCCAGTACAAGGTTGCCAAATTAGCCTATTTGTCGGCTAGATATAGCTGATTTGTTTCCCCCGATTTAACCAGTAAAAATATACGATAGCCGATTTAGAAGTGGCAAGTTTATTAAAATTAAATGATTTGATTTTTGTTTATAATTTGTTGTCGAGTATAGTTAATCCATTTTATAAAAGGGCCTCAAATCTGCATTTATGACAAATTGAAATTTAGCCGTTTTTTGAAGACTGTTTTAGCCATAACTAACAACCATACTTGGCAACACTGATCCAAGCCTGAATAACAACGGCAACAAAAGCGCTGGGTTCTACACCTTGAGAAAAAAATTATCGGCAATTTAGTTTTTGAAACTGTCAATCACATCTGTCAGAATTGTTTTTTTCATTTTTGTTGTTGATCAGGCTGGCCATCACCAATTGAGCTAGAGGGCTAAAATTTTCAACATTCAATCCTTGTTGTGTCTCGTAGAATACGTTTTTTTAAACCTCTCCTGGATATTTTTTTTTTTTCAATGGGTTTGTTCAGTTGGAAATTGAGGTTTATATCAAATTAATCCCTTAGTCTTTTTTTGTGTGTGTCCAAACCTGCTTGAAAAATGAGACTTTTGTTCAGAGATCACTGTCCAACAAGAAGAGCAAGAGTAGAAAATTGATTCATTGATCACCCCTTATTCCAATTTTTTTCAATTGATCATCCCCAACACGGCATGTTCGCAAAAGACGTTGGTCATGTGACGGTTTCTATAGTTGTGTGATTAACCAGAACAATATATTTGTTGTTTATATATATATATATATATATATATATTCGACGTGCAGTTTTGGCCAAGAAGTTCTCTTGCCATCAACTTCTGACTCGTAACGGATATTTTCTTCCGTTATCAATTATTTATTTCACAATATCGATCTTTTCCTCATATGAACGTTATATTTTTTAGGCGTTTGTGGAATATCAACACTTGACCTTGTGGGTATCGTGTGGAGATATCAATTGAGATATATCCGAACCTCGCATAAATGAATCACCGTAGCTCATGCGTGTATCAGATCTACTTATCGAGAAGAAATATCGAGAAATATCTTGAAAAGTGGACCTTCTATCTAAAACAAAATAGATTTTTTATCTAAAATTATCCAAAAAAATATACTAGCACAAGATTCGGGCATGGTTGGTCCAGAATGATTATAGAGACAAAAGAAGCGTTCTCTTCGAAATATTACGAAAGAAAAACGTTTTGAGATTATGTTTAGCGATGTACTCATCCAAGTTTTCAAGGTTGTGGGCCCCCAAAGTGGCGTGTAGCACCCGGAGACAAACACAGACGAGCGAAGAGAGAAGAATATGTAGCCCACTTCGCTGGTTTGTCGTGCTGACCATTTGTGGGGCTACGTTGATTCGATATTGATGTGGAGATATTAAGCTTTACTCTGGTGCAAGGGCAAAGGCCGAAAATGATCACATAATGGTGCACAAGGGAATGCAGGTCGGCCTTGAAAAGCTGCTTTCGGAATAATGACTTTTATTTCGACTTGATCATTACCCGCCGGCAACGAATGATTACTCACAACTGTCTCAGCCACTGAGCTGGCCCAGTGGGAAAATACGATACCCTGGAGTTGAGCCAAGTATTCAAAAATATCTAGAATGTAGATTGGTTAAATTGTATTTTAGCGTCCCAAATTATTGATTTCTCGTTAATTTTGAAATTGTGAAGATGATTCGATTATACTAAAGTGAAAATGTAAAAATATTCAGAGGGTCACGCACGCATCGCTTTATAAAACGTACTGCTTGGCATCATTACTGTGTTTAGACATGAGAAACCCTTCCAGATCTCTGTTCTCGGAGCCAAACCATGATTACCGTTCTACGTATGGATGTCTAATGATGCCACACTCACGCACTGAAACCCATGTGTGCTTCCATCGGCGCCGGCCGTAGAGCAATGATTATCAGGTTAGTTTCACAATTCATCGGATTCGATTTTTACTGAGGGCCCCATTTTTGTGGCCCTGTGCCAGACTAATCCAAAATCAATTAAATACTGACATGCATATATGACCTTTTCCAGTCTACGTCATAAGCTATTTGGTTCAAATATTGGAGCAGCGCGCACACACATCTGTCTGTATGTGTGTGTGTGTGTGTGTGTGTGTGTGTGTGTGTATTTACTGGTATGTGCGTTTATACAAAATAAAATGAATGATTTCAGCGGTTCGTACAAGCGTGTACCTCAGAAATCTGCTACATAGAAATGATCCCGTGTGTGTAAGTGTGTGTAAGTGTATGTGTGTGTGTGTGTGTGTGGGTATGTGTTCACACGTGCAGGCGAATCTACTGGTGGTGATATAGTTGTTGAAATAACATACCTACGAAGAAAATCTAGATGATATCGAAATATATCGTGGCTCGGCGGATGTCATTTCTACGTTTCAATTAACAGTACCAGTCACACAACCTAAATCGTTGGAAGCACGTTTTTCCGCTTTTTATCAGACCAAGTCAACTGAAGGGAGATTTTTTTTTTGTAGTACCCATTCAAGCTTCTTCTATCTTACTAATAGTAAATTACAAGTAACGAGCTTCACCTACCCAACACTGTAGCATAAACTCTTAATGATTTCGCTACCAGCATTCTTCTCTACCGTTTTGTCGACTATAGAAAGACAACAATAATGAATCATTAGTTGGTGTTGTTGCAATAGCTTGGTTGATAATGATGACTGGTCTGGTTTGTCACTCAATAGAAACTGTCAACAAGCTGTGTTGGGGGCGATCAATTGAAAAATTGGAAGAGGGGGAATCAATGAATAAATTACTTCTCTCGCCTTCTGTTGGGTGGTGATCCGAATTTTCACAAACGTGAAGAGTACCGGATACAAACTAAGGCACCAGTTTAGCATGAACTTACATTGTACACCCCCTTGAAAAAAAGACTTTGGTCGGAGGGGATTTTCTTTGTTCGAGGTTTTTTCTTGACCTAAAACGGAGTAAATGTTGAAATTTTCAGCCCTTTAGCTTTATTGGCGCAGCACATACATAGATAGCCAACCAGACAGACCCACTTGAAAAGTATAGAAACCAGTGTTAATGTTGACAGTTTTGGTTGACGGTTTCTTATGGTTGTAGTCGGAGGTATTGTAATAACAGTAGCGGAAGGAGGATAACGAAATGTCAGCATTTCGCACTGACAAAAAACTTGTTTCAATTTATTCCTCTTCAAGGCATCAATGGTTCATGATACGAAGACTTGCTTTTTTTTATAGAGATCTGCACTGTTGAATAATAGAAATATATGAATGAGTTGAACAAAAGAGTTGTCTAATTAAAAAGCATTAAAAAGTGATCATTTAACGCTGCCCCACCCGACGCTTTTCTCCTTTTTTTTTTACCAGCGTTGCCAAGTATGGTTTGTTATCTATAGCTAAAACTGTCAGTCAAAATGGCTAAAATCAGCCAAATTTCATACTTCTCACGTATTCTAACGCCTTGTTCTCAGTCAAAGCTCATTTATCAATTAAAATAACTATCCACTAAAACCCCTGAACAAAAATCATAAATGAATATATATTGAACATTAACTTTCTCGAAATTTACCAGATTTAATCGGCTATCATGGATCCCTATCGGCTAAACTGGGAAAAATCAGCCAGATCTAGCAAGAAAATGGCTGATTTAGCAACCCTGCTATTTCCTGTTCTGAGAAGAAAAAAGTCCTGACAATACACATTACTACATCGTCTGACCTTACGATATTTTCTTTCTCTTCTATTTTTTTCTTTTTTTGAATAATTTTTCTTCTCTTTTCCTATCAGACATATAAATACACGCACCTTTATAATGTCTGAGACTTCGTTTCTCTTTCTTTTTCTAACTTTGTGTCTTAGATTCAGCTTGGAAGTTGTTTTTTTGTTTTTTGTTTTGTTTTTCATCTGAAGAAACTGGCTGACTGCAGTTTGAAAACTGAAAGATTTGCCCATGAATCTTTATAGATAATTTCATCATCAGCCTTTTAACATCCTCCGTTGGACATAAACCTTCCCTAAGATCCGCCAGTGATTTCTAATGGATTCTATATCTCTGACTCCTGTTTTTTCTCAAAATGTACAGTGCAGTCTTGTGGTCTCTCCGTGTGGCGCCAAGCAAGATCCTCTCCTGTGTACGTTGCCTGGTTCTTAAGTTTGAGAGCCACTCTTTTGGCTAGGGTCCATGATTCAGCTCCATAGGTGACTATTGAGAAGACACAGCAAGAGCTTGCTTATTGAAGAATACTTGATTTCTACAAGACAGGGAATGGCAATTTGTCTTTATTTACTTGCCATTGTTAATTAAGTATCGGTGTTTACTCCAAAAAAACAACAAAAAAGTGAGAGGACACAGGATTGCCTGCTCTCGAGTTAGTGGAGGTAGGGTCGTATTTGGACGTATACTGGCTGGTTTTTCTCATCTGTCAATTGTTCAAATAGAGAATTCTAGTAACATATAGATAGTGATGGAATACCGCCCCCGTGCATTCACATAGCATTATGACACTGTTTACCATCGAACCAAATGTTTAATTCGACTCCTCTGTATTTCACTGGATGCCTTCAATGAAACGGCAAAGAACCATTGGGAAAAAATGATTAGAGTTTCCAACCTCAGGCCTACACTTTGAATAGGATAAATATTACTTTCAGATAACCTAATGAATATACGTGTAACGAATCAGAGTAATTTTTTACAGTGTATGTTTTTAAATTTTTACGATACTATGGTAAGTATAGTAGTGCTCTTACGCTGACTACGACATCACTCATCCCTGTCTGAACTTCATCTATCACAAGTTTCTCTGTCTCGGCTAATTCTAAGGTTTACGACTGGTGAAACAGACGTAGAGATGACACGCACTGAGTTGGTATCACTCACTTTACCATACGCTGTTTTGCCCATAGCTGATGATTCGTGCTATTAGAAAGAGCATTTAGTGCCAGTTTGAATTTGAACCCAGTTCGCCGAGTCCATTTTTCGTGCAGCTAACCCATTGGCCACCGGCACTTTGTGATATTTAAACATGAAAAAATGGAAGAGAATCGAAATGGTGTTTGAATTTCTCTTTTATTTCGTCGTCTATAAATTCTTTGACGGGTCCACGCATCTTGAGAAGACGCTTTTCGTTCGGCTGGTTGGTCGGTCTGTCGGTCAGTCACAATTATCTTGAACAAAAGAAAAATAGGAAGGAATGAGGCGATGTGATGTCACTAAAAGGTGTTACATCGTTAAATTTGTGATGTCATCAAGAGAGCATCTAATCAATCAGTTTCGTTTACTAGCTGCTAATGATGCCATTATATCATGTCAAAAGTTTGCATTTTTGTATTTTAGAAAAAGCCAAAAATAGAAAAGAAAACGCGAAAAATTGCCATTTACGTTTTTCCTTGAGAGTAACACTTGAAGAATATTTCCGTGTCGTAATATCTTAGAATTATGATAACCAATTGACTCAAGGAAAACTACTTGCTCTTCTTCCTCCTCCTTCTCCTCCTCCTACCACCACCGATGGTGGACGCCTCGTTGAGCATCGTTCTTTTTATCAATGGGGTTTTCATTAATGCTGGTTTTCCATTCATAGCGTCTTTCTGTCCAACTATGTAATTGACAAATGCACGTCATTTACTTTATAGACGTGTGCTTGTCGTGAAGTGATGGTTAACAAGCTTATCGCGTGAAATATATAGGAGAGAGCGAGTTCGATCCTAACGGGTTCTCCACGACTATGGCCTCATGCTAAGCTAAGCTACGCTACATTTATCAAATCTCTTTGACTAACACACATGGTTGAACACTGTTATTTCTGGGTTAGGAACCGCCTATATAGCTTGTGGATTTATACTCACTGAGTGGCCAATTATTATCGATGGATGCCTCTCGTAGAGCCACTCGGTTCGATCTTAATTGTGTGCCTCATTATTTTGGCCCCATACCAGACTTTAATATATTTATATATCAACTTCTACTTTTAAATGATAACTTTCAAGTGTATTTGAAGAGGGCTTCGAAGTTACGAGATGCAAGTCCAAATCTAGATCATAAATCCTTGAGTATTCTCCTGTCAATAATAGAGGAGACGCTCTTTGTCTTATCACTCTTGGTAAGATCCATCGAATGATTCTTACGGTTGGGAATGCAACAATTTCATACATGCTAAAAATATACAAGAAAGAAGTAACTATGCCATATCGTTAAAAAAATGGGGCTAATATGCCCACTCACTTCGCTGGGGGCACAGGGGGCACCAGAAGCAATTTGGAGCAAGGGTGGACAGCTTTTCAGAAAGGCCATTTTACAACATGGAGTTTTTATTATGATGCCTCAAGATTATGGCGAAGGTGCCGGGTGTGTTACCAAGGTGGGGGCCACGGACCTCTGAGCGTCCACAAAGGTGATGATGAAGTTCGTTTTTCGAGTAATTTTTCTACCAATAAAATATACAGAACTCCAAATAACAAACCCTACTTGACAACTCAAAGGTAACCACTGAAATCTCTCATTCTCTTATTTCTGTTTAAGCAATGATTATGAAGACTACTCATGCTAAAGAACTTGAAGATGCTGAAACATAATAAGCAAGACATTTGCCACTTGGATAATTCCAAGTAGATTATATTTTATTGTGAAATTTCTTTTTGGAGTCTATAGAAAATTTCTATTCGGCTGGTGATTAAAAATAGATGTTTGTCGTACACTTACCTTTTTTTCATAGAGGGTATACAGTTGCCCCCTTCCAAGCGGGCAAGGGAGCAACTGCACCCGTGGTTGCAGCGCCCCCGCACTTTGCAATGATATTATTGTCATTGGCATTATGAATAAGCCTTCATGTATGTGTCAATATATCCTCACCAACAGTATTGATATTGAAAAAAAAACTTGATGGAGAAATAAAAAATACTTGTAAATTCTATTCAATGTTGGACATTTCTGTCCTCTCGTTAGCCGATCGCGTCGGCTCAAAGCTTCTATGCGCTTCGGCCTAGTTCGTATCTCAAAAGCCTTATCAATCAAAACAATTTCATGACATGAAGAGATGAGAGAAACTCTGAAAAACATGCTTGCTTTGATTTTTATTGAATACCTAAATTCGTTTTATTTATCTGAGATACTTTCATCTTCATAAGTTTTCGTGCGTGTGATGTTCAATACATTCAAATACTTGCAAAATCTACGATACGGTCGATATGAACAATCGTCTGCAGCTACTGCTGATACATTTATACTGTCACCTCCATTCATGGTACGATGGACTAGGAGTGAAAGCATAATCTTTACTACATGATATTACAACTACCATTTCATGGAGAGCGTGTTTGCAAATCAGTAAAACTGACGCTGTCGATATCAGTGACCTTTGAATACAGATTTAATTTAGAAATATCGACACCATAGGTGTATTCATTCTTAATCTAGACGGCTTCTGTTACTATTAATAACTTGATCTTTGCAAAGATTATATGCATATGATGTATGTGTGTAATATATATATATATATATATATATATATATATATATATATATATATATATATATATATATATATATATATACTGGTTATTACCCATGTAAATCCGAAGATATGTAAGATTTTCTATGAAACTATTATTCAAGAAAAAAGAAACAGTGAATTTGTGTCCGTTTGAGGTTTCAAATAGTGAGTAGGAGGTATTTCTTTCAACAAAATTTTAGTGCCAAGCGGAAGAGTCCAATGTTACGGACAGAAAAACAAAAATCTCTCACAGTTTATTATATAAGTATATCAACTCGACATGCGTTGATATCAGGCCATCTCACAGTGGGAGATCCGTAGAGGATCAAGTTTACTAACAACGGCCAGCAGGTTTGGCTTGCTGATCATTTCTATATGAAGTTGGTTCTGATCTGTTTTCTTCCCGTATGATTTGTTAACTCAGCATACTTTGGTATCAGACCATCAAACTGAAAAAAGGAAAGCCTGATTACAAGCAATTATACAATACCTATTTACCTTGACTTTTATACTTATGATTGTCGTAAGTTACTTAATAACCCACATAGTTACATTCATTAAGTAAGGAACACATATATTGAAATTAAAGTCTACACAAAAGACGCTTGACATAAATTTCACAGACACTTCTTAATTATTTATCTATTCATTTACTTGAAGTCCTAACAGTATTTAAAATCTGTTTGCAATTACAAGATTACTAGTCATGAAACATTACTGTCTGATTATAGTAATACAGATGGTGTAATCATTCATTGAAGTGATTATTATCGTCCCTGTGAAGGCTACGGTATCAATAGTTATGTACCAATATGAACACCAGCAGAGATAAAACTAATCTAAAAGTCCGTCGAGAAAAAAGAAATTACTATCAATCGCTTGCTATATCACTTCTAAATATACTATTTGCGCGGCGTGTCTTTGTAACTCGAACGCATAAATTAATAAATCAGTTTTTCACTTAATTTTCACAAACTTTTTGTTTCATCAATACGTGAATAATCCCGTCCTCCTGATAGGTACTATGCTTCTTTATTTATAAGGAGGTATATATAGATATATCAATTGTCTGTGTAAGTAATATTCTACGAGTTCTTGAGTAGAAATTCAAACCTTTTCATGCTGTTACCTGCTAAAACTATACTATGCTGTAAAACAAGTTATGAATACAATTTTGATGTCGGAAAAAATAATTATTCCCTGAATAAGTTTCCCGGACAAGAAAACTATTTCCTGGATTATTTTATATATTTATATATGTATGTATAGTGGCCAAATTGAATTGTTTCGCCCCTGCTAGGAGAGGTGTAATATATTCGGTCATGTCCGTCCGTGTGTTTTTCTGTCTATCATTTCACACGATATCTCCTAAAGTGCTCGGTGAATTTAGATTACATTTTGTGGGATTGTGGGTAATGAGTGGCGGAAGAAGTGATTGAATTTGGGGGTGAATCCAAGCACAATTACTCTTTCTGCGTCGTAATTATATGTCCTTGCCACATTATATCGCCAGTAGTTCATGTCTGTCCTCTTGATATCCCGAAAAGTTCTTGATGAATTTCAATGAAATTTTGTAGAAGAATAGGCAATCAGCCATCAAAGAAACTATCAATACGCAGTTATTTCCCCTGGCAATGCTGTTAGTAGAAGTACGCGCTCTCTGAATGCTTCCTAGTTCTCAAAAGTTTTTCTTTGAAAATGATTGTAATTTTGATAAAGTCAAAAGATGATAAGTAACACCAAAAAACCTTTTGTTGGCAATCAATATCAGAGTAATAAACAAAAAAGGTTATTTGATTAATTTCTTTAATGTTTTTCTCGTCGTAAAAATGTTTATAGCATTCCATTTTACTTTGTTCTTACAATGATTGATGAAATTCTGTGTTTTGTCCTCTTCAGTTCTATCTGATCTTGAAACAGGACCACAGCTTCGTGGTATCGGGATGCTCCAAGTGATTATGAATGAGATACCGATTCCAGTAAACAATCACTATCATTTCATTAGCGCAAAATTGATATAGGGAGGTCGATAGTAATTTTGGAAGTTAATCATTGTGATTTCAACTGTCGAATCACCGTAGCCCCACAAATGGCCCAACTAACCAGCCAAGAGGGCTACAGATTCCTCTCTCCTTGAATGTATGTTTCTATGTATGCTTGCGTGGGTCCGAGCGCTTTTGGTCACATTTTTTGGTCAACAACCCTGAAACTTTGCATGAGTACACCACTACGCATCATCTAAAAGTCTCTTTGTGTTGAATGTGTTTTATTTTTATTTTTTTTGAAGAAAAATGCTTTTTGCAGTCTCTGTGGTCATTTTGGACCAGTAGTGCCCAAATCGTGAGCTGGTAGTATTCAAATAATTTTAGATGAAATATCTTTTCATTTTTCATCATTTTTTTAGATGATTAGTTCTGGTATACGGGCGGGTTATGGTGATTCATTTATTCGTGGTACGGATATTCATTTCGTAGCTTTTCATTCGAGCCAATATCACGACTAGATTTTCTCGAGGGAGACTGTTTCGCCGATTAGATTTTACAAGAAACGGATTGATTTGCGATGGGACATAGGTATGAGGTGAATTTTTCCACGGTCAGCAAACTGGGGGCAGGGGGCAATTAAAAAGGTTTTATGTCTTGTGGGCCGAGGCATGAAATAAGGATCATACAAGGCTATTGGATCTGTTGGTCTTTTAAGACCTTGGTTTTACATTTTAGGAGTATGTACCTACATAAACCTTTAGGTTTCTACCAATGAAATGAGAACTACGAAATTTCTTCTTTCTCAAGGGAGAGCAAATATTGTACAATTGTGGTTCTAATTCCGTGGTTCATGTAATCAAAACTGACTGCAAGCGGTGATCTGAAAATAATGATTTTTTTTCTTTAAGCAATAAAACATTGATTTATTTTTGGCCGCCCAGAAGTTTACTCTATTTTTCTGTAAAGAAATATAGAAAAGCAAATAATTTTCTTCAGCACCATCCCATATTCAATGAAGTCGTTCGGCCGGATGAAATGAGACCGCTGGCTGTATTCGGCCAGCAGGTCGTAGTTTGACGACCCCCGGTCTAAATGTTCTCTTCTAAGCCATTTGATTGAAGCAACCGTATGTTAACCAATAGAAATTAGTTACAGCTGTTACCTGGGGCAATAAAAATACATATATAATCAATACTAAAAGGGCTTCTCGCCTCAGGAAAAAGAAATTTATGCCATATTGGTATTCTCACAATTGGGGTTGCCTGTCTACTTCGAAACTTGACTTTCAAAATTTTGGCTTTTACCTTAACACTGGCCACTGTTGAAAATATATAGAGATGAAAATGCGCTTACGGAAATAGGTGTATGATAAGGCTGAGTTCCAAGAACTAGATATACGGTAATCTCTCCATTAGTAAATATTCAACATACAAAAACCTGGAAACAAGTAGAAATATGACGTACCCCCACGTACCCCTTCCTCATTTCTATCCCTAGAAATATACAACTACTTCGACCATCGTACCGTTCCATGTATAGGTGCACGACCTAAGAGAAGGGGGCATGGAGAGCAGCCCCCCCCCCCCAAAAAAAACTTCGGGCGAAACATTTTTGAAAAGTTTCGGACAATTCAATTTGGATGTGAACATGTACATTTTCGGGCTAATCAAACCCTTTGCCCCCAGCCCCCCTCAACAAAAGAGTTCCCATACGCTCATATGTTCATATATAGTTTTTATAGAAGTGCGTGTGAATGTCGCATATTTTACAGATACAATGGTTTTGAAGCATTGGTTCGCCTCGCTGAATTAACAAGTCAGCCCCTTGCGAATGGATTGAACGTGAGGAGACTTACTTGACATTCAGTGAGTACCCTGTTCTCACCTGTGTGTTTGTGTGTGTGTGACGGTGTGTGCGTGTGTACACCCCTATCAGTCTATCCTGTAGCTTAAACTCCATTTAAGTGGGTCACACTCTCCTATAAAAGTAATGGTAGTAATAAATAGCAGCAGCAGCGACAGCAACATCCTACCTCCTGGCACTTGAACTAAACTGGACTAGCGACAGAAAAAGCCAATGCTACCTTCTTACCTAGGAATCTGGTGACAAGTGAATAGCCTACCTGGGTCCCACCTCTCTCTCTGTCTCTTTACACACACACACACACACACACACAAACACATACACACATATATATGTGTGTGTGTATGTGTGTCTCTCTCTCTCTGTCAATCTATGCTTTTACCTCTCCCTCTCTCTCACTGCATGTGTGAATCTTTCTATATATACTTCTCTCTCTTCCTCCCTCTCTCTCTCTTTCTCTCTGTCTATCTATCTATCTATCTATCTATCTATATATATATATATATATATATATATATATATATATATATATATATATATATATATATATATATATGTCACTCTATCCCTGTGTATCTTTTTCTCGGTCTCTCTCTCTCTCATCTGTCTCCGTCTGCTTGCTTATCTGTCCCCCTCTGTCTCTATCTCATAGATATACTTATATATATATATGTATATATATATATATATATATATATATATATATATATATATGTGTGTGTGTGTGTGTGTGTGTGTGTCTTTCTCTCCCCCCATCTCTCTCTCTCTCTCTCTCTTTCTCTCTCTCTCTCTAGCTATCTCCCTATCTGTCTGTCTGTATGTCACTCTCTGTTCCTCTGTCTCTGTCTCTGTCTGTCTGTCTGTGTGTCTGTCTGTCTGTCTCTCTCTCTCTCTCTCTCTCTCTCTCTCTCTCTCTCTTTCTCTCTCTCTCTCCCTCTGATCATGGAAGAAACAAAAAAAAAACTAGCACATCCAACAAAAACACAACCTTCAACGACACCCCCATCTTTCTCTATCTAACTCACCAACCTATATACCTACCTACCTAGGCTGTTACCTGTCTTAATGATTTGACTGTCGCCTTTCCGCCGTTTCCCTACCAGTCGCTCACTCCATCCTACCAAAGCTGCCATATCAGGCACACACACACACACACATACTGCCCTTCCTTATGCCACCACCAACCACCTCCGCGTGTGTTTGTGACACAGGTCACTGAGCCAGCCCAGCTAAAAGAAGGACAACATTGTCAACCATTCCTACCTCGGCCAAACCAGCCGGTGGTTTGGGCTTGTCGGGTTATTTCATATATTTCTTTTCTTCTTTTGTAAACGTTCTTCCTTGAAATCTGAATTCTTTTTGTCTTCCGAATCGGCCTACGTACTTCTCCACGCAATAGATATGTCCTATTCGACGATCTCCTTCCCGTTGATTCTCTCCTATCGAGTTTTGACTTTATTTTCCTCACCGAACAACAATGACTATTTCAGAGTTCCGGTTTGGACTAGAAAGTTGAAAGTTTCAAATGAAGGATAGAGAGAGAAGGGGAAATAGAGGGACAGATTCTATTCCTACGTCATCAATTAACGAGAGAAGGAGAGAGAGGGGGAGAGAGAAGAAGAGAAATATAGAAGTGAAGAGAGAAAGAGAAAATAAAAAGCTATGGACGTTGGATTTCAGTAAATTTCTAAATTCCCTCAAATTATGTCTAGAATTATCTAGATTTTCATGCCGTTTACCTATAAAAATATGTCGATATAATTTCACCAAATCCCTTTACCTGGCCGAATTCGAAGGTCTTTTTTCCCGTTGAAGTAAAAATGTTTCTATAAAAGTCGAAATATTTTCAGAACTTATAAGCTCTAGTCACAGCAGAGTTTGTTTATGTATGTTTCATTTATTCTTAATGTTGGATGAATATACCATCAAGTTATATATAGCCGTGTGTAGTGTTCTTACGCTGGCTACCGCTTCAGTCGTCCCTGCCTAGGCTTCCCGTTACATAAGTTTCTTCCGTCTCTTTTGTTCTTTTGTGGTGTGTGAAATAGACTTTGAAGTGACAAGCACCTGGAAGAGCGCCATTAGCTTCACTATTCTCACTCAGCGGACACCCATCTACATACTGACCAGGCTTGGTGTTGCTTAACTTCAATGATCGTGATATATTGAAAGTTGCTTTTTTTTTTTTTTGCTGTTGAATAGAAAAAACGAGAAGAAAAATTAGCTCTATACTCTCTGAAATAATTGATAAGCTAGCTTGAAATCGAGGACACACACACACTTTTGGTTTGTACTACGTATATAGATAGATATATTGATAGATTGGTACGAATATATATCGTTTTGTAGACATGGCCGTCCGCGGCCACTTATCCAAGAAGGAGCAGAAGGATATATTGAGGGTGGGGACAAAGAGATTTAACTGGATACGGTTGTCAGGTAAAGAATAGGAGAGTGCCTAAGCCGTGAACTATAGTCTTAAGCTGCCACTGTTTATAGAGAACCATAAAAGAAATTTATCAAATATATACGTGTATGTACCTGAAATATAGGTACTGACCAATTAGCATTGATAAGTATGTACGTAAGTCAGTCGATAAGGCCGTAGCTTGATGATGAAATACTACATTGATACTGCAAAGATTTATTTTTTGAACCTGATCACCTTTGTCAATGTATTTGACCGAACGTTTCTCCATAGATCACTCAGATCGAACATTGTAGAAAGATGATTTCAGTTCAAATCCTAGCTAATAATTGTGGACGGCTACGGACTTCATGATCCACCCTCGTGATATTCAAAGCTACGGATAACAGACGTTCGAAAAAAGCGTTTCTTGTGTGATTTCGATGTGTGTCTTCAAGATCGCTAGAATCAAATTACTAAGCCTGGATATCAACGGGGCATTATAAATTCTTTGTGCAGTTCTAAATCTCAACTCTAATCCAGGATAAGATTTTCAAATATTTTTTTGAACGATTGAACTCGTTCTTGCTGTCTGTGTTGTTAACACGACGTTTCGGCCGATCCATTCTACAGCCTCTTCCAGGTGTGTTATCCAGATGAGATGGTAAACAGAACTTTTCTCCAATGGTAGCAACGCTTATAATCGTATCGATCGGTTGAAACGCCGTGTCAACAGCACAAACACATAAAGGAGGTGAATCGTCTGAAAAACTCCTTGAATTGTAATGACCCTTTTCAAAAGGATAAAACCTAATCGTTAAGAGCATTGAGAAAAGTATATATATATATATATATATATATATATATATATATATATATATATATATATATATATAGTGTTCTAGGAAGATAGTACATGTTCTCATTTGGCTGTTACAGTCTGCAAGTGTCTTCATACTGAAATGTTCCTAAAATAGATTGGGAAAAGTAGACTGATTTCCTGGCTGCCATGATTATTAGGTTTTAACCAACTGGACTTCTTCTGTGAGAACGTGTGAAGATTACTTTTTATTTAATAAAACCTAGCCCTTTAAATGGCCAATGGGCCAACATAACTGATACAAACTTCAAAATGTATTCATAGAACTACGGAATCGTTTCTCGGTTTGTATTCGCGATGACAGAAGGCGCGTCAAAGATTAACAATCTCAAAAATGACAGAGGAAATCAATCCATCTAAAATTGAATTGAAGTCTTTCGCTTATCCTTTTTACAAATGATTTTTATCATTTATTGAACTGAAGTCATGAAGTGCTGCATAACGGAATTAGCTTTTCAAAATAACAAAGGCAATACAGGCTTAATTGATAAGATTCGCAAATATCTTAATTCTCGTTAGACAAAAAACATTATTACCAATTGTACAAATGACAAATCTTTGAACACAAATGTGATTAATCCAAATCTTGATCTACGAATGTGAGGACAAAAATCTTGGTTCATGTTACGTTAAGCGTCGTAAATTTATAGTAATCAGAATCCTTAGTTTTACAGTTGTAAAATAGGGTAGTTAAACATAGCATACGAAGGATAAAAAGAGTCATACAAAGGCTCCCAAAATTATAACTATACAATGTATTGATCAAATGTTAACACAATCATGAAGTTCAGAGCCATTAATGTGTTGCTTATCAGAATAATGCACACCGTGAAATCGTCTATGTTGAACGGAAACAGAGCATCTGACATACCAAAATGTCATCAGATTTTTTTTTTTTTTTTTTTTTTTTTTTTTGAGACGTATCTAGAGATTTTGGACGGTCTGGATGTCTGATAAAGAACAAATTGATAACTTTTGACTTCGTCACCGCGTTAATATCTGATTAATACATTGTTGAGATATACTTGAACGTAATGTGAAACCAAAATCTTGCTGAAACATTTTGCGTGAGTGTATCTGCAAATGGTTTTATATGAAATACAAAATTTGGCAATGTTGGAGGTACTTGCTACGGAACTGTTCTCTCAAGTCTTATTTGTTGTAATTCGAGCCAAAATCGAACCACTTTCAAATTTGAGAACTGTGGAGATGAATGGATCTATTCTAGGTAAATTTGTGTCATTGTTACGCCTTATTGAAAACTGCTCGTGGCAATATTTGATTTTCTTCCAAAATCATTTGAAAAATATCTTAGAAGTACGAATTTTAAACAATAAGGGCTGAAGTAGCCCCGATCAAGTCGTTAGTTATCAATAATTGATGAACCAATCAGACAACGTATTTCAATGCCAGTTCACATCTTGAAAAAAAAAATGATTTTTTTTTGTTTGCAATTCGAATATTGCAAAGATGCTTCTCGGAATCACTTTCATTCTTTGTTTTGAAATTGTCTCATGGACCGAGTCTCCATTATTTTTTAATGTATTTACTCCGCTTGTAATTGAAACAGCGTGTTAGAATTCAATTAGATTTTGTTTGTTTAGCTCATTGTATGACACCTTGTCATAAATATGACTGAGATGCTCACCTGAAACCAATTAGCTTATATAAAGGACCTGGGACGGAAAGGGTGGGGCAGAATTTACAGAGAACCTGCATGGGACCCGAACAAAATTGCATTTAACAAACAGAGACAAAAGTTTCCTGGCAAGTCGTGACAAGATTTGGTCCTAAATTAAATTAATTTTATTCTTTAATAACCCTTCAAATGGTTACCCCTTTGATTCTGACCAGACATTTTATTGATTCTACAGGTCTCTGGGTGGTTAATAAACTTTCATGATTAGTTTTAGCTTCATTATAGAAACGCTAGGATAAATATTTTCTGTGTACGTATTCCCATTATTCAAAGTGAAAGGCAATAGTCGAACCACAGGTTTACAACCACATCACTAAACGTATACGTACGCACGCATTATCCTTATGGGTGCCTCGGGGCGTCGTGTGTGTAGACTTCATGACAAAATCCTTTTAAATGCTGTGGCCTACTCCAGCAGGATATCGACATGGTTCAAAATCTGGTCTAAAAAGCATACCACTAATTTGCTACTATGGGAAAATGTCAAGTGGAAAACGAGCGGTTTTACTAAATGCCATCGACTACACAACCACCGGTAGCGAATGGATTCCCCTACAGACTTATCAGCCCTCCTCCCTGACAAGTGAAGGTCAAAGTAATGTGGATAATGAACCCTCAAAAAAAAAAACTATTTTGCAAAAGAATGCTCATTGTTTGAGGCCTCCGATAATATTGACTTGGCCTTAAGCTATGTAAACGGTCGTGTTGTTTTGTTTCTCCAAACACTGGACTTTCGCGTCCGGGCCAGAGAGTCAATGTTGCTGTGTTAACAACATACTTTATCATACTTGCTTACAGGGGCGGATCCAGGGCTTTGAGCAGGGAGGGGGGCATTTTTCTGTCTTTTACCTCACCTTTCAAATTTGTCAATGGATGCAATATTTTTTTGTAGTAGTAAGGTTAATTTATGATTATTGTTATTGGGGATTATCTATTGTTTTTTTTTTCATTTAATTTACAAATTTTCTTTCTGGTATTTGAAAATAATTCAATTCTGCTTCGTCAGTAATCTTTAGTAGTAATGAATATAACTTCAAGTATATGAACACCTATTCTTTGGTGTGTCTGCATACGTAGGGATAAATTTAGTCTAATGACGAAAGAAAGCATTAGCTTTCTACTTGTTATGTTCATTTCTCAACATAATGCTCTTCCTTCTCAATACGCTAACCCAGCGCTTTTCCCCTAGATATCATAGATAGAACATTAATTACCTTGTGAAATTTACAGATTAAAATCCAGCCATTAACTGTGTCTGGCTACTGACTTATTTGACAAAGGAAGGAGAGAAAAAGAGAAGACGAAAAGAGAAAAGAAAAAGTTGAACCAAAGCGAAGAGGTATAGAATCCTTCACTCTCTTTTTTGTTCAACTTTAACGCTTTTAAAATCGGAAGTTTGCAGCGAATACATGATGATGAGATTGTACATTTTTTTATGTAACCCTAACTTAATGCACCCATGTAAAAAAAAAAAACGATATTATTATTTGCTGTTAACAGCGTTGGCGCTTAGATATATGGTATATATTTCCCCTCCCCTGGGAGTCGATACGATCTGTCCATTGATTTTAAAAAAAGGATGGCTAAAGGACGAGGAGTTTTGTGTAGTGGGGAGACAGGTTTGCATCGCCTTCTAAAATCCTTCTCGGGACCCTGTTCATTATGTATAAAGAATTTACATATTTTTGTGTGCGTGTGTGTGTGCATGCTCAACCTTACATGGAATGATCAAAAGACAGCCCAATATATCAGGGAAAAACAGGAATCCAAGACACCATCGAATCCACTAGGAAACTACAATACCAATGGGCTGGTCACGTAGCAAGAATGGCAGACAACCGATAGACATCAGTGATCACATGCGTAACCGAGGCCGACAGAATACAAGACGGAGAGACGGACTAGACAAGTTCAGAAAGTATTGGCTCTGCAACGCCCGTGATACAGAGGTGTGTCGAATCCTGGGGAAAGGTCTCTGTCCAACGACAGACGATAAAAGAGATAGATGATGATGATGATGATGATGATGGTGATGGTGATGGTGATGATGATGATGATGATGATGATGATGATGCGTACTCAGCTTATACATCCACAGACAGAAAAAAAAACAGCAAAAGTAAAAATAAAATTACATTAATAGAAACGTAACCTAATGGATCTCTCCAATAACGATAGTAATTAGTGCAAGAGATAGCATCGCAAGTCAAACGAATCCTCAAAAGATCAATTCAGATAGCTTGAAATAACCTAATAGGTATTAAAGCACTTACGCCCAACTCTTAATCAACAAAGTTTAATGCTTTTAAATTGCGTATAGATAAAATTGAAGTACAAATTTCTCGGGAAAAAAATTAGTGTAACAGAATAATGTATTAGAATATACTATGGGCAGTACCCGTTCCACACACACACACATATGTACACACAGATATATTTCTTCAATTGTAGTTAGATGTACATACTTTCGTGTCTGTTGTAATTTATTTGACTGAACTTGGTACAGTGTAGTTCCAATCTGGGTGAGAATGCCTGCTTGCCTTGAAAATAGGCATTCGAAAAACTTTTTACGTGGATGCTTGTGAAAAGTGTTCGCTCGGATAGTGTAATGGTTAACACATCTGCCTCACACGCAGAAGATCCTGGGATCCATTCCAGGTATGGGTGAGGAGCGTGATAGTTCTTCATTAAGACCAAAACCCCTGGCACACTCAGCAGCTAATTGAGTACACTCTAAGCTGTGTGATTAGGGCGGAGATATCCTTTCAGTGGACTTGCATAATGCCAAGGGGTGGTCGTAAATATTGTAGGTATAAAGTCCTGGTCTCGACCAGACTTGCAAGGATTACTAAGCTGATGAATGCAACAGAAACAGGGACCTTGTCACCGTCCTTCATACTCCACTGTAGGTTGTCTCTTCGCTTTGCCTTGTGCAAAGTACATAATTACCTAAACTTCGAAACAGGCCTGCAGCATTTCTCCATTATTCATCGCTTTACTTGCGAAATAATATCATATTTTTCCCAATTCAATTTGGTCACTTAATAAAATTCTAACAGCTCTTCATGAAACAATGGTTAGGAAGCAAGTCCAATAGAATATTACTTCTGTGTAGTGAGCTCGATCTTCAATGAATGCACGTATTGCAGCTTTGTGCCAGACTAACCTAAGCTCAGTAAATTAGAACTTGCATAAATCAGATGTCTATAGAAACTGTCATATGACCATCATCTTTTAGCAGCATGTCGTGTTGGGGGTAATCAATTAAACAATTGGGGAAATGGGCTATGAATTAATGTTACTTTTCTTGTCTTTTGTTGAGCAGTGTAAAAAAAACAAAAAACAAAATACGTGAGAACGCTAGCGGACATCTTACATTGCAAATTGAGCCCCCTTTAAAAACCTGTTCAGAGAGGGGGCTAAAAAAACTGTTGTTTTTTTCCTTTCTAGACACAATAAGGTGGGAATATTTAAATTTCAGCCCTCTATCTCCTTTCGTGTGGCCTGTATGCGTATAAACAGATTGCCAGTCAACCAGCCAGCCAGACTCGCTTAAAAACTGAAGAAACCTGTATGAACAGTTTTGGTGACAGTTCGTGTTGTCACCCAATTCTGGCGCGGCAAAATGACCTATAAAATGAAAATAAAATACAACGATTCTACCTCGAGGTTACGCTGAGCAGTTGATGATCGTTAATCAATATTTGCATCGTTAAATGATTGGTGTTTTATCAATAGGAAGTTATAATCGGTAACTGATTTTATCGGCAGTTGAACCAATCGCAAAGCGGGATGTTCACGATATTTATTCTTGTGTGAAAGTTCGTGCACAAAAAATGGCTCAAAGCCAAATTGGGAGCTGGAGGAAAAGGTTGGTCTTCACAATCCTGACTTTAACTTGGCAAGTCACATTTACTGACCTAAACGTTAAGTTCATCCAAGCGGGGTGTCCACTGTGCAATTATATTAAGAGAGAGAGAGAGTGGGTGGATGAGAGAGAGAGAGGGTCAGAGAGGAGAACGAGAGCTGGTTCAAATAACAGCAGACGATGATAAATTTATAGACAGGTACACGGACGCTTAGAAAGATCGACACGTTTTTGTCAGCAGTTAATATCGCCTGTGTTGGACAACCTGGCTTGGCAATAAACGTCGTATACCGACAGGTAATTAAAAATGGTGGAAAAAGTTGAGTCGACAACATTAACTACGAGCATACAATAGCCAATTACAGACCCTACTTATAATGCGGTTTGTTAACGCGCGTTTCGGGTTATAACGGACAAAAAAAAAACAATGAACCCCAGAATATCATCTGGCTCCAAAATAGGTAGACCTAGCTCAAGAATAAGTGATTATTATCGTGGTTTGATTATAACGTGATTGGCTTTCTTGGGCCGCAACATCTAAAGGCCCTGTATGTATACAAAAAAACAAAACATGTATAGAGTTCTGTACTATGTACAGTTTCAGGTATCCACTGGGGTCCTTGGAATATATGCCAGTGGGTTAGGGAGGATACAATAATCCAAACTCATTGTCTCAGGTGTTGCAAGATATCAGAAAATGTTTTTTTTAAATATCCGTATCAAGAGGCTTCATGTGAATTAGAGTTTTTAAACGGGCATATGTCGGGGGTATTTCCTTCACAATCTATACACCATGAGTTTAATCACGAAGACACTTTCTAACCTTAGTCTAGTCTAGTACAATATCACTAGTAAGGATCAAACTCATCTGAAATTCGAGACATTTGTTACCATTACTCAGATGCCCATTCATTTATTGAACAGCATTATCATAAGTAACAGCGGCAGCAGCCATTTAACGAATGTCATTGAACAAAGAATCTCGCAGCGCCAATATCTCCTGAACCTATCTTAATCGTCATGCTGTCTTATTGTCTGTCGGTTGAAATTCTGCGTATGATCTCAATTCGAATTGAATAACTTTCATAACTGAGATACTTCAGGGTTCCAAAAGCTGCCATCTTCAAAACTCAACCAAGTTGGGTTTTTTCTAAATGCCGTTAGGAGAATACGCTGACTAATAGTTTGAAATTATTTTTTATTATTATCTCTAAAAGTCAATGTCTCTGATCTCGTTATTCAATAAATGCTTCGTATAATACCATCTTCAATCACTCCTACTTGACTGAATACTCGTAGGAAGTGAATCAACAAACAAAAATATTGTGTATATTCTGTTTCCTGAATAATTAGAAAAGATACATCGTATTTTACGAGTTATGCCCCTAGGTGTGGAAATCTTCTGAACAATGCTGAGTACGATGAGAATGAGAACAACTTGGATTGTATATATCGATTTACGTTTTCGTAGTTTGGTATGCACAACAAGAATAACCTTCAGCTGTTGTCAGGAGTTTTGTGATGCAGTATATTCATTATTAAACTGATATAGAATATGGCAGTTTGAGACAGCATACAAAGGTTCTAACACATCATACAAAGGCTCCAAAAAGAACCAGGACCGGATTGAACTACAAGAAACTTGTGATACCCTTTCCCTTTAGATGCTCTAAGCATGTGCCCTCTTTCTTTTTTCTTTTTTCTTTTTTCTTTTTGCCCAATGGTTGATCCAGGGCTGTACACAGCGTATTGACAAGATATTAACGTAATAATAAAATAAAGTCATTATTTTTTTCTCTATTAGAATACTGTGCGTCATGAATTCGTTTAGATCTAACGGAAACCTCGCATCCGACGAGTGAAAATGTCGTTGTAATACCTTTTTGAGGCTCATTCAGAGACTTTCGACTGGATTTCTGATAACGAACAAATCAATGGCTTCTGACTTTATTACTGCGTCAATATCTGAATAACACGTTGCTGAATTACAGTTTTTGGAATCTTAGTATGACTTTCCAGTGCCTTTGAATGCTGTTTAACTATCATATTTTACATCCGTAAGACCAAGGATTATCATTAGGTCCAATTTACGAGGCTTAATGTTACATGAAACTCATCTTTCTTGCATAGGCAAATGTTACACAACATTTTTTCTACATTTTTCCCTCTTGCACTGACTTCAAATTGTCTGCTGACTATTTTCAATTAGTGTCCATTTGCCGTGTTAAAGTGAATTATATTCATGGGTTGTCTCCCCTAGGTTCAACTTCGTGATATTGTTTTTATTTATTCAGGTTCTTTTTATTTAACAATACATTTTTTTTCTTTCTCCGCAGACTACCTTTCAATTATCTGCCAGCAACCACCAGACAAAAAAACACTTGTTTGCAGTGGTTGTATTCATTTAATTATTGCTGTTGTTGTTGTTGTTGTTGTTATTATTATTATTATTATTATTATTATTATTATTATTATTATTATTATTATTATTATTATTATTATTATTATTATTTTGTTGTTGTTGTTTTTGTCTGGCTGCCGTTTTCTAGCTTAATGAGACCACAAAAGGCGACCACCCCGGTCATCTCCATGAATAATGGATACATTGGAGCAACTGGCAAACAGGTTCAGAAAATGAAATGAAAAAATAAAACAGGGATTGCGAGTGGGTGTTGAACGTAGAAGAATATTTGATTGCTACTGGCCACTCGCTGTCGGTTGCAATTATTAAAACTATTGAAATAATTGAATCATGGGCATTTGAGATTTTTTTTCTTTTTCGTATTCTCTCTCTTCAATTAACTTACCTTAAATATTTTTATTATTTTTAAACGATACAATTACTTTTTTATTTTTCTATTCTTTATCAGGTTGTGTGAATGTTCTAATAAAATCCTTATTAATTGGTTGATTTTAATGTAGAATTAACACCCAGCTGATTATACGCGTACCCAGAAAGAATTTTGATCCTTCCGATGCGTGTGAAATGTGCGAGTAAAACAGTTTTGATCTCAGGTTTGCCCTTTGAAGAAATTATGAGCGAAGTTCAGAATATTTACTGTAAGAATCTGTTCGAAAATGAAAATGAAAACGCCATGGAATTTCTCTTTTTTACCCCTGTACTTACTGTTTGTGTTTTTTGTACATTTGTCATTGATTGCTCGACCGATTGCTCGACAAAAGGATGAAGAAGAACTAGACATTACAAAATTAATGACTCAAACCCTATATACAGCCTATAACACAAATTCGTCTTTTTTGAGTCTCCCTCTCAAGTATTAGGTCATTGGGCCTTGTAGTCATAGTATGGGAGAGGCCCTGACAAGTACATCGATGATTTAAACATTAGTATAGATATGTGTGTGTGTGTGTGTGTGTGAAGGACAAGAATGACCCTGAATCACACGCTTGTAAATAATCGTGTGTGCATGTGTATATTGAATATAAATGACCCTGAATCACACGCTTGTAAATAATTGATATTCTGCTGACAAAGGAGGCTTACCTTTTCCAACTTACTGTCAACCTTTGTCTTAAAATAGTCTTATAAGCAAGGCGTATGCAACTGTACATATATTGTCCTACATGTGTTAATAGAGAGATTGTGAATATAGATGAGACTGTTGGACTTTTAGCTTCATATTGACGATAGAATCGACGGGCAACTCAGTGCATCAAGTATAACATCGACACCACATTCAATTCATGAAACGGATGAAAAGTTTCAATCATTTTGTTTGTTATTGTTAGATTATATTCAATGTTTATGCTGTTTATTTCTTTCACGTTTCGGTCGGGTACTCACCGGCCTTCTTGAGGTGTTCTTTGTCATCTTTCTGTCTTCTTCCGCCTGATTTGTCTTCTTTAAAGGCAAATCAACATTCGAAGAAAAGGGGGTTGTTGTTAAAAATATTTAAATCCTGGAATGCAAGTTCGAATTCTACTTGATACGTTGCATTGTTTTTGTTGTTTGTTTGTTTGTTTGCTTTTCAATCGAAACCCTTGAATCAGGGGTAGAAATGGGGTGGGGTTACGTGGAGGGGTATGGTGTACACTTCACAATTTACAGTTTTGGAGATGTTAAATATCCATTAATGGAGATCAGATAAGATTGAGGCCCCCTCACCCGAAACTCGGAAAACCGAAATGTTCTAAAATCCGTCGCTTTTGGAAAGCCAATGTGACGTCACGAGTGGAAAATTCCACACATGATCTCACTGTAGTATGAATCTAAGACGAGAGACAAGATCGATTTCCGAGGCCTTTAACGCATTCTGACTAAAGTAAAAGCTTGCTTATCTTAGTGTATTTTGGGCTTATTCTCTCATCTATACAAAAACATTGCAGAAAATGACAAAAAAAGGCTGCGGATACCTCTATGAGTATGAGCAATATGAAAAAGAGATAGCGTTTATTTATCTTATTATGTATATGCGAATATTCTCAAATCCGAAAAGTTCCCAATTCCGAATCGCTCCAGGGCCCAGGTATAAGTACCTTTACGTAGTTCCCAAAACCAAACCTTAACCAATATCTTGTCCTCCATGCCCATTTCTATCACTGCTCGTATTCTACTGAACACTTTACAAACGCAAACGGAACGTTATGAGAGAGATATCACAGCATGGACGCGAAAAATAGTCCAACGCTAACACAGACATTGATTAAAACACCCCGGTTTACAAAATTCAGACGAGAAAAGGTCAGTTGTATTCTGCAATATTCCCAGTTACGTAGTGTCGATGATTTCGACTCTGAGATTACTCGCCATGATTGCCGCACTGCCACATCTCATATCGACCCAGTCTACAGTACGGGCAACACTAAATCAATTGATACTAGGAGAAAGTTCTCACTTGAAATAATTATATTAATTATTCACTCAATTTTCTATATAATCATAATATAATCAAAGAGAGGCATATGAAAAGTAGAACAGAGTCGCACACTTGTGTCTGAGAAAAAGAGAGACCACCCTACTTGCTTTATGAGCCAATCATTAATAATGAAACTGATGGACCGGTTGTAGCGTTTTTGCTTTTAATAAATGATTAAACCGGTGCTCATTAATTAAATATCCTTTCAAATGCTTCTTTTTAAATACAACCTCAAAATTGCCGAAGCAGAGAGCAAGCAAATAGATCTCTATCCCCTCTCTCTTTATATCTATCTATCTATCTATCTATCTATCTATCTTCCCACACACACACACACGCGCACACACACATAATGCAATGGCCTGGTTATTCAAAGGCCCAAATAACTGTTTTTACTCTTAATTTTCATTTCGTTTATATCTGCTCTATTCGTTCTTTCAACGCGACAGATATGTATTGAGAGATGGACATATGATCCAACAGAATGATGATAAACTGCGTTATTATATAGAAATTAATTATCCTATCATTACACGGTTATATGTATCACATGGCCTATAGAATAAACAACGTAGAGTTGCTCTTGCAGCGGCTGTTTAGCTCAATGGCAAGAGCAACGCTACGTTGAAGTGGCTACCCATTAGAGCAGCTATATCAATATCAGTGTAAGACTAACAGTGATCTGGGCCCCTGGGCAAAAGGTTTTATTGGCTCTTTAACCCTTGCTGGTTTGACCTCTTGCTGCCTCGGGCCTTTGGGCACTGCCGGGCTGCTCAGTCCGCCATTTAATGGAATATGGGATGAGTAATGATTAAGTTACTTCCCTCACCTTCTGTTGGGTGGTGATCACTAAAACAGCCAAAATTGTAAAAAAGGGACAAGCATGAACACAGCTGGGCAGAAACTAAAACCCCAATTTAGCATGAATCTACTCTGCAAATTGACATTACTCAAAAGGATTTCTTTATGCAGGGGAGTATTTTTTTTTCTAGATATACATAATAAGGAGTAAATGTTCTCAGCCAGTCAGACCCTCTTCAAAACTAAGAAACTTTTATTGATCTTGACGGTTTCTAACATGGGAGTGTTCTACCGGTCATTTTTACCGTCTTTTCTTTTGAATGCATTAAGAAGCAAATCAAAACTGCCCATTGGGCAAACGGACAAATTTTAATCCTGAAAAGGGCTCGAGTCTTTGCTCGCTCGACTCCATCTTGATTTGACTTGACAAGAGTAATACGCTTTTCCTCAAATTAAATAGGATTGGTCCAGCCTCGTGAACCTGGAAGCATTTTTCCTTTTGCTTTTGTCGCACGTATCAAGTGGAATATTGACAATCGCATTATGTGCCACGAATCAAAGATCAAACCCGTTTCTCCCCCTTTTGCAGGTGACTTCATTAAACCCAATGACCGACGTCACTTGTGAATTTGGAGGATGGGCCGGTGGATTGAATGAAAATAATAGCAATAAGCTTAGGTGGTAGCCAAGCACACCCAACTGACTATGACTTTTCGATGTCTTGAATTGAATGGGGGTAACTACTTGGACATGGGCGTCCACCGTCACTGTTCTGGGGGTTGAGGGAATACAAGATATATTTGGGGGAGAGATGAGGATGTATTTGCTATAAATCTTGCAACCCTGTTACTAGCGAACAATACCGGGTACTTCAGGTTGGGGTTACATAAAATGATTGTACTGCACCATTATCCTTTATTGACTCTAAGATTCCAACTTTCAAACCCTTCGTGAGAATACCTGATTCGGGGGGGAATGCCTTATTAGTATATATATATATATATAGAGAGAGAGAGAGAGAGAGAGAGAGAGAGAGAAAGGGGAGAGAAGAGGGAATTTGCGTGCATAATAGGTATAAGAAACGAGAGACGCACATTTCGGGAAAGGGCGAAAATCGCTTTTGTAGTGAACTGGACAATACGATTAACACACACACAGTGTGATTAATTAATCAACGAAGGTAAATCCAATTATTTGCTACCTGTTAATCTCGACTAAGTATAATCTGGCTAAAGAAATAAAAACCATTACCCTTCATCTCATAAGCATTACTATCTTCTAGTTTAATTTTTTTTCAAATAAGATGACAGGTCTTGATGGTCACTCAACAGAAACCACGTGAGCAACGTCTTTTAATAGCATGCCGTGTTGAATTTTTTTTTTTTTCAAGGTGGGGAAATTGATGATCAGAGGAAAATTACTTCTCTCACTTTTGGTTGGACAGTGATCACTGAAAAAAGCTCGATTTCATCGAAGGGTAGCATGAACCCTACCAGACACAAACTGAGGAGTGTATTTAGCATGAATTTGCATTATAAATTGAAAACGCCACTTTGGGGGAAGGAGCTTTGGGGGAAGAAACCGTTTTTTGTGGACATCATAAAGAATAAATGATTGAAATTTCATCCCAATAGCTCCATTGATGCATCCTGCACACGTGACACATACATCGCCATTCAGCCAGCCAGACTAACTCGAAAACTGCAGAAACCTATGTTGACAGTTTTGGCTGTCGGTTTCTTATGAGTCCAACTCACCACTCGACTTAACCTTCTTGCTGTACTATGTAATTAACTCTTCTTCTCTTGTGAAAATTCAGTAAGCTTATTTTTATTCATACTTAATCTCGAATTTCTGAATAACCTTTAATCTCATACTTAATACAGTGAAGAGTCTTAGCGTTTAAGTCCTAGCGTTATTTTACTTCAGGTCAACCAGTAACATTTTTCTGCTCTCTCTCTCTCTCTCTCTCTCTCTCTCTCTCTCTCACACACTCACACTCACACACTCACACACACACACACACACACACCTCTCAGGAGCCGGTCAGAGACATGTGAACTGACCGACTGCTTAGGACAACGTGGCCAATTGAGATACCTCAAGTGACAATGGCAGCTCACAAACCAAACTCTGCTTGGGACCCCACAAAGGCTTCGACCAGCCATGTATACTTTATTTCTTGAAGACTGCTCCAAAACTGGGGTCTGCGAACCACTGGGGTGCATCGAATCATACCCGGGGTCCGTAGCAGTGTTCTTTCTAATCCTTCCATTGCAAATATCGTGACTTGATGCATCTGTCGCACAGATATCAAAAAACATAATTATTGTACACAATCCAGTGCCATACATTAGCATTCAAATGTCCATTTAAAATTAATATGATTTTTATTCGTAAAAAAATTGTTTATTATAGTTCATTAAACTGTCTAAAAACCAAATACCAAAACTAGATGTCCGTCGGAATACTTCCTTCGTAGAATGGGCTCTTGATTTTTCGAAGTTTCGAAACCATTGCTTTAAAGGCTTTGTATCTCTCCTTTACCTCCTAATCTTTAAAGTGAATGCCTGCCAAATCAATTTTCTTCCATCTATCGTTTTTACAACTGCCTCTTCTTGATACTTTCATAATGGCGGGGATTTAGAGGATTTACTTCTTATCAACAGCTGCTCTAAACCTTCTTCACTCATTATGCCCTTCCCCTTATCTTTTGTTGCTCTCAGCTTTCACGTAGGATTCTCTTTATTTACCTTTGTCATGTTCTCTTCGTTCCTTGAATAAAGATCCTTATAGTACGACTGGTAACTTTTATCTTTGTGTCGTGGGTTAGTATGGACAGCTGACACGAGTGCCTCGGGATATACGAGTGCAAAATGTATCCGATACGTTTCAAAAAGTTCATTTTAATCATCCTTATACAGCTTCAAGGTTGACAGAATTCGGACCGAAGATTAAAGAAATACGAAATGATTTTTCTTAGTTATTGAAACGAGATCGAGCATTGAACAGATATATGTAATAATTAGAAGCCTTCGGTCCAAATTCAGTCAATTATTAGAATATATGTATAAGAATGTTGAAGTAAACTTTTTGATACATTTTGCACTCACTGTACTTAACGTGGATTTCTCTCGAATCCGAACAGAGTAAAATATATTTAGAAATAAATGGGATGGGTTTAACAAGCTTGGCCCGAAACGTATAACGTTTATTCCGATATATCTTGAGAGAATCTTTATCCAATTATCTGTTAGGCACAGAACCAAACGAGAGGAAATAGGGACAGGAAAAGTATGTTGCACCACTTCAAAGAATTTGCTTGTCTATATACCTGTCTTGAGAATCAGCATTCGAAATCATGATCCTTTCACCTTGGCTCGAACATCGCCCAGTAGAAATAGGCAATATCTGAATGGAATTGATAACCACCCATCAAAAGTTTCAAACTATCAAGAACACCAATGTTATTTATGATTTGTTGAAGAGGAACATGAATGCGTGCATTAACTTGGTTTCTCCAGGAGATTATATAGTGTATCTCTCAGGTCTGGTATGTCTGAAAAGAAACTGACTTTTTATATCAGTTTCATACGCTCACAGCCATCACCATGCCATTGATGTTCCCCACAAAGCACATCCTCTCGTACGTACCTGCATGATCGGATGTCAAAACCCTGCGTTTATCCATCGACAGACCAATGTTAACTGAATAAATTTTTCCATTATCAGAGTTCAGATATGAAAAGTAAATCAACTGTTCGGACTAAACGTGCTTTCTTTAAAATGAGTATCGACCAATTCCAATAATTATTTGCTTCATTACAACTAAATGAAATGGAAAATATTACATTTGTCAATTTTGAATTTATAAATGGATTGAAAATAGTTTGAAGAATTTGTATTCAGTATCATAATTTCCTCCGTAAACGAAGTTGGAGAGTGACGTCATCGTGTCCGTCTTCCGGTCTTTCTATCTTTTCTCGTGTCCCCTAGATATCTCCAAAAATACTGAAGGGATTCTAATGAAAACTATGTGAAATGGTGACCGGGGAGGTGAGAAGGAATTGATTCACTTTTGAGGTGGATCCAGAAATATCATTTTGATTGAAAGTATTTTTCCATTTTGTTCATTTATGTATACGCTGATGACAGTTCAGGGATAGACTACAGAAGGAATCATTGAATTTTTGATTGGATCTACGCACAATTACCCCCGCTACGTTGTAGTCTTATATCACACTACATGATGTCACCAAGAGTTCATATCTGTCCACACCATATCTGTGAAGGTCCTCCAGGAATTTTAATGAAATTTAGTGGAGGGATTGGCAATCAATTACAGAAGTGATTAGATTTGGGGCGGATCAATGCACAATACCTCTGCTGACAATGTCGTTGGTAGAGGTATATGCACTCCGAGTGCTTTTTAATCTAAGCTTTCGGATTTATTTCCCAAGACCCATCTTTTACTTCCTTTGTGGAGTCGTTTCATCTTTAAACTTTCAAATGCAGACGTTTCATATGCAGTCGGCGGGGTTCCTTGAACATGTCCGATACATTTATTATGAGTGAAAATCTTCAATGTTTTGACAGAAGTTTTGGATGAAACAATGCTCTTTCATTTTAAGCCTTTTGTAGAGTTTGGGGTTTTATTATTCCAACTTGACACCCTTTCCAAATCATTTTTGTTTTCTTTTCATGTATATCAGCTTATCCTCTCTCTTATATAGCTTTCATATCAAAACGTATTTTCTTTAATCAGATTTCTCTCATTGTGTATTTGTATTTGCTAAAGCTAATATTCTTTGGTTCTTCCTCTCCTCCTCTTCCGCCTCCTCCTCCCTTTCAATCTTTCACTTACCCCCTCATCCTCTTGCTTGTTTTGACCTGTTATATTTGTTATCTCTGCACGACGCCTTCTTCCTACTTTTTTATTCCCTACCTCTGTCACTCTCATCCCTCCCCCCCTCTCTCTCTCTCTCTCTCTCTCTCTGCCATGTATTTCTTTCTTTCTTCTCACTTTTGCGTAAAATTCCTCTCTCTCTCTCTCTCAGTGTGTGTATGTCTCTCTCTGTCTCCATATCTTTGCATCTCTCTGCATGTGCGTGTTTCTCGCCCCACTTCCTCTGTTTCTCTCCTGTGCTTCTCTCTCTCTCTCTCTCTCTCTCTATATATATATATATATATATATATATATATAGTACCTAATGGGGCTGAGCTGGTATTGCCAACTCGGAGGAACCCTTCTGAAAAAAAGGTGTTAGGTGAAAAATAGTCCAAGTTTTTCTTCAAGGTCCATTGAGTAAGCATGCCAAATTCGTATCAAATTTGGTTAGGCTGCGCCAAAGTTCAAGTGGGGACACTACAGTGAAAAACTGACAGAGCCAGTTGTATATATATATATATATATATATATATATATATATATATATATATATATATATATATAAGATTTATACGCATCCAGATAATGAGTCCATATCGAATTGCCGAATGACTTTCCAAAAGTAACCATGGGATCAGTCCTGCTTAATCGGACATTCATCTTTGTTATTAAAGGAACTCGAGACGGGTGTTGCCCATTAAAATTGACGCAAGCCTCCTGGCTTTCATGAAACAGGATCTACAGTGTCAAATGAGTGGATTTTTTCTCTCGTTTATTTGTAATATATTATTTTATAAAAGAATTCTACATAATTTGTGGTTGTAAATAAATGTCATCTGTCAGAGAGTTAAATGTAATATCGCCCCGGGGACTTATTTTGTTCAAGAAGCTTTGATTATTATCTTCAACTAGTTCACCAATGCCGTCAAAAATGTAAAATATATGGGTACACATTGATTTTATATATGTGGATAATTGAGTCTTGCATTGAAGTAAGATTGGAGAATATCACTACAAACGAATTGCTTTTTTTTTGTTTTTATTACTCTTTGTATTTCTATTATTCTTTGAATTCTACATTTCTCTACATCATCAGAACGTAAAATTCTACCTCTACGTCATCACTGTGCCCGTTAGCATGTCAGAGAACAAAACCCTCAACTGATTATCATATGTGTTGGTTTTGGGAGAAGTTCAATTCGTCCCTTGTATGGTTTATGTTGGTAGCACTACGTTTCGGCCTTCTTCATGTGTCTCCTCTTTTACAAAAATATACAATTCTGTAAAAAGAAAGAGAGAGAAAGAAAAATGAGGGAAAATAAAAGACAGCGAATGCTTTTGTTTTCTTACGAATTTTTCTCCGGAAGAAGGCTGTAGAATGGATCGACTGGAACGTATCCTTCCAGTAAGTATCAAAGAATCACAAAATGCGTGACTGATTGCAATAGAAGAGGAGAAAAAATGTATTTCTGTACTTGATTTAAGTAAGTACAAGTGAAGTAGTGCCCTTACTCTGGGTACGGGATCAGCCGCCCTCTCCCAGGCTTCGTATATTACAAACTTCCCTGTCTCAACTAGTTCATCGAGGTTTGTGATATGTATGAAGTAGTCGTCGAGACGACAAACACCCGTATTGGTGTCACTCACTTCACCATGCGTAATTTTGAAGTATGTTTCTCCCTTTTCTGTACAAACATCAAACAAGCTGGTGATAAGCAGTTTTGGCAATCTAATTTATAATTCCTTTTTCTTCCTTTTTGTTGTAGTTGTTGTTGTTATTTTAGATATATTTTCGTCTGAAAAAGAGATCTGCCCCACCCTATGTATCCAAACCAATGTAATTGACCTCGTAATGTACCCAGAAACTTAGCTGAAGGGTTGGGTAAGGGTTGGTGCAATTTGAAAATACCCCGGAGCCCCCAATGTAGGAGGGCCTCCAAATTATTTATAAATAGTAGTTTGCCTATTGCATTTCTACTGATAAATTTCACTAACTGAGTCAATCCCTCTGGTTCCCAGCTACAACTTCGAATGTACCTATCAAGAAATCAGAACTTTCAGTCTCAAGTCCAGAGTTCTAAGAATTGAGCTGATTTTTTCTCTGTCTGTTCTTGCAGCAGTTGTTTCCCTTATTCACCTTCTCAAGTCTTCTTCTTCGTGACAATTGGTTCCACAACTGCTCTCCAGATCATTCTAATCAAAGTTAAAAACACGCAACTGTTATCAGTTACAATTAGATATATCTGGCACTCTTGATGACCGACAGGTTCGTCTGGCAAGTTGAAAATAAACAAACCAGTCTGACATTAAGAAAAGGCACTCGGAAGTTGTACATTTTGCTATCTTGACTGGAAATACAACCTTTTGAAGAAGGGGCGTAGCCAGGTCCAGAATTTAGGGGGAGCAGCCCACTAAAAAGGCGCCAGGACTTGCACCAAATAATTTTAAATTCATTTTTACATTCTTATTTTGTATTTGATATCAAAACACAATTATAAAAGGTTTTACAGTAGACTCATGTATCTGTATTGTATTGAAAAATCAAAACATTTTAAAAACGTTTGCTATTTAATTATCATACAATTTTGTGTAAAATGAAAATGAAAAAAAACAGTATGAAAAATGTATTAAGCACATATTTGAAAACACTGGAAGGCTGGTTGATTAAACCAATGAGCCCAGATAGTCCTTTCAAAAAGTCTTTTATGCAATAAATTATGAAAATACCAATAAAAATAGTAAAATTCGACCCTTATCGTACGAAGGTGAAAAAGAGCCATTCTTGAAGATTTGCTGGGGGCTACCCTGGGCGTCCACTTTTCCAGGGTGAAGAGTGGGGGGGCAAAGGGATATATTTCATGGGATGTATATGGATACATTCGGAATATACCTTGGTGGCGACCCTGTCACCAGCGAAGAATATCATCTTTTAATATGGGTTTTGTTATTTCCACTGAAAAAAAAAACATCTAAAATAGGATGAGAAGAAAATTCCTTTTTAGAAACATGTAGATCCTGGAGAATCTAGATATTATCAGGAAACCCGTCAAAATTTGACCCAAAAAGTGTTTTCTGTCCAAAAATCCAAAAGTTAATCTTTAGAAGGGTCTAATGATTTCAAGTCTGTAGACAAAATGATATGGCTCTGAGCATTGGAACACGCAAAAATACAAATACACGCTCGTATCAAAATGGATTGAACCTTCACCATCTTTGGTGGCTACGGTCATTCAATAGACGGACGCTGTTGTTGGTTTGACTTCTTAACTAAAATTGTTGAGCATCATCTGTGCTGTCATTTAGTTTTGGTTTTAGAGGTGCTGAGTGACGTCCGCGATTTTTATTCTCTCGGCTGTAAAATCCAAGGTGTCAAAAGTTGAATACTGCCCAACGACGGTAAAAGGAAATGCATCCATAAAGAAAAGAATAGTTTTGTCAGGTAGCTCAAGATGAATTTGTGGTTTTCTAGAAGTGAGTGAGAAATCGAAGACATGGAAAACAACATTTAAAATCTTGCAAGTAAAACCAACCAACCATTTTCAACTTATTTCTGTGTTTTTCGCTGCTTCTCTCTATCTTAACACGTTCGCCGTTGGAGAAAATTTCTCGTTTTTTTTGTTTTTTTTTTTTTAGATTTTTGGTTATATTCTAAACTGGTAGTATAGAACAGGTATGGTTAGTCACTCAATAGAAGCTGTCACGCGAGCAATATCTTTTGGCAGGATGATATATGTTGTGTTGGGCAAGATTAATTGTAAAATTGAAAAATTGAACAAAAAAAATAAGCTGAAAAATGAGGAAGTTACTTTTTGGGGGCTGTGATCATTAAAACAGTCTGATCTTTCAAAAAAAAGAAAAAAAATGAAAAAGATCAATTCTGCCTGACACAAACTAAGGGACCAATTCGGCATGAAATTACATCGAAAATTGAAACCCTACTAAAAACGTATTTTAGGGATTATTTTTTTTAAGAAAACGTTTCTATTGATTACGAAATACATAGTGGGACATTTAAAGAAATATTTGAAAATTCAAAATTTTGTCGTTTTTTCAAATTGTCAAAATGAGAAATTCATCATCGTCGGAAAATCTTTGTACTCAGAAACATGATGAGGAGTAAGTGTTGAAATTTTCGGCCCTCTAACTCCATCGGTGTGCCTGTACGCTCGACACATGCATAGATAGATGACCAGTCAGCCAGCCAAACCCACTTCAAAAAATGAAGAAATCTATCTTGATGGATTTGGCAACGGTGGTAATAAAACTTATTCGTGTAGCCCTTTATATAATTCATGATTTTAATGTATCTAATTCAATCAAATCAAACTTGTTATTAATGCATCAAGATATTTTTAGATTTTGTTAATTCAGAAGTTAATCACAATTTGGGAAATCTCAAGGTATTTTTCTTTTTTTCCTCCTAATAGTCCTTCCCTTTCTTTGTGGTATTTTCGGTTTGTACATCTTGATGAATTAGTAGGTTTGTTTACACTTCTTAACAAAATGGTTCATTTAGGAATTTTGTGCGTGCAAGCGAATATACATTAACCAACATCCCAGTATATGAATACGGGATACTATATCTACCTTCAGGTATTTGGTGAAATTCTTCTAAAGTAACAAGATAGTCTCGAAAAGATTCCGCCGAAATAGATACTACATAAGTTGGTTTCGTTTTGTAAACAAACTCTTTATTTTCCCTTGGTAACAATAACAACAACAATGACCCCCTACAAAATTAGAACCTTTCAAGGTTACCGAGGAGCCTTGGATTCGGTATACAACCATATTTTAACTCTAAGAGATTTATTTTTAAAAATTCTGAAAATATCGAGCATTCCAGGGGAAATTATGAATCATTGTCAACCACAGATGCTGTGTTAGTGGTAATCAATTAAAAGGTTGAGAAAAGGGTCAATCAATGAATAAGTTACTATACTAGCCCTTTGTTGGGCTGTGATCACTGGAAAGGGTGTGAAATTTCAAGAAACATGCAGACACAAACTAGTGCTCAAGCATAAATTTACATTCCATATTGACTATAAACTTGGGGGGGGATTGAAAAAATATTTCCCCTTGTCATTGAGAGGAGTGTGTGTGCAAAATTTCAAGTTTCTACAATGAACAGTAACGGCTGGGCGAAGTCCAGATAGATATGTATTATATGAACCCAGCAACAGTGATTAAACTCTTCTCATCTGCGTTTCTACCTATAGAATAAAGTCGGATGAAAAAATGAAGAAGGTGACGATACACCTAATGATACATTCCATTTGCTTTCGTATAAAAAGTATAGGACATAACAATTATTCCCTTCAAACTCTTGTGGACAGAAGAGTGATATTCGTTTGTAATTCATATTATCACCTCATGAGACGAAAACTTTGAAAATATACCCGTTGTCCAATTGAAAATGGGTAGATTTCGAATTATTGCAGTCCTGGTCACAAAAGCAAAGTTTGAAGACAATAATTGACATTTTCTATACTTTTTAGATATAATCAATCAAAAAGTAACAAATATTACCCAGGAACAAAAAAGTAAAAATAAATTTATTAACCTGTAACAAAAAAGTTACATGCTATTATGGCTAACCAAGAGTTTATTGCCTTTGCACAATCCTCAAGGCAATTATCTTTGAAGCAACTACGTTTTCGTTGCCGCATTTCGTACCCTTGCAAACGCCGCTCCTTACAAGCAAAGTAGATTAGATACCTTTACACGTATTCTGTTCCTTTCTTTTCATCCAATCTTCTATCCTTTCGACAGAAAAGCACAAAAACGGAAAGGAGATGAGAAAGGTTTTTTTTTCTCTTTTTATTTGACTCTCGGCACAATGAAATCAAGTGTTCGGTTGAGAAGGTTGAAAACCAGAATGTGTCGGAGATCGATTGCTGTTTGTTGCTGTCTTCAATTTCAAAAGGATTTTCTGCTGAGATAGAAAGAATACTAAAAAAAAATAGAAAAGAAATGATCACTTTTGTACGGGAGTTGTTGGATAAGTCTAGGTAGAAATAGAAGAAGAAAAAAATATATACGAATTTCTTACATCGAAAAAAAAAAAACTCAACAAAAACACACCAAACATATACGAACAAACTGGGAAAATATTGTCTTGTTGAATGAAGGTTGAAATAAAGCATGAAAGCATAGAAGAAATATTATCAGCGCATGTAGTATACAAGGATAAAATACAGTTTTGTTGAACGATTTTCAATACTTCTTACGGTGTATTGAAATGTTTCAGCTTGGTTAGTTTTCATGACAGTTAAACTGATGCTAGACTTGCTATCGTATAAAAAAAAGGGTATTTGTGGTTCACCCAGTTTCCAACCGAACTTGACGAATATATGAACCAATGTCGAACATCAGGAGCATAGCTGGAGATTTGGGGGCGGATTGAAACCTGCACCAATATTTAGTACGGTGGTTCCCAATCTGGGCGCCACAGACAATGTATAATGTTTGTGGAAGTACTATTCATGAAGCTTTTGGAAGTCTTCCTCCGTTGGGGAATCGAGTGGGTGCGATTTAATCCACGCCACTAACCCTCTCCTCACGCATCACCCCGTCTCCCTCTCTCTCTCTCTCTCGTCCTTTCCCTTATCTTCTCATATCACTTTCTATCTGTTTTCTTTTTCACCTCAGCAATTGGTTATGGGCTGACAGCGTCGGCGTGTTGGGTTCCATCCTAGGTATCGTATTTGGCAAACTCATTACCACAAAATAACCACAGAAATGAAAAATAAATAAATAAAGAGAATAAACACGAAAACACTGGTATCAAATAATGGCAAATGGGAGCCGTTAGTTTTCCGCCAAATACTAGTAAAATCCACATTACTCATTGACGGGTGCAGGTCCAGAGGGGTGTGTCCTCACTCTTACTTGGGCAAAGCAAAATTGAATTTCATTTTCGAGAGCGTTTTCTTAGACCAAGAAAATTCATTAAAATAAACTTTCAAATAACTCAGAAGTAATCTTTAAAAGATATTATATCCTCTGCCTAATTAAACGGATAGGGTAAAATAGAAATATAATAAAATTGGAAACCCCATCCCCACTCCGAATCCTGGATCCGCTCCTGATAGGGCTTGAGATATTTGCTCTCCCTCTTTCATTCTTACTTTCCGTCGCCACCCTCTTTTTTTCTACTCCTTCCTCGCTATTCATTCACTCTCAGAGAAAGAGTAAGGAACAGCTTCTCAAATCCAATTACCCGAGTTTAGCTTGCTTAACGCACTGAAAGAAACAAAGAAAATCATTAAGGGGAGATAATTCAAAGAAAGCTAAGAACCTATTTTTAAAATCATAGAAAGGAGGAAAGGGGAAATTAAAGCAAAAAAATCAACAAATTACCTGCCTTTGTGAAGAAGAATCAAATTCAGGGACCCGAAATGACAAAGAGTGAAAGTTTAAGGAAAAAATAAGGTAGATAAATGAAATAAAAAAAAACTTTTCCTCTCGAGCAAAGCATTTAGCTACGAAATTAGAACAGATCTAGTTAGTGACAAAATAGAAACCGCCATGCAACCAATGTCTTTTAGCAGCATATTGTGTTGAGGGTGATCAATTGGAAAATTGGAAAAAAGGAGTGACGTATGACTAAATTACATCTCTCGCTGTTTTTTTCAAGGGGGGTGCAATGATCACTATAAATAGTCATGATTTTAAAAATTATAGATTGACTTAAACCAATGAATCAATTTAACACAATCCATCATTGCAAATTGAACCCACCACGAGAGGTGCAAATTTAACCCACCACGGGGGGGGGTGCAAATTGAACCCACCACGGGGTAGGTACAAATTAAACCATCAGGGGGTGCAATTTTTTTTTTTTTAAAGCAATAATGTTTTTTGTTTACTTGATAAGGAGTGAATGTTTAGATTTTCAACCCTTTAGCTAGAATGATACGGCCTATAAGTATGACACAAACATATACAGCCAATCAGCCAACCAGAAAAGACTAGCTTGAAAACTGAGAGAAACATATGTTGTCGGTGCCGGTGACAGTCTTGGTTGACGGTTTCTAACAGGCAGAAATAGACTCTCAATTGATGAGTAAAGTGAGGAGAGGGGAGCCGGTATGCAGATATACGTGTTACTGTTTATTTAGGGAGATTAATTACATACAAATTAAATTTACATGAAAGCACTCAAATCACCCTAAGAGCCATACACTTTACAAAATACGATCGTTAATGGGTAGGCAGGCTGAGTCGTATTTTTAAATTCCTCCGTCTTACCTTCTCAACGACTGTCCAGCAATTTCCCGCTCTCATCTCTTTTTCCTCCCATCAATTTGCTAATGTCTTTAAAGTAGAAATTCCCAACGAGGGCCATTTGCCCCCCACCCAGGGGACTTGGTACATTTTGAGAGAACCGTAGACTGAAATACTTATAAATGGATCTCTCTTAGTAACTGACAACCGAAATTGACACAAAAACCATCAGCATGGGTTTCTTCAGTTTTTTAGTGAGTCTATCCCTCTGTTTATCTGGCTGGTGGTTTATGTATGTAATGTGTCTTGCGTAAAGGCGGCCACAATAGAGCTAAAGGACTGGACATTCAAACATATACACCCGATTATGTCTAGAAACGTTTGATGATGTGAGTGACATCACTACGGGTGCTTGCCGTCCCGAAGCTTTTTTTTTAGATGTCGTAAAAACTCCAGAGAACTCCAAGACTATGAGAAACTAGTAATACGTGAAGTCCGGTTTGGGACGGCTGTTGCTGTGGCTGTGGCTGTTGCTGTGGCCTACTAAATTGGTCCCTTTGTTTGTGCCCGGCAGCGTTCACGCCCTTTTTTTTTTTTTTTTCAAATTCGAACTTTTCTGGTGATCACGACCCGTCGAAGGGCAAGATAAGTAACTAATCCACTGACTCCCCCGCCTTCTTTTCCAATTATTCAACTGATCACCCCCAACGCAGCATGTTGCCAAAAGACATTGGTCACGTGACGGTTTCTATTGTGTGACCTACCAGACCTGTTTATCTGTTCATGCTGAATCCCTGTTTGACAGGCTAGCACTTGAGAAGATTTTTTTTTTGGTGGGGGTTTTGAAAATGGCTGTTTTATCGACTCGTACACGGTAATTCCATCAGTGACAATAGATCCGTGTGTTTCGCTCCATTAACAAGATGAATGAAAATTTGAGGAACATTCAGTTCTAAGAGAAGTGAGAAAGAGAAATAGGAGAAAGATATACAACTGCTTAGTTTCAAGCTGACTGCAACAGGTGTGTGCATGTTTTACATTTTATACAATTTAAATCTAGTCGATAATGTTCTGGGTTTTTTGTTTTGTTTTGTTTTTTTAGATTTAGGCTCAATGCAAATAAGTTCAAATGCAAGAAAGTGGAATGTTTCATATTTACAAAGCCCTCGGAATAATTCAGGGATTTCTTGGATCGATGTGAGTCATCAGTGGACACTGCAATTGTTATTGATTGTTTTGTTTTATTCCTGGAAATGACTGAAGGCTGTGTTCACTGTTGAAAGAATATGAAGGAATCCCGACAACAATGTACACTAATGAGAAAAATTTAATTCAAGCAGGTTTTCAAAAAATCGTCTGTTCAGTTCGTTTAAAATGATTGTTATATCTTTTAATTACATCTGACAACAGGAGAAAAAAACTGTATGCACTGCGATCACTCAACGACTGGTCATCGGACGAAGTTGATGATCGCCAGATGTATTAGCTGATACAAACGGTGATATAGTGTCGGGTTTCGAGTTGTCTGGATCAGCGGTTCTCGAGAAATCTAATAAAAGTAAATGAAAATAATCACAGAAACTATATTTTTCTTCTAAGTTTCTTTGACTTATCTCCCCTGACCTCCGCTCTTTGAAATTTTTTAAGTTCAAGTAGTAAATATCTGAATCGGTGGCACTGAATATGAATAACAGGAATTCTTCGTAGTCATAGCTTCGTACGACTGACGGAAATTATCTTACGTAGCAATCATAGCAAGCTGCTTCACACAAATTAAAATCTGTCTCCTTCCGAATATGTTCTTCTGAGTCAGACATATCATCATCATCATCATTATCATCAGTCTTTTAATGTCTGTTGTTGGACATAGACTTTCCCCACGATTCGCCACAATTCTCTATCGCAGGCGTCGCGGAGCCAGTATTTTCTGAATTTGTCTAGTTCATCTCTCCATCTCGTATTTTGTCGGCCTCGGTTTCGCATGTGATATCTGGGGATTCTTGTTGTGAGTCGTGATGTCTATCGATTGTCTATCATTCTTGCAACATGGCTATTTAAGTTTTTTGATAGATTCTACGATGTCTCGGACTTCCGTTTTCTTCCTGATATACTGTGCTGTCTTGTGATCTCTCCATGTAAAGTTGAGCATGATTCTCTCATACGCACGTTGCATGCTTCTCAGTTTGTGGGTCTATCTCTTGGTTAGGTTCCATGTTTCAGCTCCATAAGTGACTATCGGGAGAATGCATTGGTTGTATACTCTCTCTAAACAGTAATTATTATCTCATTCAATAGGGTGAATTTAACCCTATCTCATTTACAAATGATTTTTAATTATTTCACAAATCATCGCTCCAAAAAGAAGAGACTGCTGATTCCAGCAGCGGGAGTATCTCTGCTCGATAACCTCTGAAATTAAGCCAATGGCAACAGGCTCCATTCCTGTGCGAAACTAGTTTGCAATTAAGATTTAGCAACTTCGTTTCAAATGGAATGGAATTCTTTGATGAAATCAAAAGCTTTAAAAAGTAATGTGCCTTTGGTGATTAGATAGTTGAAAGAGTTTAGGACGTTTTGGCAGCATCGAAAGATATCGTTTTATAGAGCGTAGCCATTACACAAGTCGTCCCAAAAAATCATAGGCAGTGTTGTAATTGTTGGAGAACTGAACCATTGGAAATTGTCAAATAGCTAAGAATGAAGTTCGAGGAAAGGGTTCGTATGATCTAACTTTATTATTTTTAGATTCAAATCTCAGTGGCTATGAACTCCCCGGTTGGGAAATTAAGTTGATGTAATTATAAAGTTATCTCCTCATTAACAGAATTCAAAGATAGATTTAGTTTTCTCCGGAAAAATATTTCAGAATATTAAATTTTATTCGTACTGTAACTTTAAAAAGCAAGGTAGTAAATGTCTCTCGCGATTCAGTTCTTCTCTCTCTTTCTTCCCCCCCTCTCTCTCTCTCTCTCTCTCTCTCTATCTATCTATCTATCTGTCTGTCTATCGATATATATATTGTACTTTTCTCAGTTCACGAATTGGAAAGCCGGTAGGAACACAGCTTGATATATATATATATATATATATATATATATATATATATATATATATATATATATATATATATATATATCAAACCACCGTAGTCATAAAGGATAGCGAAGTGATCTATACTTTTTTTTCATATACGTGCGTTTGTTTTTTTTGTTTTCCATCGCTCTTGGACTTACTGTTTTATCTACAGACTTGTAGATTGGCACTCGTACTCCTCTAAACACTTAAAAATATTTTTTAATTTTTGGAATTTTTTTTTTATGTGATCTTTTTTTGTCGGGTTTATTAATAACAATTATTTTTCCAGAATCCAAATGTTTTTTGTTGTTGTTTTTTTCTATTTTAGATGTTTCCATTGGAAATAGAAGCATCTAGATTCTGAGGGATTGTTGTTTTTTTTTTTATTCTTTGATATTTTTTTTTCTTTATTCTCGATGTTTTTCTCTTAAAACGCCAGTGATCGAATAAATAGAACTTATTCAGACCATATTTATTCTTCAATGGATTTTTTTGTCTGACGCCACTGTTGTTCAATTATTGACTGCGTTGGCGAGTTTTCTTCAATTTAATCTATTTCCCCCCCTCTCTCTCTCTCTCTCTCTCTCTCTCTCTCTCTCTCTCTCAGTCGATATATTTTTCTATCTATCCCTCTCGTTGATCTCACTCTATGTGAGCGTGCACTTGCATATGTGTGCACGCGTGCGCGTTTGGTCGAATTCCTGTCCTATATTGACGGGCCATATAGCGGTTGGTTCATCATCAGATGAAGGGCAACAGGTCCCCCGCCCCCCATACACACAATACTGCTACTACTACTACTGCTACCACCACTATTAGTCACTCGGCAAGAATCAATCAATTGTACAAGGTAATGAAGGACGCATCATACAGAAGCAAGCAAGCAAGCAAACGGACGGACGGGTGGGTTGGTTGGTTGGGCAAGTTGGTAAACTTGAAGGCTGCAGGTCGAGTGGGTAGGTTGGTGGGGTGGCGGCAAATAATCATCGCAAACATGAAAGATGACTAAGCGACCATCCCTTAGTGGAAATCTGACCCAGATATATTCAGTTGCTGTCCGTGTCTCGAAGGAGACTTGAAAGTCGAGAAAACGACTACATGGACACGTCATTTCGATGCTCAAATGAAATAATTTCAAATTATTATCTTCTCTGAAGATACATACACTTACGCATGTATACTCTGTGTGTGTGCGTGAGAGAGAGAGAGAGAGAGAGAGAGAGAGAGAGAGAGAGAGAGTGTGTGTAAAATGTCTAATGGAAATACAAATCAGTTAGGGAAAGGGGTTGTTGGGGCTAGGTATACGACAAGGTTTTTTCTTGGGTTAATGTTCGATTATCATAGAAGGATCCATCTGGGTTTAGTGAAGTGAACCCGTGCAGCTAGGGGGTCTGGGACAGTTTAAATATCGCCAATTTCGGGGCTTTTTGAGACATGCGAAAAACCTGAAAAAATAGGTTTGATTCTCGCAGCAGCCCCATTTTCTTTAATTGTTTATTCAATTTACGTTGTGTAGACCGAATGGTACATTCACCGTGCAATGACAGGTCATTTCAAATGAGAGTTTTTATATTATATAACGCAATTTATAATCATTCTACCGGATCATGTATCCATTTTTTTAATAACATAATTGTCCCGTTGAAAGAAACAAAAAGAGCAGATGTTGACCGTGAATTAGTGAGGCGAGAATTTTGCGTAGAGACAGTTATTTTTGCCTTTGCCGGCGGCTGTTTAGCTCAACTGTAAGAGCAACGCTACGCTGGAGCTGATACCATATATATATATATATATATATATATATATATATATATATATATATATATATATATATTAACACTCGATATTTGCAAGTAACATATATTTATGTACACGGAAAGAAAATTGTATTTGCCCTGACAAACTCATACGTAGACGCTGCTTAAGTGAACTAAGCGGCTTTGTGCCCCATGGCGATAAGAGATCTTCGAAGAGCAATAAGGAGCGGCCGGGGCACCCAGATCAAATTCTGCTCCATAAAGGCTCCAGTTAGCCTTGTCTAGACACACTTATAGAAATATATGGACATGTATACGTATATAGGCAAATATGTATATCTATGGATATTTGCTAAGTTTATCATAGTCAGGCACAAGGCTGATTGCAGGAGTAGAATGAGGAGTTGGGAGACTGTTTCACGGTAGTTTTATGTAAGTGGGCGGACTGTCTGTCCTGAAAATCGACTTCCGTTACTCTGACAAGAGTTCAAACACCAACCACTGGCGTTAGTAGGAAATATGCAGCTCTCTCATACACCGAACATGATTGCGTATTTTTACGTCGTGTTTAGGTATGATTGGGAACCAAAGTTTTAAAATATCTAATAACCCGTGGCCCATCATTTCACAAAATATCATTGAAATTCATCGAGAACTTTAGGAGATGCTGTGTTGTCAAACCGATTGACAGACACATGTGAATATGTATCCCTCTTCCAATTTCGTTGGTGAATGTAAATGAAGATGTTAATGCTCTTAATGCTCGTGTTTGATTGAAGAGTCGAGTAAAACTAGCCTGGTTAGTCACTTAAAAGTCAAATGTGACCAACATCTATTAGCATCATATCCTGTTGGGCGAAATTAATTAAGAAATCGGAAAAGGTAGTGATCAATGAAAAAGTTAATCCTTTCTTCATTTGTTTGGCAGTGATCACAAAAATGTTTGAATTTCCAATAACAAAAAAAGTGTGGACACTGCCTGACACAAATTAAGGGACCAGTTCAGCATACTGTCAAGATGTGAATAGACACACCACCACCAACCATCTAGAATTTTGGATAGGAATTTCAAAACGTTTTCTCTTGACATAATAAAGAGTAAATTTCGAAATTTTCAGCCTTCTAGCTCCATTGCTGCAGCGTGCACATATGAGACATACATAGCCAGCCAGCCAAACTTGAAAACTAAACCTATTTGGGGGGGGGGTCTGTCTTGGTTGACGATTTTTGATAAAAACCCAATCCAGTGGACAAATTCACTGAGAGATTGATACGCATGCGCACATACGAATTTTCTGCTATCTTGTGCTTCTTAATGCATCGTCCGTTGTGGTAGTTTATCGTCTTTTAAATTCCTGTCTCAGCAAGATGGAGACGACGATTGTGAATTAATAAAACGTAACCTGTTTCACAGGCTTCTTACGTCCATTCACTTCCTCCTCTTCCTCCTCCTTCTTTGCTCTTTTTCTGGCAATTCAAACATTTTCTTTTTCGCTTTCTTTCTCGACTTTCCCACTCTCGATCTCGTTTTCTTTCTATTTTTCTATTTTTTCTCTTCTTACTCCCATCATATTCTAATGAACACCCTTTCTTTCCTTCTCACCACCACCACTTCTTCTTCTTCTTCTTCTTCTTCTTCTTCTTCTTCTTCTCAAGTCTGCTGCCTTTCTTATATTTTCTGCTCTGCTATTGTTGTTCTGTCTTCTGCTGAGCACTAATTGTCGAACTCTTAGCGTTGAGTTTTGACTTAATTCTCGTATGTAACAACAATGACGGGAGACAATGACCAGATCAAAAACCTATAACATCATGTGCGAATAACCGTGATACAGTGACGTACGCAAAAACTGATGAAGAATTCACCTCCACTTCTAAATCCCATCTGAGATCGACTTGTTTTGCTCAAGTTTGAGAATCCCATACCGGAACTACAAAAGAAGAAGTTGAAATGAGAATAGTATTGTATGGAGAAATGAATCCTGATTTGTTTACCTTTTAGATTTCAATGAAGCAAGAGAGTTGCGAGCGATATATCTTTCTTTTTTCCCCTCTCTCTCCGTGTGTATACATTATGCACTCATATTTGTGTTCGTGCGCCTATGGGTTCTCAAAAGGAATACAAATTGTACATAAACATATATATTTACATATCATTCTCCTAATTATTCTACTAGAATCAGCTGCTGTCCTTTCTCCTTGTTTTCAATAAAGTTGTTTATTTAAGATAATTTATCAACACAAATAAAAATATCTAAATTTTTTAATTACCTATAATTATGTGCAAAGGCAAATGGAACTAATATATCTGTTGTTATTATCATCGTTGATTTGATTAATTTTGTTATTTGTCTATATTCGTGTTGTCAGTTATTATTACAGATTTTTTTAGACTTCAGAATAGTGACGGAGAATAACAGTTATAGTGACAGGGTTTTTTGTTGTAGTTTTTTTGGGTTTTTTGCTCCCATTCAAGAATAAGCAATACTGTTTTTTTTTACTTTTATTGATAACATTGCAAGAAGATTGAAAGTAAGAAGAGAAAGAAAGAGGCAAAATTATTACTGAGATACTACGCTTAAATTTCTGTGGACAGCAATTGACTCTTAGCTTTCTTCACCCACTTTGTAAGATGGTGAAACACCAAAGGGGAAAGGAGTAGTAAACTTGGAAAAATATTGAAACAAATAAATCTACTGGTTTTATTGATATGAGAACAAACCACGAAAGAGATATATTGTTATCAGAAAGCGTACCGGTCATACATACCAACAAACAGAATAATATATAAATAATCTCACTCCGGGGGATGTCGTGTATACATATCATAACTAACACTCATTACTCATTTTTCAAGGATGTAAATTTTTGCCGAACGAGCTATATCTTTCATTTTTTTTTCTCTAAGATGTTTTGCTTTTTGTAAGAAATATCTTGACATTCTGTGACAGATTTATTTTTGTTTTTTCGTTGTTAGTTGTTAGTTGTTTTGAACAATTTACATCTCTGGATGCAGAGAATACACAAACAATAATGAATGCTGAAAACAGATCCAAGCCCGAAGAGTTGTTCTGGCCAAAAATATAGAACATTAATTATTTGCAGATATCAGATTTTCCCCTTATTTACAACAAAATTGTGTTCATCCAAGATAATTTATTAACACATATTATTTTCAAAAAGTCTGCTTAGTCGTTTAATAGATACTGTCATTTGACCAACGTCTTTTAGCAGCATGTTATATTGGGGATGATCAGTTAAAGAATTAAATGAATAGGTTACTGCTCTTGGCTCTTGTTGATCACAAAAAAACAGTGTATCTTTCAAAAACAAGCAAGAGAGATGCCGGACTCAAACGAAGGAATCAAGCAGGACGTAAACTAAGGGATCGATTTAGATTAAATTTACATTGCAAATTGAACCCTCCATATCCCGTTGGCTTCATTAATGTGGTATAACATATACAAAGCCATCTTCACAACAGAAGAAACCTATGCACAGAGAGTTTTGGTGACAGTTTTGGTTGACGGTATCTGATATATCTGAAATGAAAATACGGACTGAGGTGAGCGCAGTCATGGTTAGCCTGTTAGGAACAGGGAAAGACCTGGAATGGCTGCTGCTGATGATGATGAGATATTGTTTGCTTGTATAAGCAACTTGTAATAACAGCTACTGGTATTTGCTGGAAATTGCTGAAGCACTCTCATATTGAGAATTAATTATGGTCATAATAAATTCCAATTAAGGCTTCTTCCCCTGGGCGGTATCTAAATAGAGTTTTTTAAAAATACATCTAGAAACATCTGGATTCTCCAGAATCTAGATGTTGTTATTTAACCCATAAGAATAAAACCAAAAGAAAGTCAAAAAAGTTTTTCTCAAACATTTTGAAAAAAAAACTTTTTTGAAGGGATTCTTAATGCCAATTTTCAAGTCTGTGGACAAAACAGTACGGCCAGGTATGCTGGAACACACAAACGCACAAGTATTTAAAAAGTACACACATATTTGAAAAAAAGGATAGAAACCTTCGCCATCTTTGATGGCTAGCGTTGTTTAGTAAACAGCAACTAATGTATTCCTTGTGAGATATTTCCATTTGATTGTAAGATTTTTTTCACAAGCAAAATAGAAACAGTTCATCAGTTGAAGTTTCGAGATGTTTTTTTTTTTCCTGAACATTTTGAACATTTCAAATGAAATGGTATCCAAACATGAACATCAAATGCTTTTCTTTCGGAACTTCTTTCTAACATTTATTCTTTTATTTTGATAACATTTAATTAACTTCCAGGCTATAATTAAAGTTTCTGTTGAATGAAGTGCGTATTATTTTACCTAATTCTTCAAGTCAAAAACACTGTATGTGCATTCATGTATGTTGAAATCTCCACTGCCTCTAAGAGAAAACTATAACTCTGACAGAAAAATTGAGAGGGTAGAGAAAATATACCTGAAAAGCCTCCTCATAATAAATCATAATTAGATAAAGAAATGAGAAATGATAGAAATTATGGATCACTGCCTCCCATGTATGCTGTTTTGGGGGTGATCAATTAAAAAGTTACAAAAATGAGTGATCAATGAAGAAATTACTTCCTTCACCTTTTGTTAGGGTGTGATCGCTAAAAAAGGTCTTTTTTCTCAAAAAACAAGCAGGTATAAACTAGAGATCAATTTAGCATGATCTTACATTATGAATCACTAAAAAAACTATTTTAGGAAGAATTTTCATAAGACAACAATAATCATTTTCCTTTTTCTTTGAGAGGAGTGTGCGAGCAAAATTTCAAGTTTCAACTATGAATGGTAAGAGCTGAGCGAAGTCCAAATAGATATATAGATTGATATAGATGTCAGAATGCATGAACACACCTTATATATATATATATATATATATATATATATATATATATATATATATATGGTAGCTGCTCCAATGCCACACTGCTCTTACCATTGAGCTAAACAGCTGCCAGTAAGGAAAAGGCCCAAATTACTATTTCAACCCCAAATTCTCATTTTTGCTTGTCCACAGTCTATATCTGCTCTATTCATTTCTTCCAACACAACAAAAAGAAATGGACATATAATCAAACAGAATGATTATAAATTGCATTTTATTGTATTGAAACTCTATTTGAAATGATCTCCTGTTATTTCATGGTGAATGTATCATCTGGTGTAGAGAACATAGTGTGTATGTATGAAAGGATACTTGTATGTCTACCTCTACATAGATACAATTCAAGACATTTTCAAAGTGCATCTATTATCCATACATCCAGTGTCAATATGCCACATGGACTTCAATGTGTCTGAACCGGAAATTGCATCTGGCTCTTTCGATGTGTGTACACTTAACAGTGTTTAGAAAATCATTAAGGTTTCGGCACATGGGTGATTTTTCTAAAAAATAAATGTTTTTTCAACGTTGCAAATTGCTTTTCTTCCAATGATTTCATTCTTCTTTCCTAAAGTATAAACATTTTTTGAGGTTAGGAAGATATAGGAGGCAGAAAACAAAGCCTGGCTTAGCCAATGTCTTCATTTTGGTTTCAAAACAAAACAACCGAAGAAATATCTTCCTCTCTCTCTCTCTCTCTCTCTCTCTCTCTATCTCTATCTATCTATCTATCTATCTATCTATCTATCTATCTCCCCAATTCTCACTCTCTCTTTATCTCATTTCCTCATATAATTTGCTTTCTTTTTCTTCCAACATGATTTAGGTTTTTGGTTCATAGCTAAATGTGGCTGTTTGAAAAATTTCATTATTTTTTTGGCTTTTAATCTTGCCTGCTTGCCAATTTTTCCAATTGTTTGATTGATCACCCTCAACATGGCATGCTGCCAAAAGACATTGAACATGTGATGGTTTATAATTGAATAATCAACCAGACCTGCCATTTTTAATATTTACGTTTTGTTAAAATTTGTTGAGTTGATGAAAAAAATAATCATAAGCCAATGAAATTTTCAGAAAAAGTTGAATATCTTGAAATTGAAATTTTTCCTTTGTTTTCTTACAGGTGAGTTGAATTTCCAAGTTTTGGATGAATTATTTACCAGTCGAAATATGAAACAGTAAGTAATCAATTGCATTCTTATTCGAAACTATCATCAAAACTGTCAGCATAGATTTCTTTAGTTTTTATGTGAGTCTGGCTGGCTATATTACAGGCATACAAGTTTTTGCAGACTTAGAGGGCTAAAAACTTCAACATTCGATCCTTATCATGTCCAGAAAAGAATTTTTTGGGGGTTTTTTCAAATTCCTCTCTTGTTATGTTTATTTGGGTGAAGGGGATCAACTTGCTATCTAAGTTCATGCTAAATTGGCATTCACAATTTTCTTTTTTAAAATTTATACCTTTCTTATTGATCTCTGCCTAACAGAGGGAGAGAAAAGTAATTTATTCATTGATCACCCTTTTTTTTTATCACTCAAACACAACGTGCTGCCAAAAGACATTGGTCACATGATGGTTTCTGTCGAGTGATTAGCCGGATCTGTTATTAATAATTTTTTTTATAAGCTGACCTCAGAGATATCTGGTGATTATCACTGTAGATTAAATGACAGTAAGTCTCAACAGATCTTCAGCTTTCTCGCCAACTTCAGTGATGCTGTCATCTGAATTATCTGAATCCTTGAGACATCCATTTATTCCAACCTCTTGGAAAGGATCTTTATGATAATTGCCTGTGCTCCACTGATCAAGGGTATGACCCTTACCTTCATGTTCCATCATTCTTTCAGTTACCAGACAAGGGTCTTTCATTAAATCACCTTCCCCTAAATACACATACACTCCATTCTATTTCAATTTAATCCTTTGGCCCCCACTATCTGGTTGATCTTTTCTTTTTGACTGTCTAGTTTGAAGATGATGGTCTCTTTGTATCTCCATGGTCATTTTTTTTACATTATTATTATATTAACTCTTGAATTCATGCAGAGAAAATAGGAAGTCAATTTCAAGGGAAATAACAACATATCAAAATTATTTCCCTTTTACCACTTGGTGAATTTTTTTTTTATTACTATTCTCTGAAGAGTTTTTTGGGTACTATGAATTGAATAAAAATATCATTCATTTAATTAAAAAGTTATCCAAATTGCAAATTCTCACATCTAGATGCACCCAAAAACATCTAGATGAAAGAGATCTAAAATCAAGGGACTCAACTCGGCCCCATCTAAATTGGCAAAGCTGATCAAGGGATGTGATTGACATTTCAATGTGTCAGTCATTGATGGCTATTGCCACCATAGATGTTTGCACATCTAAAAGCATGATCAAACAGAGAAAAATCTGTTAGTTCGGACATTTGCAATATATTGAATAACATGACTTTCTTGTATAACTAGTTGTCTTACTTGGCATAACAAGATTCAGAATAAGGTTTGTATTGTATCCCAGCAATGTTTTATGGTCCAGGGCCAAAAATGTATTCAACAAGGAACGAGGAATTCACTGTATTTATGTTTTCCTCAAGAGTCTTTCATCATCCGTCGTCATATGTTATGGGAAAACAAGAACATGACTGACCTTAAATCTGATTCTTCAAAGAAACTTCTAAATCACAAATGCTGCAGACAAAGGGTGAAAATGTACACATGAGCACATCTGTGTATGTGTGTGTGTGTGCAGATATACATATCAGTATGTGTTTATAAACACAATAAGAATTCTAAGCAATATATATCAGTATCTACATAAAAACATGTTTTTGTGATCTATATATATATATACGTATGTGTGTGAGAGAAAGAGAGAGATCATGTCTTATGTATTCACACAAAAGGCATGTAGGTATGTAAGAAGGGTGAAAAAGGTCCTTATTAATTCATGTACATGTATCGATCCTCCATGAATATTTACATAACTCTGTAAATACCGATTTGCACTAAAGGTTGAAAAGTAAATCAGAAGATTATAGACGTTATTATTATTATATTCTCTTGTGTTCTTTGGTGTATATAAGCATATCTGTCTGTATACAATTACATAAGCATATCTATATGTATATTTATATATTTGTAAATAGTGTCTTTACATGAAAGTGAGAATGTTGGGCATTAAAAACAGAGCTAGAGAGTTGAAATTTCAATATGTTGTAGCTTAGACAGAGTATTCCTACCAAGATGTAGCTTGCCAAAATCAGATGATGATCAAAGTGTGCATAAATAATTGAATGAACAAATGAAATTAAATATTAGTTTACATTCAACATGCAGTTTGATTAAATTTCTATGTTCAAACTACAACATATCAAAATCTTAGCTCTCTGGGTCTGTTTTTAAAGGTTTTAGAAAGAAAAGAAATGGACTAAAGCTAAATACATACAAGAAGAGTTAATAGTTTGCAATTATCTTTGTTCCAGCCTGATTTCTAGCAGTTTATAAGTTTAGCATTTACGTAAGTGGTGCCAACCACTGCTTATGTGTATATGACCCCTTGTCTACCTTTTAGATGTATTAGATACAAATATTTTTATTTCAGATACACAAAATAAAAGATTTCAAAATATGCATACATAGCAATTATTTAAAAAAATACACCCATGTGAGATATATTTAAAATGTGAAGATTCTCAACTCAGTTGTTCCTTTGATCTGTCTCTAGCTAAAATGCCAGGATGTTCAAACAATGAACTTAGACAATTTCCTTGTCTGTTCAAAGTGGTTCAGATTCAGTGCAGTGAAATGTATTCCCATAAATAAGTTTCTCCCAGAGAAAAATATCTTTCTGGGAATAGTTCCAGTTATAAAAGTAAACTAACCAATTATAAGTGGTTTAATGATATTTCTCATCTGAAGAAGCGACTCATGAATATTCATGTGGTTATTTAATGAACTTATACCTTAATGAGTCTCTTTCAAGTATGATGTGGACTGAGCTGGATCAAGATATAGGGTGGGGGGACTGTAGTATATGTTATCAAGGGGCTCTGTATTTTGAAAAAAATTGCACATAAATATCAAAATACGTACTTTTTTTTGCTTGCCTCATAAAGTAATTTGATTTTTTCATTTGCCTTACAGCCAGATAATTATGTATCTAATATCTGAGTGATAGTTTTACTTTGCTGGCAGCTATAACTTCCGTTTCCAATATCTTCACATTTATGCATTGTAAATGTATCTTACAGGTACTACACTTCATTCAAATTCACTGTGTTAATAGCGGAGCCTGCAGCATGTATTTTCCTCAAACATTTTAGGTTGCATTTTGTGTATAGGAAAGCATGATATATAATTCCAAATATACTTATAAAAAGATAAATATGTCCACTTTGTCTTAGTTCAATGATTAGCCAAGTGCTCTCACAGATTTCCACCACTGTGTTTGATCATCACTATGCTTTCAGCTAAAACTAAGCTAGGCTTAGCAAATAATGTCAGAAAAAGGTAAGAATTAATGGTTGATAATTTGAACATTCATAAAATAATTTCAAGTAATTTAACTGATCGATGGCATAAAGGGGAACTGAAAATTTATTCAACTAATACTTAAACTTTAAATTCATACAAAAAAATTGAGTGTCTATCTCAAGGAGATTAACTTTTGATTAAGATTATCTCCCTTTGACAATTAGGTTAAATTTCTAATTTTTTTCTATACAATTCACAGAAGAGTTCCCTTATTTCTATTTCTACTCATTGAAGAATTCCGCCGAGAAGAATTCCACTGTGAATTACAAGTGATTACAAGTGGTAACAAGTGGTTTATGAATTTAAGAGTCAACTCTGATAAGATCATTTTCTGAATTCTGTAACAACTTTTTTTTTTTTTTGCATTGAGAGTGAAATTGTAAACACTATTTTTAGAACCTGCATTTTGAAAGAAACAAACTCTCGGTAGTCTTAAATAAGTTATGAATTAGGTCCTGCTTCAAAAGATTAACTGCAACAGCTGAGAATTATTTCTGTTCCAGTGTGTTAAACATGTGCCTGTCTCAAATGTTCAACAGAGTAATCTATAGATGTGGGTGTAACACATGCATATTCATACATATACACTGTCTATACATATTTCTTATCAGATAATGTATTCTTACTTTATACATAACTGAGAAAAATATACATTCCACAAAATTGTATCCCATAAACTTTCCCTCTGACGACTGTGACTTTTTATGGACTCACCTAATTACACCATTTGTAACTGTTGTCCATGTAATAAGATACATTTGCGTTATATAAAGAGTTCTCGTTCTCCTTTCAACGTTTTTTCTTTTTTCTGCCTCTTTCTCGCTTCTCCTTTTGCACCCTTGTCCTAATTGTTATGAGCCATGTGACTTGAATCGTATAATGTCAGATAAATGAACAATACAAACTAAAAACCTCTATTCTCCAACATTCTATTTGGGTGTTCAGGAAGTAATTATGCATTTTCATGTTCAGAAAGTAATTAGGTATTTTTGTGTTCAGAAAGTAATTAAGTATCTTAGTGTGGAGAAAGTAATTAGGTATTTTCGTGTTCAGAGAGTAATTAGGTATCTTTGTGTGCAGAAAGTAATTAGGTATTTTCGTGTTCAGAAAGTGATAAGGTATTTTTGTGTTCAGGAAGTAATTGGGTATTTTCAAAAGGCAGATAAAAACAAATGCCAGTAAAATTTAATTAAACACTATTTATCAATAATGTAATCACCATAATTAACAATGACTGCAGCCCAACTAGAAGACAAATTTTTGATTCCTTGTCAAAAGAGAAAAATTCTGCTTTTTCAAATAAGAAAATGCAGCAGTTCTTGCTCTTCAAACTCTCTCTCTCCTCCATGGGGTTAATTTTTTCTATACTCTATGATGTACGAAATCCAAATATTGTTTCTTACAATTTAACCCTTGTCTTAGTTGGATGGATTATAATTTATGGCAGTGAAATATGTAATATGTAATTACTTTCTGAACAAGAAAATACATCATTACTTTCCAAACACCCTAATATTTCCAATTGAGAGAGTCCTCCCAGACACAGCTATAAATTCAGCTCCAACCACACCAACTCTTCTCCAACCATTCATCAGTTGCTGTTAAGACTACTGCTGCTGCTACTACTACTACTACTACTACTACTACTACCACTTATTTCATTCTACTAATACTACTATTTATAAGTTTGGTGGTAGTCGGGTCAAAATCAACTCCAACTTCTATCTTTACTGAAGATAATTACTGCAACTTTTGTATTGTATATATAATGAATGAAATATTGTAAAAGGATATTTTATAGTATATATGTATTTATTTGTTAGAATGAAATAAGCCCTTGTGTATATGTGGATGTATTCCAGTGATATGTAAGACTAATCAGTTTGGCTCAGTCAGTAAGAAAGCCAGTTATCAACACTTGATCATGATTTCAAATTACAGTTGGGAAATGTTAATTTCATACATGCTTTTCTTTATTAGAATGAAATGAGTTCTTGCTTATTTGTAACAAATTTTTGTATAATCCATTTGTCATCAGAATTTCAAAATCAAGTGGAGGATATTGTGAAGGTATCATTGATATTGCCTAATTTATACACTTTTGCTGGACCAAATACAACCACAAAAATGTACTTGAATTGATGAAATATAGAAATAGGTATATTTTAGGATTTAGTCAAAGGCCTTTCATACAACTAAAGATCTTGAAATTTATCTATTTCATTTTATTTTTCTGTAAATTTAATTCTTAAGAGTGCATGTTTTTATAAGAAAGCAAGAACTATAAGTTCAACAATATGAAAAAAAATCGATTGAAATAAGTGTTCTTTTAATTGTATCTGTTGTATGATAGAAGATTTTTAAATCTATTAGAAGCGATCAACCAAAACTGTCAACAACGGTTTCTTCAGTTTTCAAGTTGGTCTAGCTAGCTGGATGACTGGCTATGCATGTATCACACATACAGGCAATACCAATGGAGCAAAAGAGCTGAAATTTCCAACATTTACTCCTTATTATGTCCAGTAAAAGATTGTTTTGCTTTTTTTTCTCTAAAAATCTTCCCCTAAATAGGTTTTTAGTGGGGGTTTCAATCTGCAATGTAAGTTCATGCTAAATTGCTCCCTTAGTTTGTGCCATGCTTGTTTTTTGAAAATTCAGACTCTCTTAGTTTACTACCCAACAAAAGGCAAGTGAAATAACTTATTCATTGATCACCTTGAAGTCAGACATTTTCTGTAGTGCGGCAATGACCAGCTCTAAAGGTTGCTGGATTAACTAGGTTTAACCTGTATTACAGCATACTTGGATAATATTATTAGGATTATATAGTTAGTTATTACTCCTATTCACGCACTTGACATTATAACAGTGATGGGCTACACTAGACCTACAAATGACCAACCAGCCAATGGTCTACTTATTCTCTTCTCTTTGCTCATCTGTGTGTCTCTAGGCATTTCTGGACAAGTTTCGGGGCTTCAATCTTGTAAATTAATATGAGTGCACTATTAGGCTCCACCTAAAATCTTTTGTTTTGTTTTTTTCCAAGAAGTCCTTTTTTTTGGTCTCTATGGTCATTTTGGGACCAACAATGCCTAAATTTTGTGCTGGTATAATTTTTTTGGATAATTTTAGATATAAGATCTTTTTTTACAGATTATTTTAGATAATATTTAGATAATTAGTTTTGGTACACGTGTGGGCTACAGTGATTCATTTAATACTTCTAGATGCAGAAACAGTATTAGCTATGGTAGTGGAGTATTAAATGATAGTTAAAGTCTTCAAAAGATGTAGAAAAAATGCCGAAAAGTCGGATAGACATAAAAGGAACACTTTTTTGTTTTTTTTAGGTAATAACTATTTAGTTTCTTGTCTTATTGTTTTGAAAAGGAAGTCTATGTGAATAGAAGTAAGTAGGTTTCAAATTCACTGGAGACATGAATACAAAGGTAGTATCTTTTGATGTCTTAATTATGGTAGACATTCACATCTTTTGTTTCATGTGTTTCAGAGCTGCTGCCACTTATATTCTTGTTCTTCTCATTTATATCAAAATCATTACCTCCTACATTATTAAAGCTTTCATTACTTGAATGCCCACTCACATACATACACACCTTTAATATCATGAACAAAACTGATTTTAAAGCTCTTGTTCTCATTATCACACAACAATCATCTGAATTTGAAAGAAAAAAAGTCTACAAGTTTGGTAGGGTTCTATACTTTGTTCATCAATTTTTGAAATTTATACCATTACCATCATCATTACTTCTCATATCATTAAAGCTTTTATTACACAGCGCAAATTTTTTCTACTTAATATTTGGTTCCTGGGTTATAAGTGTCATCTTTTGATTCAGTATGTCTGAAAAGTTTAGAAATTGTCAATCATTTCTTCCAACTTTGCCTCGGTGATCAGAGCAGTGTTAATCTGAAATCTGCTTATTTACGATCAGACAACAGTAACATCTGCACTTTTTTGATCATATAAAGTGAGAAAAAGAGCTACACATGAATATCACTATCCTGGCCACAAAAGCAGAGGGAATTATGCTATTTTCTTTACTTCTTATACAGAAGCGATTAGAAAATAATACTCACTACCCTGGAACAAAAACCATATCGCTTAAACACCCGCATGCACACATGATATCTAAACTAATTTTAAAGTTCTTATCCTAATTATCAGAGTACAATCTTTTGAATTTAAGAAGACCTACTCGACATTTTAGGTTAGTTACTGTGCTTCATTCATCAATTTTTGAAATTCCACCAATAACTTAGAGAAGAGTCATCATCAGTGAGGCTGATGTCTTCTGGGAACTGGGTATACAGTATAGTCTCCATAAATTGACATTGAACATACAAAAACCTTGGAAATTGAGAAGTAGGTATATGCCATTCATCCCACATACCCTCCTCCATCAATTCAAGAGTTGTTTGGACTATTAAATTCATTGAAAACCATTTCTTTTCTATTTGCTACTATTTTCTGGAAAAAGAGACTCCTCCCTTTCATTATGGATTGTTCACCTCAGAAAGGCTGGAGAATATATTGGCTGAGACATTAAAGGCTTGGCTGCATTAGGGTCTAAGGCCTTTGCTTCATTAAAATCTAAAAGGTAAACAAAACAGAATTAATTTCTCAGTACAATATTATTTCTAAACAACATATCCCAATTCAACTCCTTAATTAGTATTTCCTGAGATAAAACAAGTTGACCTGAGTTGGAAGAGTTGAATTCATTATCAGTTTTTGCATCCATATCTCTTATTTGAGCCATCATGACGTCACTGTTTTTTGTCCCTTTTGAGTTCAATGATAATAAATTCAAAACTCAATTGTAGGGGTTTGACAATATTTTTCATAACAGAAATTTAATATTTACAAAAAGATACTAAGAACATAAGTTGACATGACATGAAATCATGGCATCACTCTTCCTTTTCCCCCCTCTCTTTTATTCATGTCGTAAATTCAAAAGTCTTAAATTCCAATGTCCGACAAATTCATGATAATAAAATCAACGCTTGGAGTTTGACAATATAAAGGGATTTTTCAAATTGTTTCTTATCAAGCTGGGCTAAGGGTTAAAGATCATCTTTTTTGCCACATACTTCTTGTTTTAACACACATTTTTTCCTTAACTTTTCATTTGAATTATTTTGCTTTAAAAGAAAAAAATCTTTCTTGAGACAAAAATAAGTATGGTCCAGTCCAATGCCTGACACTGAGGCCAAAAACATCCAAGCATTAAAAAGACATAAAAAAAAGTTCAGATGAATAGTAGCAAGGTGAGTGCTTAACATATTCAGCACCAAAGGATATTAATTACTGTTTTCATTACTTCACCTTTTAAGAGCCAAACAATGTTAATTACCAAATGTCCCCCTTTTTTTATATTCATGACTTGTCTTCATTTAGTACTCCACATACTGTTGTAACGAATAACCTGTTTTCCACTGATGCTATGCAGTCTGTGGAAATCTCCATTGTTCTATTTTAGCCTACACACGTTAGCAAAAAAGATGTTGGCACTGAAGGTGTTAATGTCTGAAGTATTGAGTTCAGGTGATGAGTTCAACTCTTAGATTCATATACCGCTTATAACCACTGTGGAACTCTTCGTTGGATAGGATTTTAAAAATTGAGCCCTTTCATGAATTGAATTGAAAAAAAGAATAAAATTTGCCAGACGTGCATGGGAAGTAACTTTAATCAGAAGTTGCTTCCCTTGAATGACAATTATAATTTTCTTTGGATTTAAGAGTTGATAAATGTTCAACTTCATCATCTAAGAGAAACAAGTGGCACTCCTCAGCCAGATATTACAGACCTGGCAGTAGGCAAAGGAAAATTATTATGAGTCTCCAAACTTTTCTTACCATTGAGTGACTTCAACAAGGTATATGTGATCTATTTTCAAACCAAAGAGTCTGCTATCAAAATCCATAGAAAGATGCAGTTATTTGTGCACAGCTTACACAGCATAACCTAGGTTGAAAATATTAGGATTAACAAGTACAATTGTCAAAACGATTAATTGAGGCAGAGCTAAAGATTTGAGGGTCCTTGGATCTTGGCTCCATGATGACGCCCCCCCCTTCAACACGTAACAAAAATCTGCCATAAATAGACTTGCACTATCACTCAATTGGTGAAAAACAACCGTAAGGGTTGAATTATTGTCCATGTGATTCAAAAATATATCCTAATTATTGTATAATATCTGTAGTAATGCACTAGACTAACTACAATTAGAAAACTTCCAAGCAAATCTCTGAACGTAATTTTCTTCAGTTTCTAGATCGGTCCAGCTTGTAGCTATGTCTGAATAATGTGTAGAGGCCATACAAATGGAGCTAAAGAGCTGAAAATTTTAACATTTACTCTTATCTTTATCATGTCTAGAAAAAACCTTCTTTCCGCCAAAAAATGTGCATGTGATGGTTTCTATTGAATGACTAACCAGACCTCTTTATGAAGCTTTTGGGGGTTCCCCACAAATGTTGCGGGGGGGGGGGCATTTTCAAATAGCCCTCTCTCCCCTAGATACACTTCTGACCATTAGGTTCCATCAAGTAGTTTGCACTCTCTTTTCAGAACAAAAATGAACAGCTGCGAAAAAGAAGTCACTTTTAATTTGAGACACTCTTCAATCACCTGCGAGTATCTTCTTTGAAGTTCTATTTCTTATACCTCTATACGTACAGGAATAAGTTTTCTGTTTACCAGTTGATTCACAGGCATTGTACAATCCTCCTAATTCACTCTATTTCAACCAGCGTCTCCCAACTCTCAACAACCTTTCAAAACAAACTTCTCTTTCTCCTTTGCAAATAGCTATCATCAACAATGGAATGCAGCAACTGTTTATCCTCCCCCTTAACTATGCTTCTTCCTCTTTTTCTCTCCTTTTTTCCCCACGCCAATTTCCGAGCTTTTGTCAGGTCTTGATTTTTTTTCTATTGTTATTGTTGTTGACTTCCCTGTTTCCTTAAAAATGAAAGGCATTCTCATGTATATGAAAGATATGACAGAAATGATCCTAACACCCAATATGAGTACATTTCAATTTACTCTGTAAGATTCTCAACCCATGACCTTTGAATCTAATAATGAGTTTCTTTCAAGAACATAAATGCTTGTCAACTGGGGCATAGCTGGGAATGGGGGGGATTATTAATTTCTCCTCCCTCCCTCAAAAGTAGTAGTTCACCTACTGCATTTCTACTAACATTATACAATAACAAATCAAGGAGCCAAGCTCCCTCTCCACCTCCAGAGACTTTTGTTTCTTTTGTCATTTGCAATCAGTTGGAGCTCTCGCCTCTTTAGATTTGGGAAAAATTTCTTCCTTGTACAGTCAGTTTCGTTAAGTCATGTGCTTGTTAAATCCATAATATCCACTTATGAAGCTATAAAACATTTTTTCCCTTGGTCAAGTTGTATCATTTGAATAAAGTTATTATGCCTCATTCCAAAGGAAATGTAAAAATCTTTAAAAAAACACCTAAATCAGGATATGGCAACCTACTGCCAGTGGGCCAGATCCAGCTCACAAAGAGATTTTGACAAACCTGCAAGCAAATATTGAGATATCATGCCGACTTTTTATGTTTCAAAGATTTTGTGTGCCTTTTAATAGATTGAATAGATGCCTTGATGGAAGTAATTTGCCACTAAATTGAATTCTTGGATTACTAAATGACATCCTTGTCCAATTGCAATTTATTTCTTAGCATACTTTATTCATTGTTTCCAAGGCAAACTATTACTAGATGTATTTGAATGAATAATTTCCATATTTCAAGCTTTTTTTATGGCCTCTATTTGGCCCACCATACACTCGTTGATTCACAATCTAGCCTTCAGAGGTAAAAAGGTTGCTGTCTTGAAGAAAACTGCCACATCTAAGTGTAATGTTTTATAAAGACTATGTCCAAAAGGGTAAAATCAGTGAATCAGTAAAATTTTAGAGCAAATTTTTCTCTCAAGTAAGATTCAGTGTATCTTTAAAATAAGTAACATATTCAAGGCAAACAATGATTTTATTCCTTATTTGTTTCATAGTTAACGATCAAGAAAAAGTTTTTCGCAACATTTTTTGCCTTATTAGGGAGATTAGCATGATTGTTCATCTATATTTTCTCATTCATTCTGCTCATTTTGGCGACCATTTCTCCTTCAGCAGTTTTCAAGATATCAAAGCCATTCCAAGGTTTCAGAGATGAGGATTCTATTTGCAAGCTAAGTATAAGGCTAAACCTGACCCCTACTTTCCACCATTCATATGGAAGTTCAGTTTCAGAGTAATCGGTATCTTCTCGTGTGAAAGCTGGAAATTTTTTCACCAGTAATTTTTTGTGCTTTCATCAAGTTCTTCAGTGGGTGGAATATTCTGCGGCAAAATCACACTTGGAGTTCCTTCAAGAAAAACACGGGTTGTAGTTTAATTTTATTTTTAGGATCCATCAGCATAGGTTTCTTCAGTTTTCAAGTGTGGCTGGCTAGTTAGCTGGCTATATATATATCATGCATACTGGCTGCACCAATAGAGCTAGAGGCCTGAAAATTGAAGCATTTACTACTTGTTATATCTAGAAAAACGATTTTTTTCTGTTCTGCGAATGTTTCCTCCTTAAATAGGTTTTTGGAAGGGTTTCAATCTTCAATGTAAGTTCATGCTAAACTGGCCCCTTGCTTTGTGTTTTCTGAAAATTCAGACTTTTTTAGCGGTCACAACCCAACTTATTCATTGATCACCTTTTTTTCAAATTTTTTATTTGATCACCCCCCCCCCATATGGTATACTGCCAAAAGACACATGGCTTCTTCTATTTAGTAACTAACCAGACCTGCTGCGTGTTATCTTGCACCGCCAACACTCACAGAAAAAGAAAAGTATTCTTTATCATTGTCCACCACTTACAGAGACGGATGGTGTTAGACATTGTTGTCAAAGAGAAACTATCAAGAGGCAATTAGTAATCCCTCTCCATGGTTGTTCCCAATTCCTTGAACTCTCCCACGGACCGACAGTATTACAAGTACAAGTTTCTCCTGAGGGAGACTTCTGAGGTAGCAGCTGGTTTCAACATGTCTCCAAGATAAAAATCAAAATAGAAATCTTCGCCACCTCAGGAGAAATTCCTGGATATTGGTGCTCTTTGCTAGAGAAGAATCCCGTTGTTTTTCGCAATATGGTTCTAATCAGTTTTGTCCTTCCCAAGACGCTCTGGAGGCATTTTCTTCTTCTTTTCTTTTTCTTTTTTTTTTTTGCTGTCTCTCCCTTTTACTAGAAATGGTCAAACAAAACTGTCACCATAACAATCTACATGGTTTTCTTCAGTTTTCAAGTTGGTCTTGCTGGTTGACTATGTATGTATGTATCACTTGTAACGGCCACACCAATGCTGCTAGAGAGCTGAACATTTCAACTTTTGCTCCTCATTATACCTAGAAAAAAATTTTTTTTTTTTTTTAGATACACTCCCAAATGGGTTTTGAGGTTCAATTTGCAATGTAAGATTATGCTAAATTGGTCACTTGGTTTGTGCTTGGCAGCATTCATGCTTGTTTTTTGAAAGATTCAAATTTTTTTTACTGAAGTAATCTTATCCATTAATTGATCACCCCCAACACAGCATACTGCAATAAGAAGTCAGTTTCATGAGAGTTTCTATTGAGTGACCAACCAGACCTGTTTTTGTTTTTTTGTGTGTGTGCTTGGAACAGGAGACTATGTTGGTATGATGCATACTTGAAGATAGTATCCATTTCCAGCTATTAAAGATTGTTAGATTTTTGGCATTGTAAGTTGAATTAAGTAATCCTTGAGTAATTGTTTATTTGCCCTCTTTTCATCTCTCTCTCTCTCTCTCTCTCTCTCTCTCTCTCTCTCTCTCTCTCTCTCTTGTTATCTCTAAAAAAAAGATTCAGCTTTTTGTTTTATCTCGCTTGAAGCAAGAGGAGGTTTCTTTTAAAGCCAGATTTTGTTGATCTCTTTTCGGAAAACAGACTGTTTTAATCTGAGAGTACTTTCCTCGGCTAAAAATTCAGGGTCCACTAATCTCTTATTACTCCACTTGTTCCTCTCTCATTCATTTTCCCAAACTCTTGTCCAAGTTGGAAGCTGGAGTTGACTTTGTTTTTCTACCCTAACAACAACCAAAAAGCAACAACAACAAGAACAATCCTTACTTATTTAGAGTAGTAAACTCCCCACCATGTATAAAACTAGCATTTCCCTACCACAATTCAAAATTATGATCATGTGATTAATTCGTGGTTCTCTTACTGACTGGACCAAACTGACAAGTCTCACATAACTATAAAAATTTGTTACAAATATGCAAAGGCTAATTTCATTCTGATGAATAAATACATATATACTAAAAAATATTTTTATCATTTTTTATTTATTATGAACCAGCATTGTAAGTGATTTTGGAGTTTTTTTTTGCAAAAATCATCCTTTGAGAATTTCTCCAGTATCAAAACTGCTGAAGCAGTGATTTTTATTTCGATATTTGGATTAAAGTCTCTGCTTTCCAAATCAACTTTGATTCTGCTAGCTGAATAGTATTTGTCTGAGATAAAGCTAACTGGAGCCGCCTGAATATCTCTGAAGAATACAAAAGTGTACTGACTTTTGTATATTCATAAGTTGGAGTAAACATCTTGGGTCAGAATAGAAGTAAATATAGAGTCTGATCTTGCAGCAGCCAGGCTCTTTTTTCTATCATTTCTCTTCGTCTTATTAAATTTTAGGATAAAATACTGATCTCTGTTGGTATATAAGATGGAGATTTATTTTTTTCATAAAACTATGGCAATATTACACATCATCCAATGCAGTGATATTTTGATTAGGGGTATGTTTACCAAAGTTCGTAGTTCACCAATGTAGTGGTTTCGAAACTCACTCAAGAACCCCTTCCACGAATATTCTGTTGGACCCTTTACTTTCTGCATTTAGTTTTTAGACTGATTATTAAACTATAATAAAAAGTCATTTTTTACCTTTGAAAATCATATTCATTTAAAATGTATTCTAATATATGGTATACGTTCATGTACAATTATTATATTTATTGATAGCTGTGCAATAGATGATGTGGTTTTTCTGTCTCAGAATTTGCTATGTCAGATTTAGATGGAATACTGCTGCAGACCCCCAAACATTATTTGATAGAACCCCTGTGGTCCATGGCCCAGACCAGTTACAAAACTAATATTCTAATACGCTTGTGAACCATTTATGAATCATTTTTCTTGGACTACAAGGGTATTAGAGAACTACCTCTCATTGTAACTCAAGCTTCCTCACTTTAGACCTATAAATGAAATCTTTTAAGATTATGATGCTTAATGTTTGTTTTATCATCTAGAATGTTTGTCCTAGCAGGCAACTAGAAATTCTGTATCAATCTGATCTACCAGATACAGGAGATAAGAAAACACTTGTTTTGTCCATTGATTCTTGAAACCTAATAAAAGCACTATCTTGCAAGCTACATATTTATCAAAAAAGTTGAATTCTTGCTTGACTCAACATATCCCTAACAAGAAAATCATTACTATAAAATGTGCATGGGGCTCTTTTAGAAGCTTATATTTAGCCTTGACTATTTCAGATTACTTCTGGGCATTGGACACAGCGATTTTTTTAAAGGCCTCTTTTAAGGATAAATGGAATTATGTCCTATATGCCATGATTCTGACATATTTATAAATAATGCAAATTCTACCTTCAAATCCATCATTTCTGAAGGTAATATAGTCTAGATCTTCTGAGAGCATTTATACAAAAGGACGTTGTAAAACTAAATCTAAGGTAGGCTTTTTGCATAGTGTGATCATGTTTTATGGAAGTAGAACCTGGTCTAGAAACACAAGAGTTATTTGCACTTAATAGGTTATATTTGTTATTCGTCTTTTGTCACAGCAACAAGCTGTGTTCCTATTCACCCACCACTTTCTTATACACAGGCTCTCACTACTCTCCCTCCCCAACCACCACGTACACCTTGCTCTCCTTTCCTTTGTCTCATTCCTAACTCGCCTCTTGAGTAAAAATCCCAGTCTCATAATTCCGTTCTATATCTGATTCATATCTACCTCCCTCAGCGTCTCTCTCTTTCTCCTTCTTTCTTTCTTTTCCTCCCCTATCTCACTTTTCCCCGCCATTCTCTTTTTTCTTCACCTTCTCTTTTTTCCTCCTCTGTCTCTCTTTTCTCCCCCCCATCTCTCTTTCCTGCTGTATTGTCTTTCTTTTCTCCCCGATATGCTCCTCTCTTTTCCTCTCTCGTATATGCTCCCTTTCTTTTCTTCTCCTATATGCTCTCTCTTTCTTTTCCTTTTACATATGTTCTCTGTCACTGTCTATCTGTCTGTCTGTCTGTCTGTCTCATACAAAGTTTATCTCTTATCCTCCCCCATGCAATCCTTCTCCCTTTTCACTTCCACATGTGATACATCTTTTTTTCTCTTCCCCATAAGCAGTGATGAAAATAGGTTTCGGGGACTAGGTATACACAAAGATTAGCTTTTTGGAAACTAGGTATATTAGAATCTCTCCATTAATAGGAAACTGAACATACAAAAAACCTGGAAATTGAGAAGTATGTATACACCCGACCCACCCACATGATCTCACCTTTTTTTTTTCTCTCTCCCATATGATCTCTCTTACCTGGCTTATTTTAGCACACCGAAGGTCTGTCTTGAAAGAGAACAAGACGTATGAATGTCTGCACTTTAGTGATACTGCATCTAAGACCGTACGAATGCAAATATTTGAAGAATAAAGCAGACAAAGCAATTTCTTTTCTTGTTGATATAAGGCAGAAGCCCAGAATAACTGTCTAACAATGATATATTTTGTGCACGCTTGACTGTCTCCTCTTCCTCTTCCTCTCACACTAACTTCTCTTTCCTCCCACTTTCTATCTACTTATATGCATATCAATCTATCTATCCAAGTTCACATTTATCAATATATTTATATGCACTTGCACATACATGCATTTATGTCCTGTTTTCTCTTCAATGCATGGAATATGTAACCTATGTCAGTACCGTAACATATAACAGATGACTTCCTCTTATTCTCCTATTGATTTTTTTATCTCTCACTTTTCATCTACACATATCAATCGATCTATCTGTACTCACATTTATCTAACTACATACACACATGCATTAATATCCTGTTTTCTCTCCAATGTGTACTTGTTTTAGAATATGTAACCTATGTCAGTACCATAACAATAAACATCTCATCTTTTTACATTCTATGCTACTCACGTAGGTCTCTGCCTTTAGTTGTTTATTTGCAGAGAATCCATGAAGAATGACTGCATTATTCACGTATCACTAAAAATTGCAAATATGTATTTTAGTATAGATATATAACGAAAAATATATACTTCAGATAACATTCATATTCTGTCGATTTTCAACCACTTCATATTTTCTGTGTTTGATCATTTTCAAACACTAACGCAACAGAATTAGAGGGAGACAAAATTGAGACATCAGCAACATCAGCAGCACCAGTAGTAGTAATATTATTGGAAGCAGCTGTCAGCCTAAATCTAACTCGCACACTCACGATGGAATCTTGCTCACCTGCAGTAACCAATTGTATGTCTGTGCGTTTGTAGCACCCCTTTCCCCCACTTTGTAATTGCTCTGGCGTGACAGAAAACCAACCAACAAACAAAGTGACCACGGCTTGAATATTATTAAATTTTTACTATTTATCACCCCTCACTGGTTTGCTCTAAACACATGAACAACACAGATATATACTCTTTCCCTTTTCACACTTTTTTCATCTTTAAATGTAAACAATACATCTCTCTTACTCTCTCTCTCTCTCCCTATATTTCTCTCTCTCTCTATCTTATTTGTTTTATTCTTTCTCCTATCTATATCTCTCTCTGTCTGATCTTTGCTTATAGAGGGAGAGGAATGGGGATGGATGTTGAATCTCCGTCTACAGACGGAATTTCGTCTTTGACAAATAAAAATTTCGCACTGCGAAAATCACCAAATTAGCATGAAAGTGCTGGAACATTATAATCGGATTGAGCCATTTTTTGGCAATTTATGACTATTTTTAGCATTTTCGGATGGCTTTTGGCCATTTGGGGCTAAAAACTTTTAGCGCTTTCAAGCAGTCAAAGTAATACAAAAATGTTTTTCTCTAACACTGAGTTCAAGTCTTGGCAATTTTTTGTGCAAACACCCATGAATAGAGAATGAAATCTATAATCAAAGAGAGAGGGGAAAAAAGAGAGAGTTGAATGAGAGGGACTAAAAATTGTTATGTCTTTCCTGGGTAATAAAGATTGATAGATTGTTAGAATTGGCAATTCCCTCTTGCTATCAAAATACAAAATCGACTACAAGTCCTGTTCCATTGATGATTGGGGGCCTAGATTGTTGTAGATGGATTGTAGATATGTGCCATCCTTTAGTTCCGCCACCGCCCAGTCAACTCTCGTCCCCACCCCCGGGACACATCTGCCCACTCATCTTTTGAAATAGCATTTATTGGCGATTCTCTAATTGTTCCATCGATCGCGAAATGCCATTAATTCAGAATCTAAGTGGTAAGTAGAATTTTACACAACGACACCAGACAAAGAGAATCAAGATAATTAAAAACAGTCAACCGAAACTGTCAACATAGGTCAACATTGGTTTCTTCAGTTTCCAAGTGATTCTGGCTGGCTGGCTATTTAATGGAAACCGTCGACCTATACTGTCAACATAGGTTTCTCTCAGTTTTCAAGTCGGTCCGGCTGGCTGACTGGCTATGTATCATGCGTAGAGGCCACACCAGTAGAGCTTCCTTATTATGTCTTCAAAAATGTTCTCTTTTTTAAGCCCCCTCCCCCAATATTTTTAACAGGGGTCAAGTTTGCGATGAAAATGTATGTTAATTTGGTCCCTAGCTTGTGCCAGCATGTTTTATGAGTCTTCAGACTTTTTAATGACAAGTACCCAACGAAAGGCAAGAGAAGTAATTTATTCATTGATTACCCCTTCTTCCAATGTTTCAATTGATCACCCACAACACGACATGCTGCCAAAGGACGTTGGTGACGTGTCGGTTTCTATTGAGTGACTTACCACATCTGCTAATGTATTGGTCACGCTCACTGGTCCCACCCATAGAGCTACATTTACTCCCCGAAACGTCTGGAAAAAAATCGTTTCCTCCTGTTTCCAATATCCACCACCAAAAATTGGCTTTTAAAGGGTCAATCAACATACAAAGTAAGATTATGCTAACTTGGTCCCTTAGCTTATATCCAATAGCATTCACACTTGTTTCATATTTTTTTGTTGTTTTTTTTGTTTTTTTAATATTGTTTTCTGTTTCTATTTTGGAGTGAAGATCACGGCCCAACAAAAAAGAAGTAACTGATTGATTGATCACCACTTTCCTATTTTTTTTCCAAATTGATCACCCCCAACACGGCATGCTTACCGGTCACGTGACAGTTTCTATTGAGCGACTAACCAGGCCTGTTTTTATTGTGTTTATTTCAAAGTAATCATCAACTATCCCTTTCTAGGCAGTCTATAAAAACCTTATCTCTATTACTAAAGCTCTTTTTACTTCGGACGATACTCCGAACATCTAGTAAAAAAGGAGAACCAGATGCCCCTCTCTCTCTCTATCTCTCTCTCTCTCTCTCTCTCTCTCTCTCTCTCTCTCTCTCTCATTTATGTATTGTTGAACACAATAAATTCAATACTTCAGTCATTTATATGGACCCTCTCTTTATTTATCTATTATAGTTCATGAAATCTATTTTGATGCAGCGCAAATGGCTTTTCTTTTTTTTTTTTTTTTACTGTGTGGATCTATACAAAACAGCACTTGTCTAAACTATACACCGAAAGAATTTTTAAAAGGACCGTTTCCTGGTTTTGTTGATAAATAAGCCCATTTCCTCAAGTTGCTGCCTAGTCTGCAAGCTGTCATTTTTCGCTGAGACTTCAATAGTTTAACCGTACTAGAAGAGTTGTTCATGCAATTTGCTGACCTTCTTTTTTTTTTTCTTCAGTCTATGGTACCCTTAAAAAATCTTTCCGTCTTTTCTCTCTCCGAAACCCGAATCATCACCCCCTTACCCTCTCTCTTTTCAATTCCATCCTTTTTGTATTTTCGTTTCTTCCAGTTGGAGAATACTTTTCCGAAGCGAAACTGTCATGAGAATGAAGACTTACTTATTGGAGAAAAAAACTTCGTTTCTGCACTGTCTCTCTCCATAATCATGAAGTCGCATAAATCCTATCCTATTGTACACTATATATATATATATATAATGTGTGTGTGTATATGTGTGTGTGTGTGTGTGTGTGCACGTGTGCGTGCGTTTGAGTGTGTGCGTGCGGAAATAATGGACTGAAATGACGTAAATTTTGAAAACTTCTTTTAAATTTTTAGTGTTGAAAGCTCTAAAGCTTTTTAGACTATATATATATATATATATATATATATATATATATATATATATATATATATGATATTGATGTGATTTATGAAATTTGATAATACAGTGGAAAATGTATTCTCCAATATGTTTCTTCTTACAAAACACAACAGATGAAAAGAAAAGATTTCTTACTCAAAGCGATAATTCTTTTCATCCACTCTATACTGTTCACTCATTGTCGTAGATTGATGGCCTCGGTCAAGTTGTGATGAAAACCTACAAAAACATGAAAGTAAATTGTAGTCAATAAGCATTACCGATGGTTTACAATACTCCATCTAATGAAAGATATTAGAAGAATTACTTTTAATCTTAATTTTTTTTAATGACCTGATATAGTGATCGTAGTAGCTACACATCCATGTGACATGATATGGCTATGCTTAACCCCCCACCTCCTTTCAATATCCTGTTTTAGGCTAAATTGTGTCATTAAGAGAAGGATAGGGGTTGAAAAAAAAACATACTTTTATTGTTTTAATACTTTTACTACGGTTACTCAAATCTTTATACAACAAAAAAAGCAATATGTTACGAAAGAAAAAACAAAAATTTTATTCTAAGAAATATGTGAACCATTCATAAGAATAATGATTGACAGAAATTCTGATATAAAGTTAGTAGTTTCCCATGTTTAGAAATAAATACTGAATATTATTGAACCCAGTATCCTTGAATGACCTCCGAAATCGATCTTTCATAGCCTATGTTACAAATTGATGTTTTATGAGTCTAGATGCCAAATATTCGGTCAATAGGCCTTGTAGTTTTAGCGTGAAGGAGGCACGGAAAAATGAACAGCAGGCTTAAATATAAGTATGATACATATGATACTAATACTGATAAGAAGAAGAAACGGTTATGGTCGTTTTTCGAATAGTGATCGTGAAGATAGTGTTGGTAATATGATAAACCTAACCCTGTTTACTTTCCCATTTATTTATTCGCTTGCCTTGATATATTAGATACTCACACACACACACACATTCAACACACATTCAACACACACACACACATACGCTCGGAAACTTATTGCACACTGCTACAAGCTCGCTTTATTCATATAAAGTATTCATGATTCATGCTGAATTGGATTGCATTTAATTCGCTCATTGTTGATGTAAGAACAAGAAGAACAGTTTTCACTTGCCTTTAATGAGTTTTAAGAGACGATCATCTGTTATTGTTTCTCTTTTGAATCATTAATTAAATCTTTTTCGTCTTATCTTTCATTTGTGCGTTTTACTTTTTCTCATTTCTTTCCGAGTTGTATTGGGAATTAACAGTTTGCAACTATACTTACAGGCATTATCGTCTGCTAGGGGTGGAATTTGTAATTTCACTCTTTACTCGTATAGCCCGAAATTTCAGGAGTATAATTTTATTTTGAATTATCCAAGACCACACTGGAAGTCACATTAAAATTACACTTGAATTAAATGTTGGTATTTATGATTTTTGCAACGATTGCCAGCGAGTATTGGCCTGTATAGGCACTTCATTATTTGACGTTGCTAGGATAAAATCTTGTAGTTGTAGTAGCAGTAGTAAAGAGGAGAGCACTATGTTCACGTCTTACCGATCAGCTTGAAACATTTATAAAAATCGTTTTACACACACACACACACACACACACACACACAAAAGGCCAATCCATCCATTAAACAAACCTATGCGATTGCCTCGGGCGCAAAGGGCCCATGACCCAAGGGAACACCCCAAACAGCAAAAAATGTCGTTAGTATACAACTGGGGACACTAATTTTGAGTATATCCTAAGGCACAAGAAACCTTTGTGCCAGCCCCCCCCCCCCCACACACACACACACTCACACACTCACAACGACCGGCATTTCTCTCCTCTCTCCTAAGTAAAATTACTTGTTTCTTTGGTATGAGTAAATGTAATACTCACATACACACCTCCACAGCACACAAAAACACGGTTAGTTATTTACTGAACGTAGCTCAGTCTTACAGAAAGTAATAATAGTGAGTGGGGGAATCTAATGAGGATCGAACCTGCTACACTGGTCGCCTTGCTAATTATTTGCTATTGTGTTAACAGAGCCCCCGAGAAGAATCTTCGAAGGCGGTGCAAAGCAGTTTTCATCCACGACCCGAAACAAACAAACGAACAAACACACACACACACACTCACTCACACACACACTCACTCACACACACACACACACACATGCGCGCGCGCGTACACTGTACCAACACCTTCGTCATTCGGTCATTCCGTTTTGATCAGTTTTTTAACATGTTATACTATTTTCACTCGCAGGTTAGCGATTGAGTAAACCAATTTTACCTATGGATGTATCTCATCAACCTTGAGGTTTTGCTACAGAGCTTTACCCTAGAAACTCTCAGATCTCCCTTGACTTCTGGGCCCCGACAGCAGCAAGCCCATCTCAGAGGTATGAGCATCCGCTGCCACTCTCCCATGTAGGGGCGATAGAGTATGTTCATGGGGGGAATAAATTCTGAGGTGAGGGAGACAAAATCAAATACCTGAATATTGGTCATCAGGTAAATGACTAGAGAGTGTCTCAACTGCAGCTCGTTCTAAGCCCTTTGATACCCTGCTTCTGTAAGGTTCAAATTTTCGAACCGACTTTGGATCTCATGCGGGAAGGACAGATCCTGGGGAGAGTGAAGGCCCCCCCTCTTTTTGCACCATCTCCCAAGCGGGGACTCATGCCCAGGGACTCCGTGTATAAACACCGAACCCAGCACAAAAATAAACGCGACTAATTCCTACGATTCAGTAACTGACAATTCTCCTGTAGAGGCGCGCACACACGGACACACAAAATTGTTTCGTTCACCCTGGAAGTGTCCCAAAATGAAAGCACCAAAACTAAGCCTTTCATCTCTGCCTAGTGGCATTTTATGGGGCATCGGCTCTTTGTCTGAGTGTGTCTGAGTGTGTGTGTGTGTGCATTTCTTACTAAAGCGCCAATTCCTGCCCATAAAAACACGTGTGCTGGGTTGATGTTACTTCAAGCGTTGTAAATTGGAGGTAATGTGTAAAGTATGGTAGATGTTAAGCACATCATTCAAAATCAGCTTAGTCATACGAGAGCTAATAAACTATAATTATTGGGAAAAAAAGGGTGATCAATGAATGCATTACTTCTGTCACCTTTTATTCGGCGGTGATAAAGAGAAAAAAGTCTTGAGTTGAGAAAAAAAACGGACATAAACTAAGGGATCAATTCAACTCAAATTTTCAATGCAAATCGAACCCCCTCTTGAAGACTATTTAGGCGAGGAATTAAGAAATTGAAAAAAAAAAGGTTTTCTAGACATAATAAAGAGGGAATGATAAAAATTCCAGACCTCTAGCTCCAATGGTGTGGCCTACATGTATAATACATACATAGCTAGCCAGCCATCAAGACAGACTTGAAAATTGAAGAGACCTTTTTGACAATACTGGTTGACAGTTTCTAATAATAAAATCAAAAGGTAATATAATTTGTTCATCAGAGACCGAGAATGTCGGAAATTTCTGGCTGCTCCACAAGAAGAAATCACAGCGACCTTTTGACACACCGCATATTATGTTTCTTGTGTATAACAACGAAATCATTATGCGCAGTATTCTGGTACCCATGAATATGTTTACCTTTTCTAAATCTTAGAATCCAGAAATATTGATTACTAGAAAAACTCGCCATCACAGTCAATAACCGAACAACCTTAACGTCAATATTTGAAGTCGTCTAAAAATATTCCATCCAATGATAAATATGGTCCGAGTGAAGTTTATGACATCACCGGCGCTTTTTTCCCTGAGAGAACATCTGAATTATAGCAAAAAAAAAAAAAAGAAGTCTTGAAACATCTAGATTCAGGAGAATCGAGATGCTATTAATGAATCCTTCAAAATAAGGCCCACAAAAGGTCAATAGATCTCTTTTCTCCAAAAATAAAAATAAGTATTGAAGAAGCTTAGGGGAGTACGGGTGCCACCTTTCAAGTTTGTAGTCAAAACTGTATGGCCAGGAGCGCCTGGAACACACAAAACATAAACGAACACAAGTATTAAAAAAAAGGATAGAACTCTTTGCCGTCTTTGGTTGCTACGGTCGTTCAACTCTAATGTGTTGAAGAGTTAAGAAGAGTCTAGATTTACTAAGCTGATTATGATATAGAACACTATATTCCTGTTTTAGTTGTTTGTTTGTCTTCAATCGTTTTTTTATAAATGAAATTCATGTTTTTAAAAATAGTTCTCCCGTTGCATCAAAAATACATTTTCTGCATCAGATGCTTTGATAGACGGAACAGAATATTTGAACTCTTGTTATCTAAGTGGCAAGAAAAACATATATATATATATATATATATATATATATATATATATATATATATATATATATATATATATAAACCAGATGTGCGTTTCCTGTTAGTTTTATCCCAATACTATTGGGCGCACGAGTCATTTATCTACTAGCTAACCTAATAGACACATCGTGCTCGTAAACTCATGATCCTGATAGACCGACCCGTACGTATTATCTTCTCATTGTTTACTCAGTCGTCTAAAATAAATACTGCCGAAGAGATACCTTTCCTTTCCCCATTCTAGACGTAATTTTGGACAGGAAATTAGATGGGGAGCAAGGAAGAGAGAGGGGGAACACAAGACGGGATACAACCAAACTGTACTTCGTGCAATATTTGTGCCTCTGCCAATGGAATCGGAGAGGTATACAGAGTAATATATCCATGCCGTATATATATATATATATATATATATATATATATATATGGAGGTCCGTTGCCACTTTTCCAAAGACATAAGGATAGGTTTCTGGGTGTGGGGCAAAAAGATATTATTCGGAATGTATGTCAGTGGTAAACTCGTTCCCAGCAAAGAATAATAAGTATGATGGATTACAATGGCAATGACTAGACTGAGAACCAATGACGTCATGTACGAATAACTGACATGGTGACACACGCAAAAAACTGATGACGAATTCGCACTCACTTCTAAAGCCCAACTCAGGTCGAATTGTTCTGCTAAAGTTTGCAAATCCCATTCACAGGAACTACTGACGAGGGAGTTGAAACAGGGCGTGTAGTTTTGGAATAGTTTTAGTGTGTAGAAATGAATTCTGTTTTATTTACCTTTTAAATTCTGAGGAAGCAAGGGAATTTGCCTCCAGTGCAGCCAAGCTTATTTTTTCTTTCTCTCCTCCTGAAATAACGCCAATCGACGTGGTCTTTGATTGTCACTCTCAGTTGAGTATTGGTAAATCATCCACCCTTGTATTTCCCTATTGAATTTAAATGTCCGTCTTCAGAATGTATAGATATATAAGCTTGTAATAACGAATATTTTTTACGTTTCATCAAATATTATCTTATTAAAGGCTGGATATTTAACTAAGCTTTAGTCTGGCACAAGGTTACTAATACAGATCGAATTCACTACACAATGGTAACAGTGCAAGATTAGTACTACAATGATTCACCAAATTCTTCATCCTCCTTCTCTCTCTCTCTCTCCCCTCCCTCCCCCCCTCTCTCTCTCTCTCTCTCTCTCTGCTTAAGATCCCATGGCTACCAGAGTACCCCAAGAGGCGTTGGGAAGTGCACTAAATCAAATTTTTGCTCAGGGACCAAAAAAGGCGATAGGGGCCACTAAACTAAATATTGCTTGGTGTCCCATGAAGGCTTGGATCACCTCTCTCTCTCTCTCTCTCTCTCTCTCTCTCTCTCTCTCTCTCTCTCTCTCTCTCTCTCGTTAATTTGATTTTAATGAAGCATTAAAACTAATTTCACCCAAGTATGTTGGAAAAATAATTATTGTGACAAGCACTGGTAAGTAGGTATATTCGTGATGAAATATATGCGAAGTAGGTACATCTAGAGAAAGGTTGAGAAAGTGATTTCATCTGTGCTTCAGCAGAAATATGAACGCGTTTGTCTATCGATTCTCCTCTCGCCCCCCCCTTTTCTACGCAACATTAGCGCACATCTTTGCATACGCATGTCGAGGGAACAAAAGATAGAGCATGCCTTTCTTCAGTCACATTGATAGATAGGGTGATGTAATCACTGAATATTCAAGACGAACTTCCTCCCCATCGTCACTGTCGCCATTGCAGGGGCAGCAGGGTTGCCAACTCGATTATAGATTTTTTGGTGCCAGATCTGCTAGTCAAAGAAGCTGGGAAAAGGGCTAAATATAACCGTCTGTCGATATACCACGGTTCGAGATATAAGGCGGGTGGGTCGTAGGCCCCAACTATTTCGCGTACTTTATCGTCTATTCGTCCAGAAAACCGCGAATAAAAACAGAATTTCATCAAAAGACTTAGGATTTGGGATGACTGAAGCATAAATTTTCTGCAATTCGTAACCAATTAACATATAATTACATGGTGCCGTACTCATGCTTTCAATTTTACTTACCTAATATTCGCGAATTATTTCATGGATGAGAAAATACGTTTCAAAAAGTTATATTAATTGAAAAGTAGTTTAAGTATGAGCCGAGAGCTGGATACGGACTTATTGGAGCTAAATTCTGCTAAAATGGAGCTATATCTATCTGTAAAAGAGCTAGATTGGCAACCTGCTTTGCAGGTCTAGGCAAGGGAGAGTAAACCACGCCTGAAATCGTCCGTTGTTATTTGATGAGTTTCCAATTCAGTTATCGTAAAAACGTAATCTGTCATGATGCGCTTATTTTACAGAGGATACCTTTCCCTTCTTGCTATGCATAATAAGAGCTGGGAGGAAAACAATATGAAGAAACACGTCACAATAGAACAGAGAAATAAACAATAATAATGGCGATGTCGTTCGTCTCTGTATTTCACCCTTTCTTTAGCTTGTTTATTTTTGAAAAGCGATTCTTAAAATAATCGTGTGTTTTTGGAAACTATGTGTTAGGAGAAATAAGAGTATGAGGGAGATTAAATGGGGTATTAAATGGGGGTGGGGTAGACTGAAGCAGGGTAGAGTGTGAAAGTGTGCACTTGGTTCGATTCAATGCAAGGCTTGTCATATCTAAACATGCACAAAAGACGTCCCCGGTCAGCGTCGTGTCAATACACGTAACTAGCATAGCGGCAGAAGCTGGATTTTGGTTGAAAATGGCTAAAATGTATTCTGCGTTACACATGCACGTCTGCGCATTCATATGCACACACCGTATTGCAATGGTTAACGGACATTACTATTGTATTGGGTAGGTTGATTTTGGAACTATTGTCTTAGAATTGTCTAGATTGTTGGGACTTGATATAAGAAAAACTAACACTTAAGTATTTTATTTGTAGTTTTTGTCGTCATATAAGGGAATAACTACAAAGAATATAAGTATTTGAATATATTCCCTCAAATGATGATAATCCAAGTTTTGTTGTCACTTCAAGGATAAAACTCCAACTAACTGGACTTGTCCAGAGTTCTAAGAAGAAAATCAACCAACTCCGCTGTGTGGTGAGTTTGGTCTCCACATCATGCTCAACACTTGTGGCCTTGTGTCAGACTAAACTTAGTTTAGTGAATGAATACTCATATATTCATTCCTGTGTCTTCTCTTTTGTTTCTCATTACTTTTCTTTTTAGAAGGGCAGGGTGCCCGATCTGGTTACGGATATTAATGGACTCAGCGGGCCAGTAGGGACGATAAGAGTTCTCTTCGCACTAATGCCCTTGGGAAAGGCATAGATCTTTCTCCCCTACCTCCCTCACCACTTGTGGGTAAAATAGCACTGGGGTAAGTGAGTGTCGCCCCTTCGGGTGCTGTTCGCCCCTAAATCTATTTCACATATCGCAAACGGACCGAGTAATTAATAATGTGACGTAAGTAGTGATGTTTAGCCGACGAAGGAATGTCTCTAGCCGTAGCAAGCGTAAGGGCACCAGTTTTCTTTTTCTTTCTTTCTTATTCTCTGTTTTTGGTTGAGTTTTCTTTTCAAGTGGGGGTGCACGCACGGAGATCTACCCCAGATGAGAACGAATGATAATCAGTAATTGATTCCAGACGAGCAGCCTCTTTTTTGTCTTCACGGCTGAAACGTAATGGATAAATGTTGTGCAGACATATGTTTTAGCGAGCTTGCACATTTACCCAATCGGCTGTTCTCATGATATAGACGTGCTCAACATGAATTCGCGCCTGCGTGCGCGGATGTGTGTGTATGTTTCGCTAGGAGATGTGAGTGAATCCAGGCGTTGAGGCTTCTTAATGTCGCAGAACTCTTGCCTCCCTTTCTCTCAAACCCTTGGCCATCTTCCTTTTTTTTTTCACTGAAGTGCAATGGAGGAAAAGAGAGGGGTATGGAGGTACGTCGTGTACCCACTTCCCTTCTTTTTGAATGTTCGTTGTTTACTAATGGAAATATTATTAATGAATACCTAGTCCCCTAAACCCGAGCTTAGTAGTATACCTTGTTCCCGGAACTCATTTCCTTCACTAGAGAAGTGCGGGGAAAAATAATTTCGGGATGGAAAAAAAGGTTCTTGATACCTTATTATGTATTATACGTTTCTCCCTTTTTTTTTTGTATTCTTGCACCTTTTCTATTCCCTTTTTCTCTCTTCTCCATCGCCATCTGTAGCTGAGGCTCTCTTCACTTCTGTTTTGCTCACTGTCTATTTGCAGTGTCTGGCTTTTTCCTGATGACTCATTTTGAAGCAGAAATTGCAAAGGGGCCCCCGAACACGAACAGCCATCTTATTCTCGGTTTCTCCTTCCATTGTCTCCCTTCCCTGGACCATCTCCCTCCCCTTCTTTCCCCCCCTCTCTCTCTCTCTCTCTCTCTCTCTCCTCCCTCTCTCTCCACATACACACAGACGTATGCGCGCGTGCACACGCATACATTCGATCTGTGTTCAACACTAAATAGAATGCATTTACAAAGAGGGTAACTCTGCTGAAAAATAAATATTTGGCGTCCCAAATTATTGGTTTTCTACCGTTACGCTGCTCTCTCTCTCTCTCTCTCTCTCTCTCTCTCTCTCTCTCTATATATATATATATATATATATATATATATATATATATATATATATAAGTGTGTGTGTGTGTATTCAAATCTATCATCAAAACTCCAGGCCTATACGCTAACTAAGCCATGGCGTAGGACCCAAAACATTAAGAGGGGCTGCAAATAATTAGAAGTATAAAACTTAATCACAATTCCCCTGGGAAAAAATCAATCTCAAATAACATGATACATTTAGTACGCGAATAAAAAAAGATATTATTTTATAGGGGAAGTACCCTTTTTTGTTGTTCATTGCACCAGGCGCCTTATTTTAACGTTTGAAAATAACTGTTATCAATCTCTTCCTAATTCATTGCGTCCTTTTTTACATTGTGTTAATATATAAACTTGCTGTTCAGATCTCGTATAATTTTGATATGGTAGGCTCTCGCTATCAGTTGATTTATTTCCTCGTTTTTATTCCTGTGACATGCACATTTTGTTATTCATTTTTGCTACTATTAACCTTCATGTAGACTGATGTTGCTTTTTATCGCAATAAAAATTAACAGTTGAGACTGGGTAAATGGTAGGAAAAATAAATAATGATTATTTATGATAGATCATCTCCTAAAATGAATAAAAGATAAAATTGTCTCAAATCTTGTTTTTTAGATACGTCCACACATCTCTGTTGAATGCTTTTTGAACGGTCTGTCCGCTGGTCGGTCAGTCCCACTAATATTGAACAGCAGGAGCGGGGAAGAAGAGAAGTGACGTCATTTAAGATGTGATGTCAATACTATGATGTGATAACCGAATGTACGAGTTGGACATTCTTTTATTCAAAAAAAGACGTTTACGATTTTTATTAGATATGATTCTCTCGAGATATTTCCATATCGCAATATTTTACAAGTATTAGAAGCAATTGACTCAAAGAAAGGCCATTTACTCTTCTCCCTCTTCCTCATACTACCTCCGTGGACGGTGGACGCATCGCTGAACTTGTGGTTCTTGTCACTTTCACTTTGATTGTTTTTTCTCCAATAACTTCATTCGTTTTTTCTTCTTTTTTATATTTTCTTTCTTTCTTTCAAACTATTTGTCTTTCATTCTATCTCATCATCAATAATACTCTCGGGATATTCCCACACTGCAATATCTGACAAGTATTGGAATCAATCAACTCAAAGAAAGTCCAATTGCTCTTCCTCCTCCCACTCCTCTATCTCTGTTTATGATCTATCTGTTTTTCTATATTTCTCTTCCAGTTCCTTCTCTCCTTTCTCCTGTTTATGGCTTCAAACTTTTCCTCTGATCTCTATCACAAATTACTCTCTTCATTCTCTTACTAACATTCAATTTCTTTTTTTTTTTTTTTTTTCCTGTCCATTGTTTTTCATCTTTCTCTTGTGATCTTTTCCCTTCCTCCATTTTGTTTTCGTTCTTCTTCGTCGCTGGTCCATTCCTTATTTTCCATCTCCTCTACCGAAGCCCTTCCCTTTGAAAAAACAACAACAATCTATTTCTATTTTTTCTTTTTTTTGACTGATCTCAGCCTGGCCTTATCTTAGCCTTGTATCTCAAGGCAATGCCACGCTCTCAAACCAGCAGAGAAAACGAATGCCGTGTGTCGACGACCAAATCCCTTTATCTTGTTCTTGTGCTCTCCTATCCACCAACCATTTCCCTCCGAAGGGAGGAGAAGGAAGCCAAACCTCGCATTAGTTAGTTGTTTTATGCTGTCTATTCAGGGTTGCCAACTTGACCATTTTCCGGCTTGATCTGGCTGATTTTGTTCCAATTTAATCCATAGAAACAGTAAGAAATTGTAGATCAAGCTCTAAAATGACGTGTAAATGTTGAAAAGAAGTTATCTCCATTTATGGCTAGATATGCTATAAGTGGCTAGATTGGTTCATCTATCGAAAAAGTTCCAGCTACATTCATAGCTAAAAATGTTGAGTACGCTTGATAAATCATCCGAAGTCTATTGAGATGTTAAGTACACTCACCTAAAGACTCCAAAAAGTATTATCTTACAATAGCAATTCTTGCAAATCAGGCACTAAAGAGATTTGTGTAAATATTGAAAATTTAACTCCCTTTGAGGCTACAATAGCTGGAAGTGGCTAGATCTTTTCATTTGTACCTTACCAGTACGCCTAGAAATTCATACGAACTCTTGAAAGTGTGATCATTCAATACATTGGTCAAAAAATTAATGAAAAATATAATTATTATGATCTTATATACTTATCGAAACGAAATTCAAATATTAATTAATTGATCGAATATTCAACGTTTCGGGTCCGTTCGTATGATTCTCAGAGCGTACTTAATATTCATAGTTATGAAGTTAGCTGGAAATGAAAAATTGAAAAAATCAAGTCACTTTCAGCCATAAAGAGAGGTAGCTATTTTCAATATTCACACTTGAGTTTTTGCTTGGATGACCAAAATTAAAGGTCCAATTTTTATCTATGATTAATTCTATAACCTTAGTATAGAGGAATTGCATTTGATGAGTAGGCTTTAAATGGGGGAAAAAAACATTTCTATTTCGGGCCATAACTCGGGTTTAGGGTCGACATTGCGACAGATGGGCTCGGAGAAACGTCTTCCATCCATTACGTCACGAGTAAGATCGAAAACGTTTTAATAGCTCGAGATCAGCAGCAGCTGGTGTAGTTGATGATTTAAATTTTGGCGCGAAAACGTTCCGCTCGGGCCGGTCACTTATCTGTAAAATTGGCTCGATAAGACAAATCAAGCCGATTCTAGCCATTTCAAAGACATTTTTAGCAATAAATCACAAACCTAACTTGGCAACACTGTGTCTATTCATTCTTCCACCCAACTCTGTATACCCTAGAAGTTCTATGTTGATGATACAGGCTGGGTAGAACAAAAGGGTTTATAAATACGGGTATTCCCCCGCTTCTCGAAGGTCCGCTTTTCGCCATTTCTCCACTTGGACAAAAAAAAAATATTACGAAGATAGCGTTCAGTGTTTGTTTTTCTCTACGATAGAAACCGGCAACCAAGACTGTCAAAATTGGTTCTTCAGTTTTCAAGCTGGTCTAGCTAGCTAGCTGGTGGATTATGTATATAAATGTATGGTGGAATTGTTTAGAGACAGCGAGGAAAATAGATTGGGTGGATAGATATTTATTCACGGACGTTTCGTTGGGATTGATCCCAACATTATCAACGAGATGGAAAAGAAATGTATGTATCGTATGTGCAGGGTGCAACAATGGGTATAGAGGGATGAAAATGTTGACATTTACTCTTTATTCCTGAGGGAAAAAAAAGTGGTTTTTTTTTGTTTTTGTTTTTGTTTTTTTTGTCTAGTTGGGATGGGAAGGGATTCAATTTACAACCTAAGTTTATGCAAAATCGTGCCCACTTGTTTTTTTGAAAATTCAAACATTTTTGTCATCCAATAGAAAGGGGGAGAATTAACTTGCTTATTGATCACCCCTATTCCATTTTTTTCGATTGATCACCCCCAACATCGGATCTGTTTTCTCTTTCGTTCTTCCTTTTCAGTTATAAGTTGGCCCTTTCTCTTCTTGGCCTTTTTCCATCTCTATTTTGTTTGCTTTCTTCTTTTTTTTTTACATCTTTGAATGACCAAAATGGCTAGATCCATCTGAAATGACTAGAAGATAGCTAAGTATTTGCTAAAATTGTTGTGTTTTTTTTCTTACATCTCCTCGTTCCCTCATTCTTTATCAAATCTCTCATTCAATAAATCCCCTTTTCTGTCTTTCTATCTTCCCATTCTCGCCGTTTTAATTCCTTCCTTCTCACCATGTTTTTTCAAGAACCTTCCTTCCCTCTTTCGTTTGTCTTTACTCTCCCACGGTCTTACTAATTCAGCGCATTTTGCGTTAATATTACCGCGTTTGTCGATTTAGCAGCGCAAAAGCCCAACATTTAGCGCAATGTGTAGCTAGGTCACGGTAATGTAATCTCGGTATTAAGAATAGCCATCGGAGGTTAATGGTGTTTCAGGGTATCTTTTGGCGTTTTCTGGCAGTTTTTTCCGAGGTCCGTTTTGCACGCTTTTTGTTATGTTTATCCTTTTTATGGCCTTTCCTAATAGCTAAATATGACCCCAAATTGCTATAAAGTAGCTAAAAAATAACTGAAATCGATGAAAATTGGCTATTGTCAATGCAATAGGTTGAATTTTCGCGCTGCCTAAACTAAAAAGGTGCTAGATTTATCTCAGAATGCGGTAAATTTGCGACAACACTGCACTCAGGCATGAGTGAACTCGTAGAGAAGAGTTGAACAGACTTCCAGGTCAAGAGAGCCTTGGATAAGGGTTGCGTGAGAGAGAGAGAGAGAGAGAGAGAGAGAGAGAGAGGTGCACCTATTCAATGATTCATTATTCTCCTGACATTAAGTATTCACGGTATAAGAGGGCTAAACATTAAAGCAACTTAACTATCGGGCCAAAAGGGAAGAGGTGGGAAAAATACATTCATTCACAGACGAAGAAACCTAAGAGATAGACAAAGAAATCCTGAAAGTATATAGAGAGAAGAGAGAGAGAGAGAGATCAATTAACTGTCTATAAGCATCGTTAGTTCCGAAATACCCCGTTTTTGCTTATAGAATGTAAACACACAATCGAACCAGCCATAACTCAGCATGCCCCTAGGTAGTATCTTTCCACAAGCCTGCATACAAAATTTTATTGAAATTTATCGAGGTACAAGCTTGGCTGCACTGGAGCCAAACTCTCTTGCTTCATTAAAATCTAAATCGTAAACAAAACAGAATTAATTTCTCCATGCAATATTATTCCAGAACTACCTGTTCAGCTGTCAACTCCTTTATTATTAATTCCTATAAATGGGACTTGCAAACGTTAGCAAAACAAGTCGACCTCAGTTTGGCTTTAAAAGTACAAGTGAATTTGTGCATATCGCTGTATCCCTATTATTTATGCATGACGTCACTGATTTGGAGTCTGGTCATTATCATCCGTCAATAATGAGAGTTGGACAATAACGGAGTTATCCAATTGAGAAAAAAAGAGACGAAGTCGACACCCATAGCGAATGGCCGAAGACAAAAATCCTCAAACTTACTATCATAATCAAAGAAATGAATTTTGCGTGTGACAAATAGATATATCTTCGATTGTTTGCGTCTGAATTTTATAAGACGGCGTGTTTTAAACATTCTGTGCGAAATAGTTGGACTTTTTACCCTCCGGCCTTCTTCGGGTGAGCCTTGTTTTCTTTCTGTCTTCTTTCATCTGATTTGTCTCTCTTAAGGGCAAATGAACATCAGAGAAACTGTAAAATGTCAAGCAGATTGCGAACATGCGTTCCAGGATTTGATAAAACAAGAACCCTAAGTTAACCGATGCGTTCATCATCTATGGTGGTAGTAGTTGTAACAGCAGCAGCAACAGCAGCAGCAGAAGAAGAAGAAGAAGAAGAAGAGCAAGTAGCCTTTGATTGAGTCGATTGATTGTTATACTTGTAAAATATCGTGGTATAGAAATATTCTGCAAGTGTTATATTCAATAAGGCTCGTAAATGGCCATCGTTGGCGTTTTTGGTCATTTTTGGCTTTTTTTCCTCAATGCGGATCTGGGATATTCTGTTATGATATCATTAGCAGCTGGAAAAAATTATCTGTGTTGTGTTCTTTTAATGACATCATGCCTTTTCCTTCGTATTTCTGTTGTTTAACATAACTGAGACCAAGTGACTGACAGACCGACCGAAAGCGTCTGATTGAGATGTGTGGACACATTCAATACATTTACTTACAAGCTACTGAGTGAAGCATTTTATTTTGGTCCTAGATTTCCTCAATTCATTTTGAAATAGAAACATACCTTTTTCGAATCAAAAAAGATGTCGTCAAAAAAGAGTTTTAGTTTTTGCCTGCTTATCATATCTCTGAGCAGTTACACCGTTTAAATCATAACTCCCTCCAATAGGGTGCCAACTGCAACCAGGATCGGTGCGAGGGTTCCATGCGTCCTGGGCGAGATTTACGGAAGGGCTTTTTTGCACTCTGTGAGACTTGAAAATTGCACCCTGGTTCATTTGATCTTTTCTTTTTCCTGAAAGGTCAGGTCAGCGCTCAAGGCGGCTGCCTAGTTAGCTTGATGGTAACGAAGGCCCTAACTGCAACTTGTACAGATGGTATTGGCGAAAAACATGTTCACAGGTTCGAACTAACACCAGATGTTTAAACAAACGTTATTAAGAACAGGTCTGGTTTGTCACACAATAGAAACCGCCACATGTCTTTTGGCAACATGCCGTGTTTGAGGTGATCAGTTGAAACATTGGAAGAAGGGGGTCATCAATGAATAAATTCTCTTACATTTTGCTGGGCAGTAATCACTGGAAAGTCTGTACAAGAACAGATGGACACAGACAGAGAAAGGTATAAATTTAGCATAAAGTTACATTGCAAACTGACCCCTCCCCTAACCTATGTTGGGGGGATTATTTTAAAAAAGGTTTCTGTTGACATAATAAGGAGTAAATGCTGAAACTTTCAGCCCTGTAACTCGAATGGTGTGGCCTGTACGCGTGATAAATAATAGCCAGTCAGCCGGATCAACTTGGAAACCGAGAGAAACCTATGTTGACAGTGTTGGTTGAAAATTTCTCACAACCTTCGTCAGGTCGTGAGTCTGCGTGTTAGGGTACATCTCTGCACACGAGCTCGCACATGCTGATGTATCCATGTGAGTGATCACACATGTGGCGTTTTGTGCATATGTGGGGCTGGCTTTGGAGAACCATCTTGATTTTTTTGTTATCTCTTACTTGTTACCTCCCTATTTTTTTTCAGTTTTAGTGCTGGTAATTTCTTTTCTGTCTTCATTATTTGAAATTATTGCCACACATTTTTTTCTTGTGCGCATGTTCCCACTTGAACATTGAACACATTTCCCACAGTTCGGGCTCTTCCTCCCAACTCCTATCTCAAATATCAGGAAAAAAAAAACAATTTCCTCTCTCTTCTTTCGACCCCTCTACTACTGGCACTCGATTTTTCTCTCTCTCTCTCTCTCTCTCTCTCTCTCTCTCTCTCTCTCTCTCTCTCTCTCTCCCTCCCCTCCCATGGTACCAAAGTACGGTCAAAAAGATCATTTAACACCTCTCCTCATCTTTTAATCTTTTTTTCATCGCCTCCTCCCTCTCTCACTCCGTCTCTCTCAAGATCAAATGACAATCAAAACCAGCATCCAATTTTGTTTTTTATCTATTTCTCCCCCTCCCCCTCACTTGTACTCCGCCTTTCACCACCTGGTGGACATCTCCTATACACACCTAACAATTTCTTTGCTGTGCCAACTTTCACTAAATACTTACCCCCCCTCCCCGAGGTACCTGATAGTTGGAGACATTTCTGGCCAAAATCACGTCAAAGATTGCCAAATGACTGTATTGTTTATTGAAGCATTATTTGCCCCGTTGACGTACTTTTTTTTACTAGATGACCAATAGCGAATTATTAGTATCAGGTTGAAACACGATTAATACTTCTTTATACTTTCATCTTCACTATTCAGTTGCCTTTTTTCGCAACTTGATGGTGGCCATTATGAAACAACCGATACATTTCAATGAAAGTAAATAATCATACATAAATAAACCATAATGACTGTCTCAAATAATAAACCATAATGACTGTCTTGTAAAACATTTCAATACTGCAGTACACACCAGAAACGAGAATTTATTTAAAATACTACTGCACCAAAGTCAAAATGGCTAAAAATACAAATATGGCCTAACCAAGAAGTTCATAGCCAAATGCTTTTCCAAAAGGCCAGATATATCAAATTTGGCCGTAAAATGGCCAAAATGGCCAAAATGGCAACACCACCACTAAAAACAACAACGACTGTCCAATCCCTCCTGCCTCAATCTTCATCTTCTCCCTCCTACTCCAACTCGATTGTCGGGACAGTGTGTGTGTGGTGAAGACCCACGAAGCGCTTCTCTCATCTCCTCATTTAATGAATTGTGCACCTACCCAAACAAGCAGTATTAACGGCAGTTGGACACTGATTATTCAAGGTAAAGGGGGTACTGAGGAGAGGGTAAGGACAAATCAGGATGAGTGGAGAAGTTGGGGTGTCGAGAGTCTGCGTTTCCATCGGTCCTCTCCCCACCACAGCTCAATCTGCCCGCCCCCCCAAGGAGAGAGGAGCTTCGAGTCGGTTCAGGGTGAGTGGTAAGGATACTTTTACTCCACTGCCGGACTGACGTCTTCCTCTTCCTGTTCGTGCGTGTGCTGTGGAAGAGAAGCTGGATACAGGCAGGTAGGGAGTAGATGTTAGGGTCGGGGCCTGGTGAGGTTTGTGGGAAACTATTTTGGGTGTCACAGGGGGATTGGTTAGGGCCAGTGACAAAATTGATGTTGAATTAGTTGGAAGGGTTAACTCTTCAACTCTCACGTACAGGAACTCTGGGAAAAGCACTGACAGAATTCTGGCGTATTCCTTCTCATTCCTGTGAAAAAGAGATATTTGTGGAACTGAGCTGGGCCAACTGTAAAAACATGGTTTTATTCTTTGGACTTAGTTACAACCTTATCTGTTTGATTGAATAACACGGGAGTTATAAAGGCGACTGCTTTGTTTCGTGGTCGTAGTGTAATCATAAGTGATTTAATCGAATTAATTAAGGAGTTTATGAGAACGATTTTTTATGTTCACTCAAGCCCCCAATGGAGGGGTATCCTAAAAGCTTTAGGTATGGTAGTTCAAATTTCTGCTAACATTGTACAATGATAAATCTCTCCATAGGTTAAAAGGGTGCCTTAAGTAAACCAGCCCTACCCTCGCTAGGTCCTTCAAATCTCAAGCCATGTCACTACCTTTGATAATTTCCCAGGCTTTTGAAATGTCTACCTTTGAGGACCTGCAAGTTGGGAAAATCTTCGCAAAATATTTGTGATGGGGAGTGTTCAAATAGCCAAGACCCTTTGCCCCCTAAATCTCAAGTCATACTCAAGAAGATAGGCACAGCAACAAAGCTGGAATTTTCTGCATCTACTTGGATATTTATTGGACTGTTCCAACTTCAGCACTGAGTTATATTTATGAATTACATGGTAGGTAAAGAGATTGTCCACCATACTTTACAAAACGAGCATACTTACCACCCAGCTATAATAGGTGGTCTACTATTCTTCAGTACTGTAGTACAAGACTTACCGGAATTTGATGATTTCTGTACACATTTTCTTTTTCAATGAAATAGTTATGTTGCTAAGTCTTCATCGTAGCTAAATCTCCGTGTTGACAAATCCTGGTTGTCTGTAGTTGGGTTGGAGCACTTATCCATTGTTGACTAGTAGTATGTGAAGCTATTATATTTGTGGCCTGATGTTATAAACACATTATCGTCAGCTGTTATATTTCCAGCATTGTAATACTTTTGGTGTTATAAGTTAATTCCTTGAGCACCTCGCTGTGATGTGATAGTAAACAAGTTTGTCTCACAGATTATTACTAGTGAGTTATATCATCACTAGATGTCCTATACTTGTGGATGTCTGTCTAAACTTGGTCACGCTTAGTAAATAAATAAAGGTTAATTCCTTGTAGCCAAAAATATGAATGTACCTTTCAGAATATGAGTTATCGGTTAGAGACTAAAATTTGTTTGCAGTACTGTGAGCAGTCAAACCGAACAGTTATTTTTGTCATGTGATTTGTCTCAAATGTTTTGGTTGTTAATGGTCGACTTGCATATCTCATAATATCTCACATGAAGCATAGTTTTTTACAGGACTTATAATCCTCATATAACATTGTCGTCATCATGGCTATCCCTGAAGGTCGAGGATGATGATCTTCGTTCCGATTGATCTAAGTATGTGCTCCCAGATGGTATATGAGTCTAATCCTGGCTTCGAAACATCCAAGACAGGTAATTCCAAGTGACAGATTAGGGTGTAGGTTGTTGCTGGCTCTCTTTTTGTTTTCTTCTCATTTCATCTGTTGGCTTCGAAGAACAAGCAGGTGGCATTGGACCACTTACAACATAAAACCAATACGACATATAACTCGTTTTTAAACACATTGTGATATGATTAAGAGGACAATATAGAAAATGGTAGTTACAAGTTTATCAAACTAACATGACTCGCTTTTCGGCTTTATCAATGTAGTAATGCTAAATGAAAATGATATCTAAGAGTTCGTTTTGTTTTTTTTTCAAGTAAAAAATGTCTCATGACATCATAGCGCATGAGCACAAAAAGTAAGTATTGTAAATGGTAGAAAACAAAACAAAAAATAATTTCATGTACTTGATGAACCAGAAAGGGTATGAGCAAAGACTAAAGAGGATTTTCAGGGCTTTGTTTTTGTGCTATTAGATGGTTATTTATTGTGTGTGTGTGTGTGTGTGTATGCATGTGCTTGTGGCTAGTTAGAATGATGGAATTAGCAGGTGTTTAGCCTATAATTGATTATGATCCTGTTTGCTGATTATTATTTGTTCCAGAATCAATTTTGATAGGTGTAAGGGTATGTTGAAAAATCCTGGTCTTTGTTCGATTGTTCTTGATAATGTTATCAGATATAATATTCTCTCTAACTCTCTGATCCAATGATTCCCCAGTTGTTGTTTTTTGTCACAGAGTCCTAGCACGATTTTCCCAAAGTCACAGAACCTACTCCTATATTTTATGGACAACACTTGCCACCCTAATTTTAATGAGACATTGAATGAAAAAAAACTGTTTCAGAGATAAGATTTGTTCATATGAAAGAAAAACAAATGATAAATGGAACATTAAAATAAAAACAATAGTTTTTAAGTGTTGCAAATTTGTAATTACTGCGAGAAGAACTATTGAAAGCAGAATAATGCATAGAACGTTGCTGTTTCTTGGACTCAAGTATTCTCTAAAAATTTGGTTTAAGATTGGATTATTGAATTTGCATATCTGGTGCAGCATACAGTATATTATGATATGTAGTTTTTGTGCTTTCTATGTTCAGAAAAGCTAGATTCACTCATATGTATTACAAATGGTAATAGAAGTCGAATAGCCCATTTTGATAAATCTGTGGAACCCCAGGATTTTTTCGCAGAACTGTTGGGTTCCATGGAACCAACTTTTGGAAACAGAGCTCAAATCCTACTTTTATTGAAATTTATGTACTTCTTTCATTAGAATTCAGACTGTTGGAAGAGCTTGTTTACCAGGATATGTTCACACACACTCACACACAATGACTCACATTTTGATGACTATGCACATATGAGCCAAAGTCTGTTTATTGTCTATTACTTCGACATCAACCTCCAGACAAGTATGTACGCAGATAGACTATTGTAACATAAGTAGATCTGAGTAAATATTTATAAATAAATTTTATTTTCCTGGATGGATGGAAGATGAATTCCAGGTTAGTAATGATTGATTGAAAACAATTATCTTTGGAATCTTCAGAATTTGGTTTAGATTATTTCTGCAAAACTTTTTCAAATATGGCTTCAAATTTAATGAGAGATCAATCATTGGAAATGATAGACAGATAAGAATGAACAAATAAGTATCTTATTTACCATGTAGGTATTGTAGATTTTACAAGTACCTAATGGAAGCTTGTGTTATGCCTATCTTTTAAGTAAGATGTTTGTCTGCCTTGGTCAGCATTTTAAAATTCTTGCCTTTAACTTGACTCCAACACCAACACAGACACTCACATAAAGATGGTGAGGGTAGCCACTGCACAACTATCTCAGCCACCTAGCAGATATATAGATAGAGATAATGACTTATCTCAGAGGTTAGTGAGGAGAAGGGAAGGACTAATGAAATGGGGAAATTCTCCAAAGATTCTCTCAGATTGATAGATAGCCAGACAGATAGACTGACTGATATATATCCGTACCTCACATAAATTAATCACCATAGTCCACACATGAACAAGAATGATCTGAAAAATTATCTGAAATATCATTGAAAGATAGATCTTTTATCTAAAATATTTAAGAAAAATAACAACACAAGATTTGGATGTTGTTGGACCAGAAAAAAAAAAGCACTTTTTTTAAAAAGAAAAGAAAAGTTTTTAGATGGTGCCTAGTGGTGAACTCAAGCAAATCTTCCAGGTTGTAGCCCCAAAAATGTGACCTGGAGAGATACACGCTCGGATGAGCATAGAGAGAAAAATCTAGCTCCTAGCTGGTTGGTCGCATGGGCCATTTGTGTTTGCTATTGTAATTCAAGATAGATAAATAGATAGATAGACTGACAGAAAAATAGATATAGAAGGGAGAAGAGAGTAAGTGACTGACAAGCAATTTATGGAGTTGTATAATATCTTTATAACATGACTTTATCTAATTCTATTATTGCTTGAAAGCCCAGACTAAAGTGACGTTTGAATATGCTGAGAAAATATTGGATTTTGATGAGGACAGAATTTATGAAGAAGTTTTGGCAAATACTGGCTGGACATGTACTTCCTACTAACAATGAAATTCTTCTACTTCTGATTCGTGTGCTATAATTTGACCTTATGTTAATGCATAATGAGCGTCCAATGCAGAAGAAAAAGACAGGTCTGGTTAGTCACTCAATGGAAACAGTGATCTCTTAAAATCAGAAAGAAGGGGTGATCAATGAATAAGTCAAGTGCAAATTTTCAAAAAATTAGCATGAATGCTACCAGACTCAAACCCATGGAACTAGTTTAGCATAAAATTACATTGTAAATCAAACTTTCCACTAGAGACATATTTTTCAAAAAACAAGAAAAACATTTTTCTAGACAAGTAAATTGGTGCTTTAGTTTTTACCCAGTCCTGTTCACGCTTGGTTGTTTGTTTGTTTTTTTCAATTGAGTGATCACCACCCAACAAAAGGCAAGCAGAGTAATTTATTCATTGATTATCCCTTCAACCATTATTAATAGATCACCACCAACATGACGTTACAGTTTCCGTTGAGTGACTTACCAGACCTGTCATTTTTAATATTTACGTGCTGAATGTAGAAATATGTTGATTTGATGAAAAAAAAATTATCTTAAGCCAAAGAAATTTTCAGAAAATATTGAGTATCTTGAAGTTGATATTTTTCTTTCATTTCCTTGCAGGTGAGTTGAATTTTTCCCACAATCAGGATGAAATATTTACCAGTCTAAATATGAAAAAGTAAGTAATCAATTATATCCCTATAGGAAGCCATTAACAAAACTGTCAACATAGGTTTCTTCAGTTTTTAAGCGGGTCTGGCTTGCTGTCTGGCTATCTTAGTATGCGTCATACGTACAGTTTTCCCTTGGACCTAGAGGGCTCAAAATTTAAGCATCTACTCCTTTTTATGTCTAGGGAAAACATTTTTTTGTTTTTTTAAAGTTCCCTCCAAAGATAAGTTTTTTTTGTGGTGGTGTCAATACACGAAGTAAGTTTATGCTAAATTGGCACCATATTTTGGTGCTGCATTCACACTTCCTTTTAGAAAAATTCAGACCAGTATAAGGTGAGAGGAGTTATTTACTCATTGATCAGCACTTTTCCATTTTTTAATTGATCACCCTGAACATGGTATACTGTCAACAGTTTCTATCGAGTGACTAACCAGACCTTTTACTATTTACTTGAGCCATCAAAGAGTGTATCCATGTATGCTGAGATGGAAAAAACAAACAATAATCTAACAAAGAAAAACTAGTTATAATAATGGAATATAAAGTATCTGCGGTCTATTAATTTTCAGATGTATCGACACATCTCTATAAGACACTTTTCGGTTGGCCGGTTCCTATTAGGTTAAATATAAATTTTCAGCCATGTAGTGTTGGATTGATATAAAATTTGGTCTAGACCTTCGGGTGTACCATTCGCATCTTCCTCTCCTTTCTCCTCTACCGCTCCCTACTACAACCACGACTAGTAATGCTAAGTATCGATTTTCTCAGCCGTATCATGTTGGGTTGATATAAAATTTGGTCCAAACATTTGGTTAAACCTCCTCCATCTTCCTCTTTCCTCTCCTCTTTCTGCTATTACTATCACAGATAGTGGATGCAGCATTGGACTTATGGTTCTTGTTAGTAACCAGCAACCGAAGCTGCTACTTAGAGTTTCTCCAGTTTTCAAATTGGTCTGGCTGGA
>OY735200.1:79590923-79645923 GCA_963457665.1 Thysanoteuthis rhombus
AAACCACTATAATATGAATTTAGCTGTGGTTCCTTTTTATTTGTTGCTCTAAAACCTTTAAAAGCAGACCTAGAGATCTGGAAGGTTGACATGTTGTAGATCAGGCATAGAGCTTCAAATGAACTGGATGTTGAATGTAAACAAATGTTTAATTTCATCCATTCATTTAATCATTTATGTACACCTTGATCATCATCTGATATTGGCATACTGTACCTTGTCGGAAAACTTTGACTTTTTAGTGATTACTACCCAACAAAAGGAGAGAGAAGAAATCTATTCATCGATTACCTCCTTTCCTGTTTTTTCAATTGATCACTTGCAACATGGCATGCTGCCAAAAATGTGACGGTTTCTGATAGGCAACAAACCAGACCTGTCTATCTAAGGGTCTGTTTGTTGACTGAGGTAGTTGCGTATTACCCCCGCAACACCAATAGTTGGTGTTCATGCTCTTGTGGAAGCCTGGATTGAGAATGCTGATTTTTACAGCTGTCAAGTTATCTGCAATTGAAAGATTGTGTATTGTATCAAGAAGATCTCTTCTCTTGTTGCCCTGTGAGTAGTTCTAATCATGAATAGCTAGAACAGATTTTAACCAAAATTCGTTTAGATCGCCTAATTTCCTGCCACAAAATTTCAGCGGATAAAAATTTAATTACTTTGAGATTTAAAAAAAATGGTTCCATATTTTCTAAACTGAACAGATTTTAATTTTGCTAACTTTATAGTTTTTACAAAGCATAGAGAAACCTTGATAATCCGCATAAAACGGACAGGGAGTGTTTTGTTTAGATAATTGATTTATCAGATAATTGATCCGATCGTAAAAAGGAAGCCACACTGAACGCAATCACGGGACTTGTTCGGATAATCCAAAATTTGGATAATTGATAATAGAGATTTCTTGGTATATGATGAATATACTCCTTGTACAAAGATGATGCTTTATTCTCATTATGAATAGTTCAGTTTTTTTCCCCAACCAAGATTTTCTATAGTTATTTTGATGGTTACCTATAGTAAATCACAAATAACAATAATTTTAAAATGAAGACAAAAATCAAGTAAGCTTGTTTGAGAAATGAAATGTTTTCACAGAAATTTAGAAGCGAGAAAAATGACACTGCATCGAATAGAATAGTTTCAGAAATAGCAGAAAAAATATTTTCCTTTCAACTTAGACAATAGATCATGTAAGTAAAAATAGCTTCAGCTAGAATAGCAGATAGATATTCTTGCAATTTGAAACTGAAAAATGACATTGTGAAATAATAAGTAACATGAGAAAAAAGATGTAAGTAAAATGTCAAAGATGAAAGAATAAACGAAAATCAAAGTTTGTATAATGAGTCAATTTTTCTCCTGAATAATTGTTAATTATGAAGCTTTTGTTAAAGTCAGGTAAAAAAAAAATCAACATTAAAACAGGTCTGGTTAGTCACTAATAGAAGCTGATATATGACCAACTTCTTTTGGCAGCATGCTGTGTTGAGGGTGATCAATTAAAAAAATGGAAAAGTTACTTCTCTCACCTTTTGTTGGATAGTGATCACTAAAGTCAGTTGGTATTTTCAAAAAGCAAATATGATTGCTGCTGGACACAAACTAAGGGATCAATTAGACAAAATTTCATTGAAAATTTAATCTCCCCACCGAAAACCTATTTAGGGAGGTGAAGGGTTAAAAAGGAAATTAGATGTTGAAAATTTCATCCCTCTAGCTCTTGGTGCAACATGTAGTTATGATAGATGGTCATCCAGACTTTTTAAGTCTAGTATTGCCAACCGAGATAGGTTTTTGATTTTTAATCTTTTATAATTCGACTCTTTTCTAGAATCAAAAAATTGGAAAATCATATCTAAATTGACTACCCAGAGCCAGACCAACTTGAAAACTGAAGAAATCTATTTCAGCTGTTTTGGTTGACGGTTTCTGATAAGTTTCCGACTGCATTATTGATTATTTCATATTACTGACACTTGACACAATACGTTTTCCAACCATGTTCAGTTAATGCCCATATCTGTGGCACCCAGACAAAGTGACACTTGGCAGAAATTATAAATTACAAACATGAGATTTCTAAATATATCTACCTAATGAAAATCATATAATTTAGTTTGGCTCGGATCATTTTCTGATTAGGTAAGTAAAAAAGTAAAGTAGTCCTGCCTACGTGATCAGCCGTCCCTGTCCAGGCTTCAAATATCACAAGTTTCTCCGTCTCGGATACTTCTTCGAAGTTTGCGGTATGTGAAATAGACTTAGAGGCGACAAAAACCCTAAGTGGCATCACTCACTACAACATGTGTTGTGATGTGGTGTTCTGTAATAAAATTGCCCCGTAGCATATCAAATAATTTGACTTGTGGTTGGTTTATTCTGGAACAGTGTAAACATTACAGAAACTTTTATCGTATCAATGCCATCATTAGGATTGCTGGTTTGGTGATCTTACTGACTGGTAACCGAATTGAAATAGGGGCTTAGTGTTTGACTCAATTCCAATATGCAAACCCCACTCTGAAAACCCATTAAGGGTGGCAGTTAAAGAGAAAAAAAAACTTTCTTTTATAGACATAATTTGGAGTAAAAGTTTTAATTTTCAGTCCTCCTGTTACATACGTGATGCCTGTACACATCACATGTACATAGCCTACCAGCTAGCCAGCCAGACCCACTTGAAAACAGAGGAAGTCTTCGGTGATTTTGACAGATTTAGATGACTGTTTCTAATACTGGATTCATTTACGCTTTTGGAAAGAATTATGCAAAATAGTTAATGTTTAAATCTTTGGCTTTCCAGCTCCATTGTTGTAGCCTGTACCTGTGACACTCATATAGCCAGCCAGCCAGCCAGCCAGCCAGCCAGCCAGAATCACTTGAAAACTGAAGAAAACTATGTTGACAGTTTTGATTGGTGGTTTCTGATATCAAAAGATAGATGGTATTAGTAATAGAACTGTAATAAAAAGTGGCTTCAAATATCATATCTATTCTGAATTGATTACATTTGTTTGAAGTCTAATATATGGTGCAGGTCTGTGTATAATAATCATGTTTTTCCGTAGCTGTGTGATGATGTTGTTTCTCTGCCAAAAGACATTTAATGTCTGCCAACCCCTGAGCATTATTTGTCAGACCCCCCAGGGTCCACAGATCCCAGTTGTAAACCACTGCTAAAAGTCAATAACCTTCAGAGTTATCCTCGAAAGTTGCAAAGAAAATACTAAGAAAACAAGTAAATCAAGAGATTACTACATATTTTGGCAGATAAAACCTTCAGATAAGCAAATACCCCAAGTTCAGTAAGAATTTCATTGTTTTTGCCCACTGCTCAGTCATTTTTTTATATCAGGCCTGTTGGGTGACCCCAATTTTCAGGGTAGTTTTTGGATGCTTCACGTGCCATCTTGTATGCGAAACTATGCGGTATTTCATTTTTTCTTTTTATGCTATTAAGAAATAAAACATATTTGGTATATTTCTCATTTTACTTGAAAACTGTAAAACAATGAAGACTTAAGTGTTGTGTTTCATCAGTAACCTGTTTCCACCCTCATAAATACACATTACCTTGAGAATACAATAAGAATACAATACAAATAATTTTTATTTACATTTTTTTGGAGTCAATTGTAATTTCAAGAAGGCTTTGCTATTCATAACTGTCTGCCAATGGATTACTTTGCAATTAGGCCTTGACATAAGCAGAAAGAGATAACTCAAGCCGACCCGACTTGTCAGTTCAAATTCAACTATTTCTTCAAGGCTGTGGTTAGGCGTGTGGTAATTTTATTACTGATCCTCCTCATACCCTCTTCTTGGAAGCTTTGAAGAAACTCCTACTTTGCAAACTATTGCTGTATTCAAAGTCCACCCTCTCAGGTCACCCTCCTTTCCACAAAGCAAGTAATGAATTTAATCATTTCAAGATTATCTAGGGTCAGTGCTGTCTGACGTTTGGCAGATTTCTGTTTTCTCAAAGTAGACAAGATATGCATGTCTTTTTAAATTATAGGTTGACCCATCCTTTTTTGGAAATTCATAATCTTGACACCCACTGTCATGATCTTCGTTTGTGCAGTTGCTGCTTCTGTGTTCACAATGAATGACACGGATAATCTTGCAAGTAAGCAAGATGGATTCTCCTATTTGCATGAAAACCGGTTATGAGAAAAGGAAAATATAAACTTACGCTAAAAAGTAAGCTAACCATTTGTGTCTTAGTACTCATCTTCATCTTTTGAATCTCTTGTCTTGTGAGGATCATGCATAACTTTCCTTGCATAAAAAACTTATACAGATATATTTTGATTGGTGTGGTTTATTCATTTTGTTTAAAAACTTTCCACACAGTTAAAAGTCTCATTATAATTTGATTATTTTCCTGCTAATAACTTAGTTACATCAATTTAAACAGCAATGCCATAACCATACTACATCAAAATCATCATTAATAATCAAAACTATTCAATTCAAGTCATTGCTGAATAACCCTGTCTATAACATGCCCTTTTCTTCTTTTTTTTTACTTGAATCTGATCTTCAAAAAGCACCCTACATAGTTGTATGCTTTCTTTGATGAAGTTCCATGCTATACAAATAACTTATCAGGTATACGTGAATGTTTGCTGGAATACTATTTTCCTTTTGGGAAAACATATTTCTGTAGGTATCAATTGTTTGTTCTTAACAATACATATGCAAATAGGCACATGAGAAATATAAAATGTCAGAGAAGGAAGTACGCTTGCATGGGTTTCCGAACAGAAATTGATCAGTTAGGTGGAAAGAGAAAAAAAAAGCTTCCAGAAAAAATGATCGACAATATCATTATGACTTAAAAATTTCTCCCACCCAAAAATAGAGTGGAATGGGGAGATCCCATCCCTACACCCTGATGTCCTAATCATATCTCAACATTCTGAACCATCTTACTTGAAGAAGGCTGTAGAAGTCAATGGCAGAAACATTACAGTCAAACCAAAATGAAGAGAACAATCGAAATAAAATCTATATTGAATGATGATCCCACATTTGAATTATTTCGACAGTAATTAAAATCCTTTGCCTCATAGATAGAGCTCTGGTAGCTATAATAAACAAATCGCAATGAACTCAGGTATTGGGGGTTCTAACGTTAGGGAATGGGTCAACTCGACATGATGAATTAATCAGGAGTGATATAACAAATACACATAATTAGGGAAGACATTTATTAAAAAATCAATATACAATTATGAGGCCTACCCATATAATGTGGAGAGTTAAAGAAAGAAATTAAGTAAAAAAAGTTCTAAGCGGTAAATATGCTGCTAAATTGAATATTCACATTATTACAAGACAACACAGAATGTTAGCAAATAGACTGAATTGAGTGATAACATAAAATCCATTAAAAAAACTCAGATGGCAACAAACAGGAATGTCAGACAACTATTTGACACGACTCACATCATCATCATCATCATCATCATCATTATCATCATCATCATCATCATCATGATGGTGGTGGTGGTGGTGGTGATCATCATCATCATCATCATTATCATCATCATCATTATCATTATCATTATTATTATTATTATTATTATTATTATTGAATATTGAATATTGAATATTGAATATTGAATTCTGAAGTACATTGAGTCGGCTTGACATAGAGTTGGCCACATCAAGTCGTCCACAATGAATCATATCCAACCCTTCACTATCTCCTGTTTGATTCTTTGAGTAATTTAAAAATATATATTCAAATTTCTCTTCACAGGTGTGTTTTATATAACTTGTATATGTCACAGGTAGGTACGAGGTGGTGTAATGTTTATCAGCACAGAAAAGGGGAGAGTTCAAATTCTGCTAGGTGCTGTTTGCATTCTCTTTGCAGAAATGTTCTTGGGAAAGGCTTGAATCAGTTTTTCCCTGTGTTCGGTACCATTACCAGGTATTTCAACAAAAATAGTCTCATCACTAGAAAGCTATGATGGGTAATTAAGAAAAGACTGCGAGTGAGCACTGGGGAGAATCACTCTCCCATACCTACCTTACTTGTTCAATTAGCAAAAAGCTGTTACCTCAGTTACCAACCTTAACAGGAGCTAGTCTGCAAGCTATGGAAAATGATAATTTTAGAAATAAGGTCTGAATAAACTGAGTGACCTTTATTAGGATAGCTAATTTTTTCAACAGAATTTCCAGTGGAAATTTAATCAGTTTCATTTATGATTTTGTCGAACTATGGCATTGCCCATTCCAAAGGTGCATGATAGGAAGGGGCCGAACTTTCTGGTGTGTGGAGCAACCCGCCATTACAGTCATGTGAAATAATTTTTTTTATCATCTCATGAAACTACAGCTCCGAAGTATATTGTCACTTCTCTTCAATATTGCCAATTTAGATATTTTATATCTAAATTCATATCTATAATTTTAGATAAAAGATCTATAATCTGTAATTTTTCTTTTATTTTTATTAGATTTCTCCCAAAACCCTGATCCAAAAAACTTCAAACTCAACATTGCTCTGTCTTATATGCTGACTAATATATATGGCAAATGTCAACTTCTTGCAAGGGCAAGTAGTTGAATAATTTTGATGCATTAGATTTCTTGAAAACCGCTAATCAAAACAACTTCAAACTCGTTACTGCAATGCCTTGTGTGCTGAGTAGTATATATGGCAAATATTAACTTCATATAATAGCCTGTTGTCAAGTCATCTCAGTGCTTACACACACACCATCTGAGATTTTTCAATTTTAGTTAAATGAGAGTGCATTAATAACTATGCAATCTGACGTATATTGTATAGTCATTTGCTGAATTTTGATCTGAAACTTTCACTGTATTAGGTTTGTTCTATATGATTAATATCCATGAGATTATGTTGGAAAAATAAAAATGTATTCTACTTATTTTCTCATTATCAGGATATTGAATTATCATATTTGAAAAGTTTTTCTTAATAGTGCTCACTTCATACTCTGAATGAGACGATTTCTGTTATCAAATAATCGATGGTTGCCGAAAGTCTAAACCAGTTTCTTGATTTCTATGCTTCACCTTGGAAAGGGTTAGCATATGTTTGCCCCCTACTCAGCTGATAATCAGTTTATTCAGACATATCCAGTTTGCCAGCCAAGACTACAATGGCAGCATATTGCCAAGTATGGTTTGTTATTCAGAGCTAAAACTCAAACAGCAAAAGCTGGCTAGAATCAGCTAAACTTGATATATTTTGGACATTATATTGCTATTTGAAGGCTATTAATCAAATAAAATAACTATATACCAAGACTCGAAAACAGTGGAGGTCCTAGGGTTGGTGTCACCTAGGGCAGTAACTCAGAGTGTCACCCCCAGTGTTGCAAACTCAAAAAATTTTTGTGCTAAATCAACCTCAAAAGAATGTAAAAAAACACTGATATGTGCTAAAAAAACACTTTTACTCTTATTATAGCCATTCTTAATAGTTGAAAATAGCTTCAGTCATACAAAATGGCTAGAAAATAGGTAAAGATTCAAAATTGAACATTCACTTTGGTAAAACTTACCAGATTTAATTGGCAAATAGTGAATTTTTATGAGCTAAATTGGAAAAAATCAGCCAGATCCAGCCAAAAAAAGGGCTAATTCAGCAACCTTTGAATCACCCCGCCACCCCTGACACCACCACCAATCTTGTCCTGAAAATTACACATCTACATAATACAGATCACAGGGTGGGGGGTGGGGTTGGTAGGGTTTCTGGTTATTCCAGCTGTTTGCACCTGCTTCCACCAGCTTTTCACTTTCATTCCTCTACTTAAGAAGTAGGTCATAAGAGAAGGACCATGGCTTCTTGAAAGAAAGGTAGTTAAAACAGGTCTGGTTAGTCACTCGAAAGAAACCATCATGTGACCAACGTCATTGGGCAGCATGCCACGTTCTGAGAGAGGGGGAGGTAAATGATTGGAAAATTTGGAAAAAGGGTTGATCAAAAAATAAGTTATTTCTGCACCTTCTGTTGGGCAGTGATCTTAAAAAATGTCCAAATTTTCAAAAAAACAAGTATGAACACGAAGTAAGGGACTGATTTAGCATAAGCTTACATTGTAAATTTAACCTACCCCCACACTAGAATCTTCTTTGGTGAGGTGGGGGATTTCCAAAAGACGGTTAATTTTTAACACAATATGAAGTAAATGCTCAAATTTTCATCTTGGTAACTCTATTGGCATGCAACATATACAACCAGCCAGAATCACTTGGAAACTGAAAAAAACTTTGTTGACAGTTTTGATTGACGTTTTCTAACATATGGGTTTCTCCTTGTGATAATGAACAATAAAAAAAACTTTTTTTAGATGCAGTACTTTGAAAAAAATTTCAGCTCCTTCTTTTTTATTGCGAACCAATTATCACTTGTCCTTTGAGAAATAGTCCATGAACAATAAAATTAAGCAGTAGAGTATTTTCAGTGAAAGCACATGAATTTTTTCTATCAATTTATTCCTTTCACCTTCTCCAACTTTAACAGAAACAGTTTTAGTTAGTCAATCAATAGAAACTGGTATCTGATCAATGTCTTTTGGCAGGTGATGTTGGGCTTGATCAAATAAAATAGATTGGAAAGATCAATTAAAAAATTGGAAAATAGGGGATGAAGAAGTTACTTCTCTCACCTTTTGTTGGGCAGTGATCACTGAAAAAAAGTCTGAATTTTTCCAAAAAAAAAAAAACAAGTATGGATGCTGCTGGACTTAAACTAAGGGATCACTATAAACACCCATTGTATATTGTAATACCCACTAAAAAACCTACTTGGTGGGGGGAATTTCGGAGAAAAAAAAAGTGTTCTTTCAACAGACTTAATAAGTTGTAAATGTTTGAAATTTCACCCTTCTAGCTTCATTGGTGTGGCTTGTACCCACACGTGATTCGTACAGACATATGTAGCAAGCAAGACTGACTTGAATACTAAAGAAACCTATGTTGACTGTATTGGTTGATTGTTCTTGAAAAAGGAAGTTAGCAGATGTCAAAGTTATTTTCTTTTTAGTTTTTCTGAGAGTAATAACAAATTTAATAGCAGTTTATGACTCTATCAAATAGAAACAGTGTCCAGCTGAAATTGTTCAAGGTAATTGATATGACAGGTTGCCTGTGGATCGTAGAGATAATATTTGATAGGGATATGTGCCTTGTGTCATTAAAATCTCTTCAATTCCCACCCCCCCTATAATGGCAGGCAATAAAAGTTATCATCTGTAAAAGATCTTTTTTCATCTAGTAGTAATGAAATTTATTCTGCACACAAATTGGAAAACACAGAGACTGGAGAACTGACTAAAACAGTGTATGTCATCCACAATTCACCAAAAATCAACTCTAAGAGAACAGCTGCTTTGCAAATATAAACAGACCCTACCCTAGGCCAACATCTACTGAAGAGTTATTTCTTTGAAATTATTAATATAGAAAGGTCGTCTTCTTACCTGGGTATTTTGGAATCAATCTGCTTTATTACAAAAACCCCCCCCAGTATTGTGAAGACAGAAATAGTTGGATTGATGCTTCACTGGTTGATATAGTTTTGTGTGCTTATCAGTTGCATGAAAAGATTTAGCAAAGGGCTCCACAAATATCTCCACTCTTTTATGAGAAGGCATAGTTTTCTGGATTTGATAACTATTTGCTTTGATAGATAAAGAGTCTTCCCCCTTGAACAACTTTTCTTATATCATCATTATTCAGGTAAGCAAATGCCATTGGTTTCAGCTCGCTTTGTTGTATTTTTTTCTGCTGAGCGCTTTCATGCAAACGGCAAAATATTTACTTAGCAGCAGGGAGAGCAAACCCTTTTTTTAGAGCATGTGTCCGCATTATTGATAATCTTCTGGAGAAATCCCTTCACATGCCCATGGGAATTTTTGCACAGCAGGTGATCATTTTTGTTATATTTGTATTCTAAAAAAACGTTTTACAGAGAAAGAAAACAAAATGCTCGAAAGCATTCTCAAAGAAGTCTGTTGAAACAATCAATAACTGAAGTGACAGCTAATAAATTGAAGTTTGTCAATGTTTTTTTAAATAAAATCACTGGAAAAACTTATATCTGTGCCAATAGGATATTTTCACATGCCACCTTGGGCAAGCACATCATAAGTCCACCTTTCCTGCTATACAGAGATTACTTCGGGAGGGAAATAAACCATCTTTATAAAAAGTAACAAATGATTTTCAAATTATTAGAAAACCTAGCTTTTACTTCTATGAATAGCATTCAAAATATAAAGCTCATCAGTGAATTCAATAGAAATTCTTTTCAAATTCACCTGCTGGTCAAATGATGAATGGTGATTTATGTAATTTCACTCGATAATGACACTGAATTTCCTTCTATGAATTTAAGAGTTAATTGAAACTTGGCTTAGTAGGCACTTGACCAAAATGGAAGTAAAAATATTCTATTAGATCAATATTCCAGTTGGGAAGGGCTTGCTTTGAAAATGATCTTTCACCTGGACTCAAATATTGATTATTGCATTTACTTTATAGGCCACACCAATGGTGCTAGAGGGCTGAAATTTTGGTCACTCAGTCTTTATTATGTCTAGAAAAATATGTTCTTATTGTTCTTTTAAAATCACGCCATAATAGGTTTTTTGAGACATATTCAATTTGCAATGTACGTTAATGCTAAATTGATCACCAATGAAATTCAAAATCTTTTAGTGATCATTGCCAACAAAAGGCAAGACAAGTTACTTATCAATTGATCACCCTCAACACAGCATATTGCCAAAAGACATTTGTTAGCTAACAGTTTCTATTGTGTCACTAAGCAGACCTGTCACATGAAAAATTCATGAAAGATGTTTGGTCCTACGGTATTGACAATTGTGCACATGGTTTCCTCAGATCTCTCAGATATTCTCGACATGAACTGCGTCAAAAATATAAATATTTGCTTCTTTCCATGGAATTTGATGGCTGACTCATTGATCAAAAAATGGATCATGTATGCCATGCTCGGAGCTGCACATAGGATGGAAAAGCTTGATTATTTCTTTCCTGAGAAGATGGATTTGGCAGGTGAGAAGGAAACTTACCTGATCCCAATCTCACTGATAATCCTAGAGTCATCATGGAGGTACATGCTGGAAATGTCCTCTTGAACTTCCTAGAAAAGCAGCTGCATGCTCGACAGTGGTTGACACAGGTGATTAACAAAGTTATGGAACAATTAGAAGGTAAACAGCAAATGTCCAGAAACCCCCTTTGCACATTTAAAACAATTATATTTAATATCACTATCCCAGCTAATGAGGGAATAACTGACATTCTCTATAATTTTTTACACATAAGCAATAAGAAAATAACACTCACTACCCAACAACAAAAATTGTGTTGTATGGTGTAATTTGGATTAATTACAGTACTGAATGTTCATTAATGGCAATGGTTGCCGAAGCTGTTCTGTTCCCAAGAAACACCAAATAACCTTGCAGGTCTTTTAGCAATAAGGTAAATCTGACATAGACAGTCGAGTACAGTTAATGCAATATTTCCTGTGATACCTGAAGTTATCTGTAATGCAAAAGATTTGAAGCAGCTTCAGGTGAATAGAAACCATGCATTATGAAAAACTAGCGGTGTAGAATTTGCCTAAAAGGTTTACTGGATAAACCAGCGGGATATATATATATATACAATACCTGTCATAAGAATATGAACAAAGAGATATTTTGCTTCTAATCATTTGGTTTTGAGAGTCAAATACAGGAAAATTATGCAAGAAGAATTATATTTTATTGCAATCAGTATAAGAAAGTATACATTTAGTCATGTTTTATAGTTCTGAAAAAAGACATTGGTCACTTAACATTTTCTATCAAGTCCCCAACCAGGTCTAAATTTTTTTCCTGATGGCAAAAGTAGTTTTAAAAATATCCCAGTATGTATGCATAAAAAATGTTAATGTATTTAAGAGATATTGGCAATTAATATTGAATTAACAAAGCCATGAGTGATTTAGTTAATATTTTAATATTCAATTTCAACATCATCCATCGAAATATTCACCAAAATGATCTCTGGGGATCCATATTGTGAATTATGATGTCTAGCAGTTGTCGTACATTCTTGCAACATGACCAGCCCATAGCCATTTGAATTTGAATTGATTCTATCTTATCTTCCTATTTTCTCTCTGTATAATGCATTGTTTTGTGATTCTATCCTGTGAATGTTGTATAGTTCTCAATCTTTTGGCAAGGTTCCATGTTTCTGCTCTATAGGTATCTATCAGGAGGATGCATTGGTTATGTACCCTTCTTTTTAAGACTTGACACTTAATAATTAACTGGACAGTATTTTGTTGAGTTACCTTTAGCCTATTTTTTATTAACTCTTAAATTCATAACTTCTGATGAAAACTACTTTCTTGCATCTTTTTGGTAATTTTTTTATTTTTCAGTACTTTAATTTACAAATGTGTACCATTTTCTCATCTTATTCATTGAAGAGTTCCTCTGCGGTAACAAGTGGTCTATGAATGTAAGAGATAAAAAAAGGGTTTGATGTACAAAAATATATCTAATCAGGTACTTACTCAGTAGTCGTAGTATGCTTTCTGTTTTTATGAAATCCGTGTATGAAATTTCTCCCTGAAACAATGTATTTCCTCATCTTTGCAAACATTCTCACTTTTTGTGAAAAGAAAAAGCTCTGTTAAACAAACTGTTGGAAGGAAAGTAATTTTTCAGAAATATCTTAGTTATTTTTATCAATGAATCAGACCTCTGCTACAATTCATTGTATTCACACCTGACCTTCTTACAGTTGAGAATCACATTATTTCCGGGAAATCTTCTTTAGGTTACACCAGCTTTCAATTTTCTTCATACTTGCCAAGATCATTACCTTCCAAATGCAGAATTACCTGATAAGATGAGACAATTCTATCTTTGAGTTTATTCTGAGCATGTTTTATCGATTAGTGGCAAGTTCTTTTACAGGCCTCTCCTGTTATAACACGGTTAATTATTGTGCTGGTTACGTTATAATGCGGATGCATGGTGGATCCCAATATATTAATGTAGTTCCAAATTAGCTAACTCTAGCTCCTAAATAGCTCAATATAACCCCTGAATAATTGGTTGTAGCCCTTATATAGCTCTAAAATAGCTAGATATAGCTCCTAAATAGCTGAATTTTATCGCAGCTCAGTTGCAGCACAGTTGTCAGCTTTTATGGGCCCCAACGTCCATTACAACAGGGGACACCTACATTAGGCCTCTATTTAGGTATAAGAGGTTGGTTTGGAAAGTATCCAGCCATTTAAAGTTGACAAAAAATAGCCGACCTAGGGCTATGGTACCTTAGTCTCCTTCAAAGAAATCCCCTGAGGACCTCAAACATTTATCCCAGCATCCCTTCCACATTTCAAAATAGTCAACTAAGTCCTCTTTCAGAATCGCCATCAGCTGCTTCACTATATTCTCCTCAGTCTGGGATCTCCACCCCCCCCCCTTTAATGGATGGGAAGCCAGGAGTCATTAGAAGCCAAATCTGACAGACATACGTTTTGCTAAAAATACCCTGCACACTCTGCTATTTCTGTCATTGTGAATGTGGCAGTCACATAGTATACAAGTACACACAATGGTATCACTCTGCCAACTGAGATAACCAATGGGAGAGTGTCTCTTCATGCATGCGCAGTAAGGTCCCCTCTGATTGGTACATCAAGGCCACACAGGCTGTCCTCAAGATATTTGAAATGGCTAGATAATTTCCGGACAGATCTTGTACACACACATGTATTTATTATGTATGTATTTTTTTTTTTTTCCTGCAAAGCCCGTGAAAAGAAATAGCTCGAAGAGTTGAGTCGGAAGCAAGAAATCAACAAGTTTATAACTCTGTTTTTGCCAACAAAATCATAGGGTGCCTCACCCAGGGGTAATGATTCGTAAACTAGTCTCACAAATCATTACTACTGAGCCGTTAGTTTGAACCTCATACTTGTGACCTTGTACTAAATTTGAGCCCGGTAAATAACCTGTGATGGAACTGGGTTTTGGGAACAAGGTAAATGGTAAGGCTTGGTTTTGTGAACTAGGTATATGGTAATGTCTCCTTTAGTCAACATAGAACATTAAAAAACAACCCTGGAAAATGAGAAGTAAGTATAAGCCATACCCACCTCCTTATTTCCATCCCTGTAAAAAATATGAAGAAAATTATTCTCAGAGTTCTCAATTTGAGAGCCAGTAAATTTTATTGAACAGGAAAAACCAGGAAGAAACTTTTGCACATGATTTTTTTTTTTTTCATATACATTAGATTGTGTGTGTAAAATGGTTTCGGCTTTTTAAATCAGGTTAAATTTTTCTTTTCTTCATTTTTATTTTTTTATCAACCCAAAAAGAATTTATTGAGTTATAAGCATTGGATAATTAGGCTTACTTACTTATAGATACAAACAAAGACTTGAATTTCTATTTTTTATTTACAAGTATTTTTTTACTTCTGGCTTTGTTTTCGATAGCAAGCAAAGGGAAAACAATTACCTGACCTTTTCAAACTGAAATAATTATATTTTCTTTCTTTTCAAGTCATTTTCTAATTTTAAATTTCGAAACAAACAGGTCTGGTTAGTCACACAATAGAAACTGTCACATGACCATCCTCTTTTGGCAGCATGTCATGTCAGGGTTGATCAATTTAAAAATTAAAAGAGGGGTGATCAATGAATAACTATCTTCTCTTACCTTTGGTCAAATCACTAAAAATGCAGCTGGACACAAACTTGGGACCAATTTAGCATAAACTTACATTGTAGAAAAACTTTTATAAACAGTTTTTTTTTTCAAGCATGAAAGAGTAAATGCTCAAAGAGTAAAGGAGTAAATGCTCAAATTTTCAGCTCCTTAGCCCCATTCATGAGATATGTATGCATCATATATACACAGGTAGCCTTACCACCTTGAAAACTGAAGAAACCTATGCTGACAGTTTTTGCAGCAGTTTTTGCTAACAGTTTCTAAGTTAATTTGTATTTTCTTTTCCATCTCAAACAAATTTGAGATTGGTGAACACGTAATATCAAATCAGTTTTTCGAAAAACAAGAAAAGTCAATCAATTTTCTCTTAGCACTGTTTTGTTTATTGGCTCAGCATTTTCACCCTTTTTTTTACCTGATTTGAACAATAATATTCTTCCTTTCCGTTCCCCACCAATTGTACAAAACAAACAAAAGAACACGATACAGTTCTATTGACCAATGATTAACTCATAATTGCTGGGCTACACTGTATACGAAAACAAAGTATTTTTATACAATGCAATGAAAGGAAAAACAGGCCAGATTTGGTTAGTCTCTCAATGAAAACTGTCACTCAAACAACATCTTTTGGCAGCATGCCTAGTTGGGGGTGACCACTTGAAAAATTTGAAAATAGGAAATCAATAAATTAGTTACTTCTCTTTCATATGCAATTAAAGGAAAAACGGGTCTGGTTGGTCACTTGATAAAAAACATCACTCAAAGAACGTCTTTTACCAGCATACCCTAGTATACCCTGGTATTTGAAAAGAGGGAACCAATAAATCAGTTACTTCTCTCGCCTTCTGTTGGATTGCTAGAAAGTTTTGATTTTCGAAAAAAAGTGAGTGTGGCACTAATCAGTGACCAATTTAGCATAAACTTACATTGTAATTTGAACTACAAACAAAAAACTGTTATCATAATAAGGAGCAAAGATTGAGAAATTTGGCTCTCTACCTCCATTGGTATGGCCTGTGTATGTAGCCAGCCAGCCAGACCAATTTGAAAACTGAAGAAATCTATTTTGACAGTTTTGGTGAAAGTTTTAATAGACGTTTGAAAAAAAATGTAATGTTAGTTGATGTATGTATAATTTCCTACAGATAAGAGGGGACGTGAAGTTGGAATATTGATTCATTTTTAATTATGGGGTCTTTGGGGGGTAGGGGCTCAAGATATACTTGACTATTGTGACACTTTTTGAAAACAGGTCTGGTTAGTTACTCAATAGAAACAGTCATTTGACCAATATTTTTTTGTTAGCATGCCATGTTCGGAGTGATCAATGAAGAAATTAGAAAAAGGGGTATCAATGAATGTTATTTTTCCCGCCTTTTGTTTGATCACAAAAAAGTCTGATTTAGGAAAAAAAAAAAAACAAGCACAAACAAAACCAGAAACTAACAAAGGAACCAATTTAGCAGAAATATGGATTTTAAATTGAATCTCCCACTAAAACCTTGGGGGAGGAAATCTTTTTTAAAAACCAACTCTTTTCTTGGCATGATAAGGAGCAAATGTTCAAATTTTCAGCTTTCTATCTCCATTAGTACACTTTGTATACATCGCACACACATAGACCAATCAGACCCACTTAAAAACTGGAGAAACTTATGTTCACAGTTTTGATTGATGGTTTTCTAATTAAGATCATCTCGCTTTTGGAAATATTGTCCAACCAAGCAAGAAAATACGAGAAATAATCTTCCAAGAACTGACGCAACAGAACCAAGGAAGGCAGAAAATGGGATATGATGATAATGGTTGGGGAATTTTCCATTCTCTTAGAGATAGTTCTGCTGACCTCTTCTGTCAGATCTGAAGAGTTAGCTGCCAATTCTAATTGTGCTTACTAACCTTGGCACCAATCGATACTGATTATTACCTACATATTTGATACTCAACATGCACGTACGGTACTTAGCTATCATCATGAGTTAAAGAACCTACATTTTGGTATGCTGCTTTTTGGTTCTGCACTGCAAGAATGTTCTGAACTTATTGTCTTCGGGCATTTAAAGGGGGAAAAAAACATAAGTAAATTTTTGCTTATTTGTCTTTTATATTACTCGCTTTTGTCTTTTAACATCTATTTTCTCTTCTTTTGTAGCTTCTTCCTTCTCTCTAACTTTCATTAAAAACCATCAACCAAAACTGTCACCAAAACAGTCAACATAGGTTTCTATCAGTTTTTAAACTAGTCTGTCTGTCTATGTAGTTGGCTGGCTGTCTGGCTGTCTGGCTGGTGAATTGGCTATTTATGTGTTGCGCATATGGGCAGTACCAATGTAGCTTGAGGGCTATTTTCACTTATTCGGAAGGAACGTACAAACAAAACTTTCACCATAGGTTTCTTCAGTTTTCAAGCTGGTCCAGCTGAATGTGTATGCATGCATGCATTGCATGCACAGGCTGCTCCAATAGTACTGGAAGGCTGAAAATTTGAACATTTACTCCTTGTTATATCTAGAAAAGAAATGTTTTTTTCTTTTTCAAAATAATTCCCCTAAGTAGGCAATTTTTAGAGGTTCAATTTGCAATGTAAGTGTATGCTAAACTGATCCCTTACTTTATGTTCCTTATATCCTTTGTCTAAATTCAGACTTCCTTAGTGATTACTGCTCCTAAAAAGGCGAGAGAAGTAGTTCATTCATTGATCACCCTTTTTTTTCCCGATTATTTTTTTTATCATCCCCAACATAGCATGCTGCCAAAAGACATTGGTCACATGCCAGTTTCTATTAGGTGACTAACTAGACCTCTTTTCTATGCATTTTTGTACTAACTCTTTTCTGGGTTATTTGATTTTCATTGATCGTATTCCCTTTTGTCTCCTACTCTAGATTTCATCTCCTTCATTCGCTTCATCTCCTAATCTCTCCTCCTGTGGCTTCTCTCTCAGCTTATTGGAAACCATCAACCAAAACTGTCAACGTAGGTTTATTCAGTGCGTCTGGCTGGCAAAGTATCTATGAGACATGCGTACGGGCTACGCAAATGAAGCTGCTACTTATTATGTCTTTTTGACAACCCCTCCCAAACAAATGGATTTTTAGTGGGTTCGATTTACGATGCAAGTTTATGCTGAATTGGTCTTTTACTTTGTGTCTGGCAGCAATCGTGCTTGTTTTTTCTTTTTAAATTTGGACTAATAACCACTTCCCATCATGAGAGAAGTTTTCAGCCCTCTAGCTACATTGATATTGCCCGTATGTGTGATACATATATAGCCAGTCAGCCAGGCAGAGAGAAGTAACTTATTCATTGATAATCTGATCACTCCCAACTGGGCATACTGCTAAAAAGATGTTGGTCACATGATGGTTTCTAGTTTGTGACTAACCAGACCTGATCTCTTTTTTCTTCTTCTTTTTTTTTTTCCTTCATCTCTACCTCCCTCTCCTTTTATCTGACCTCTTTCGATTATCCTCATCTCATTCTTTTTCTTTCCACTTTTCCTTCGGCTTTCATTTCGTTCTCTTCCATTTCCTACTTTGGATTTTTTTTATTTCTTTCATCAACTTTTTTGCTCACCTATTTCTCATTCTACCCATATTTCTTTTCCTGTTTTTGGAAGAGACAAAACACCGAAGACACTTTTGTGTATGTAGGTACGAGGGGCATTTACTGCTTCGTATCTTGTTCGTGCTTTGCACTATTGATGAACCAAAACGTCAGAATATCTTAGTGTTTGTAAAAAGCAATGGACAGTTGAAGCCTTTTTGGCACAAAGTAGGAAAGGTGGTCCCGATTGTAGAAATTACAGAAATAATAGGAAAAATAGAATTCGGATTGGACACTATAATCGGCTGATAATAGTGTCAAATCCAATTTTCGTTTTTCTTCCATTAATTCCCTTTTTTCTTTTTATATGTTCACCATTTTTAACATTGCATGAGTGAGGGTGTAGAACTTATAATTCATAATCGGGACCACTTCTCCTACATTGTATCAAAAAGTCTTTTACGGTCTGTTGTTTTTATAGGTAGTAAAATATTTTTGGATTTTGTGAGTATGTACCATATAGCACACCCAAGATACAAAGTACCATATGTCATTGGTAGCGACATAAAAAAATTGTTAGTCTACTGATGAAGCAGAATTTATTTTGCTCAACAAATATTTATTTTTCAACATAATCTCTTTCTTTGTCAATGCACTTAACCCAACACTTCTCCATTGTTTTTCTACTGATCGCATAAATCATACAGTGTAAAGAGAGAATTTGAGATTATAAGTCAGCTAATAATTTGCATCAGGATGCAAACTTATTGATCACTTCTATATAGATATATGTATATATATACTTACACATAAGTGCGTGTGCATGTCTGTGTAGTGAAAATGAAAGAATATTTTACGAGCATTCCAAGGGGAATTATGAATCCCCACCACTCATATATTCTGCTTTTTACCTCGTAAATTAAGAAGTCATAGTTGTAAAATCAAGTTACCTAGATGAAAATACTAAAAGTATGGTTTGAACCATGAATTCATGATCTAAAAAAAAATAGACATAAACTGAGGATCCAATTTGTCATAAACTCAAATTGAAAAATTGAACCCTCCCATAAAAAACGTACTTGGGGGTGGGTGGTTCTAAAAACAAAGTAAATCATTCTCTCTACTTATTGAGGTCGGAGGAGTGCAAAATTCCAAGTTTCTACCATAAACAATTAGGGATGGGCTAAGTCTAGATAGATAGATAGATAATTCCATATAAATGTCAGAACACATGAATAGCCTAAACCCAGCTACAGTTATTAAACAGGTCTGTTGAGGGTAGCAGTGATTACCAAGAAAGTTTACCCAAAGATATTTGTGCAATTTGGGAAAAAAAACAGAAGACAGCAACTTGATATTACGTTTCGCTTTCTTCAAAATTATCATATTTCAACCTTATTGAATAAAACATAGCTTGAAAGTCAAGACTCACTGAAAATTGACATTATACAAACATTTTTCACAAAATGTATTCTGAGAGTTTTTGAAAACAATTGAAAGTAGCCGAAGAAAACATCACAGAATTTTTTCATTTCTCTCTTTCGCTCAGAGGTTGTTTGACCTTCTTCCTTAAAGCATTTCCAAGATTTATACCAAAACAAACAGTTTGCTGAAGTTGAAAGTTGGCCAAATTTCTTAAAGTATATTTCCCAAACTATCTGTTTAACTTTCAAATTCATAGACTGCTTGTAACCGCTGTGGAATCCTCCAATGAATAGGATCGTAAAAAGTGGAACTCTTTGGTGAATCGAATTGAAAAAGATTTGAAAATTTTTCCTATGATTGAAAATGACATAACTCTAATAAAAATTTTCTCCCTTGATTTGAGGATTGAATCCTTTATTAAGAATTTCTACACCATTATCATCATCATCAGCAGCAGCCATTTTGAATCCATTGTTTGACACTGACCTTAATCAACATTCACAAGACCTCCCTTGCCTGGTATTCACAGAGCCTGTGCATTATGAAATTGTCTAGTTCGTCATGCCATCTTATTTTCCGTTAACCAGTTTTACATATGATCTCTGGTGGTCCACATTGTGAGTCAGGATGTCCAGTAGTTTTCTAACCATCTTGCAATATGACCAGCCAATAGCCATTTGGGTTTCCTTATGTATTCTATTATATCTTTGACTCCCGTGCTTTCTCTAATACACTTTGCTGTCTAGTGATCTTTCCATGTGATGTTGAGCATGAGGAGTGAAAAAATTCCGAATTGTAAGTTTCCTTGTTATTCTGATTGACATAGTCCAAAAGATTTTCCTTTGCCCAACCATGAATTTGCTGATTTTCTTTTTCTTCTCACTTTTTGTTCCTTCACTTGTTCCAACCTCTCTTGTCTTCTTTCATCTGGAGAAAAAGATGTCTCCATGTTTTTCCCGTGCTTCTTAGGTTCTCCTAGATGCATACTAATCAGAATCATCTGTGGCTAAAAAAAAACTGACATTCCGCAGACATGGACTGAATAATGCATTTTGTTTTTTCATGTGATTCAAATATATGAACAGCATCTATAGCTGGATCTTTGAAACTGACAAACTTCTTGGTTAGCCATACCTTTTCACAACCTCAGATTAAAACACTAAATTAAATTGTAAAATTAAGTTAATGAATTTTTTCCTGACTATTTTAAACTCAATCTATTAATTGAAATAATCTATTCAATTGTATAATGTATATAAAAAAAATTTTGGTAAAATAAATCTTGTCTATAGTTTTGGGGAACATTCAAAGAGATTTTCAAGTGATTGAACTTGTTGTTTGTGATGTTAAAACACCATTTCGGATGATTCATTCTATGCCTTTTTTCAGGTGTTCTATTTGGATATAATGATGGTAAACAAGATTTTCCAGTGGTAGCCTTATGTAGGATTCAGATAATGTCAATTTCCTTTTCTTTCCTTGTTAGACTTGAATTACCCTACCTTATTCCTGTCAAGTTGTTGAAGCCCATTTTGGTTGAACTTTGCATTTGTCTGACATGTCTGTTTTGAAAAACCAAATAGTCCAAGTTCTTTCCCTTGGTCCACTAAGTATGTACATCAAATTTGGTGGAGTTGTACCAATATTTAAGGTAACTGACAGAACCAGTTGTTGTAAGTAAACAGATAAGAGCATCAGATTTTATTTTTAAAAGATGTATTATTTTGAGTCTTCAAGACATCCAAAGTAAGTATATATTATGGAGGATGTTCTGTACCTTGTATAATTTTAGATTTTGAACTGTAAAGTTTTATTTGAATAGAAAAAACAAAGAAATTATACAATTTCCAAAACTTAGTAGTCAGACTAGTATCTGTCATCCAAATCCGTAATCCAAACTCTCAAAATGGTTTCCTTTTATTCTTTTGCTAGACTTTGTTCACTAGTTTGTGCCCACTTGTTTTTTTGAAAATCCAAACGTTTTAGTGATCCAACGAAAGGTGACAGAAGTAACTTATTAATTGATCACCACTTATTCCAATCTTTTGATTGATCACTCGGAACACAGCATGTTACCCAGAAGACATTGGTTTGCGTGACGGTTTCTATTAAGAGACAGTTTTTATTTTTCTTTCATGGATCTTCAGTGTCAACCTTGTCTAAGTTTGTTTCTACCTGGAAAGTTCAACTCGCAGGTCTTGGGGGTATATTTTTGTTGCTCAGTGTAATTTCTGGTACCTTGTGAGATTTATGCATTTGTCAACTCTCTCCACCCATGTCTTCTGCCATTACCCTGAACCCCACTGAACATTTGGCCTCAAATTGTCACTATTCCAATGACAAATGTCTCTAGTGCTTCTGATTTGAAATAAGATGACAGCAGCTCTCATGTCAAGCAATATTCTCTGACTTTTTTCCTTATGTTTCTCACTCTGTTTCTCTCTCTATCCTCTCTGCTTTATTTCCTCTGTCTCTTCCTTTTCTCCTATTTATAATTGCGCTTTGTTTTTTGATTCTTGTTCCATCTCTTTCTTCCTTTTCTGTTCTTGTCTACCTCAGTCATGTCTCTTTTCCAGATTCAGCATTTTCTGTTCAGCTTTCTTCCTTTCCCTATTTATACCTGGTGCTATCCAAATATTTAGAGAATTCAACTATCAAAAAATTTACTCAGCCTAACTTCTGATTTCCACCATCTCCTTTGAAGTAGCATCTCTTGGCTTGCACACTATAATCATACAAAAGGGTCTGTTCAAAAACAGTAGTGGCAGAAGTTCATACTACTTTTGATTATGGGGTGTTGTAAAAATTCTCCCTATTTTTGTGGAGCACTTGATGTTTGTTTCTTTGAGACTATAAATCTTCAAGTTCATCTAGTTGGCTGGCTGGCTGATTAGACGGCTATGTATGGTTTGTGCAGACAGGCCACATGAATAGAGCTAAAGAGCTAAAATTTGAACATGTAATCCTTATTACGTCTAGAATCTGTTTTTCTTATTGAAAATTCATCTGTAAATAGATTTTCAGAGGAGGGTTCAATTCGCATTGTAAATCTATCTTAAACTGATCCCTTTGTTTGTATTTTTTGAAAATAGGGACTTTTCAGTGATCACCACCCAACAAAAGGAGAGAGAAGTAACTTTTTCATTGGTCACCCCATTATCAAATTTATATATATATATATATATATATATATATATATATATAGATAGATAGATAGATAGATAGATAGATAGATAAATTTTATTGCTGTTCCTCCAAGATGAATGGATTATGAGATTATACTATTGGCCAATCTACTCATTTTAACCAATAATTTCCCTCTCATTCTTTCTCTTTTTATTGTCTTACTCTCTTTCATTCACCGTCACTTACTTTCACTCTCTCATTCTTACTCATATTTTCATTCACAAAATATCATTGATAAAAAGTTAAAAATGGAATTGTACTTTTGAGTGAACAGCCATGACACCATTGACCAGTCTTATCTTTAGTTTTTGACTTACTTTCCTTTCTCTCTCTTGTTCACACACAGTAACTTCAGAAACTCTCACCACAAGTGTCAATATAGGTTTCTCTCAGTTTTTTTCAAGTTGGTCCAGCTGTCTGGTTCGCAATGTATGTATCATACATACAGGCTGCACCTATGGATCTACAAGGCTGAAAAACATTTACTCCTCATCATTTCAAAATCAAAAACGTTCCCCACCTATATAGGTTTCAAGTGGGGAAGGAAGGGTTTGTTTGCAATGTAAGTTTATGCTAAATTGGTCCAAGCATTGTGCCTGCTTGTTTTTTGAAAGTTGAGACATCATTTCAGTAATCACTGCCCAACAAAGGGTGAGAAACGTAACTTATTCATCAATTACCCCTTCCTCCAATGTTTTAACTGATAACCCCCAACACATCATGCTACCGAAAGACAGTGGTCAGTTTCTATTGAGTGACTAACTAGACCTGTTTGTTGAGAAGTGAAGAAGGAGACTGTACCCATTGGCCATCTGGTCAAGCAACATTGACCTGCTCACCCAACCTCTCTCTTCAGACAACCCGTAAGTCGAGCGGCTTTTACTCAGTGATTGTATTCAGAAGAGAAATTTCACACAGTGCTTGGAGCAGAGATGTCAGAAATGAGAATACAGACCATTATACTTTAGGGTGGGGTGTCTAGTCTGCTTATTTGTGCATAATTCTTTCTTTTTTCCCACCGGCACCCTCTTTTTGGACACCGTCAAGCAAAACTGTCAACATAGGTTTCTTCACGTTTTAAATTGGTATGGCTGGCTATCAATCTATCTATCTGTTTTTTGTACAAGATATACCAATGGAGTATGAGGAAAGAGAATTTTAACATTCATTCCTTATTATGTCTAGAAAGGACATTTTTTTGTTTTTTGAAAATCCCTCCCCCTTAAATAGGATTTTAGTGAGTTGAATTTACAGTGTAAGTTCATGCTTAACTGGTGGCGTTTTCGTGATCATGGCCCAACAAAAGGTGAAAGAAAGACATTTTTTATATCGATCACCTCCAACATGGCATGCAGTGAGAAGACATTGGTCAGCTAATGATCCATTGTCGACCCAACTTACGTTAGATTTATTGAATCACTGTAGTCCAATCCCTACCAACCAGTCAAGTGGGCTACAAATTCTTATATCAGTGTGTGTGCCACTAGGAGCTCCTGGTCACATTTTGGGGGCTACAATCCTGAAAATTTGCTTTTGTATACCCCTTGACATCATCGAAAAATACTTTTTTGTTTATTCAGAAAAGTGCATTTTTAGATCTCTACGGTTATTTCGCATCAACAAAGATCAAATCTTGTGCTGACCTATTTTGTTTTAGATAATTTTAGATAACTCTTAAGATAACTAGTTCTGGTATATGTGTAGGCTATGGTGATTAATTTATGCAAAGTACGGATATCACTGTTGCTTTTTTCTGGGTCTCTTAGCTTGGATTCAGGAGAGAAGAATTGGTCTTTTACTGAGAGAAAGAAAATTAAGAATGTGACCTTCCAACAACACATCAGTTGTATATCTGCTCTTTTATATATTTGATCATTTAGTGTCACTTTTTATTACTTATATTTCATATCGACTCAAATACAGGCGTCCCACCATTACGATGTGAGCGTTTGGATCCGAGAATGCCAACCACCTTCAACCAAGCCACAATAAGCAGGGTTGCCAATTTAGCACTTTGGAGCTAGATCTAGCTATTTTGGAGCTCAATTGGTATTTTGGCATCTACCATCCATTTGTATTATAATGTGAATTGAACTGCCTTACAGTGGTAGTGTCTGTACAACTGCTCTTTCTATATAACCCAACACTTTTCCATTGTTTTTCTATTGATCACATAAATCATACAGTGTAAAGAGAGAATTTGAGATTATAAGTCAGCTAATAATTGCGTCAGGATACAGACTTATTGATCACTTGCATATAGATATATGTATATATATATATATATATACACATATAAGTGCGTGTGCAAGTCAGTGTGGTGAAAATGAAAAAAATATTTTACTAGCATTCCAAGGGGAATTATGAATCCCCACCACTCGTATATTCTGCTCTTTCAATATATGTATTTATACACAAACTTGTTAAATTTATGCACACATTACCCAAATCTAAACACTATTTCATATTTCTTTTATATCTATGTACACTCTTTTCAATATTGTATATTATATGTTATGGTAAATCCTCAAATAAAAGATATACACACTTTTTTCTGTTTAAATACACACATCAGTTCTATATCTTCTAATGCATACTTTTTCTATATGAATATACATATTTACTCATTCTGTTGAAATTAGTTCACCTTGGTCATACATTGAGTTAATAGCTCTATATGACTATCTAAACATTAGTAATTAGAGCTTGGATCTATTGGCTGGCATTCATAGCTCAAAATTATTTTTTTACTATTTGTTGACAGTTGGTATATTAACTCTTAATTCCATGAACCACTTGATACCATTTCTAATTGACTGAGGAATCCTTCTGTGAATGAAATAAAGAATAATGGAATTCATCTGTGATGAAAATTTAAAAGGAAATTTTATGAAATACTCAAGTGTGGGAGGCATGTAACTTTTATCGGTAATTATTCCCATTGAAATTGACTTTCAAATTTTTGTTTAGGAATTTAAGAGTTGGGTATCTTGGGTGGTTTAGCTAATCATATTCGTGCTCTGATTAAGTTATTTCTTTGTAACCCATTTGTTGGTATCAAGTTTGGGTCTATTTGGATATCTGGCTCAATTTATACATCCATGTACTTGAAAAATCTTGGGTTCCTTGAAATTTATACTTGAGTCCTCAAACCATCTAACTGGTCTTCAATCTTCTTTTCTTCCCCCCTTTTTTGCTGTTTCTTGTCCTTGTTCATAGCATAGACAACTGTTTTACACACACATACACAATGAAGTGAATTTATCATATCCACCACCAAAACAATTGGTATGAATGCCACCAGGAACAAATTGAGGGATCAAATTAGCATGCATTATCATTGTAAATTGAACCTTCCTCTAAAAACCTGTAATAAGGAGTAAATGTTTCAATTTCCAGCCCTTTAGTTCCATTGGTGCTGGCTGTATGGATGACATAGATAGAAAGTCTGCTAGCCAGCCAACCAGATCCACTTGAAAACTGAAGAAACCTATGTTGGCAGGTCTAGTGACAGTTTTGGTCGAGGCTGTCTAATATTCTCATCCATGAATATAAACAAAGAAGTCTCCAGCTACTGATAAATATACACACATACAATAAACTAAATGATTATAAGATTATTTAGTTGATATGTCTGTAAATCTATTTATCCATTGTTAAAAAATCTCTGATTGTATTTTTCATCATCTTGCAACTGGTTAAATTCATTTCCTTGTTATGACTCATCATAATATCCAGTGATTAGTGCTTGGTCTTAAATAGTTTGCTCAACTTGAAAGTAAATTAGTGAGGTTAAAAATATGTCTGGTCAGAGTCCGGTCATCAGGGACAGTCAAGTCAGAAAAGTAGGTAAGTTAAGCGGCAGAATAGTCATGTCTGCTTTTCTGCTGCCTCAAATGTTTTTTTTTTCTTTGTGTTTGTATCTTTACCTTTATGATTTTTACCTGGTCCTGCTTCACCCCCCCATCAACCCCCATGTATCAAAAATCTGATCATGTGATGCATAAAATCACTCGAAAAACAAATCCAGGAGTCATGTGATATCTTTGTTCAGCCACCTTACCTGCCTGTCTTTCCATCTTTATTTTTCTCTTCTTTTTGCATGAATTTTTCTGGGGTTTTTTTTGTTTATTTTCATTAAATGCACTAGAGTCTCTAGCAGCAATTATCATCACTAACTGACAGACTGAAATGAGAGTTACAACCTTGGCTCAGTGTTGCCAATTTAGATACGTTTCATCAAAATCTTGATGTTTTTAGTTACGTATTGATGTCAAAAATCATTAATGATTTTTAGTAATAAAATAAGATTTTTCTTAGATTAAGAAATATTTTGATAAAAAAGATATTGAAGATTCAAGTTACATCTTATTTATTGATAATATGTTATATGTATCCTAGATATTAGATATATATCTGGAGAATCTAGATATCTCTTTTTCATCTGAAATTGAGTCAAAAAACATCCTAGAACAATGTTTTTTGGTTCAGTTTTTAGACGAAATCTTGAAAATTAACTTAACGACATTGCGTTGGTAGAACAAGCGGTTTTGAGTGGTTAATGAATTTGAGAGTTAATTCTTTCCTTCGTTACTTTCTTCATTACACAATTCTCTTTTCTCCTTCTATATTTTCCTTTTGTTATTCTTCTATTCTTTTAATTCATTCACCACAATATTTTCCTTCTCCCATACTTTTATATCTTCCTTATAAATCTTGATCCCCCCCCTTCCCCAACTACATCCGCTACTCTTTTCCTCTCCTTTGTTATTTGTTCCTTCCTTCCTGTCTGACATGATTATATTCAATAAAACAATTAAAACAAAGTAAACTTTATTCCCTTTCAAGTATTCATAATTGAGAACACATTCTTTCGGCTTTCCTTGTATACAAATATAAAAAATTGGGGCCAATAGCCAGATGAAGTTGATTGGATTTAAAATTAATTTCTACTCAGTCCTCACACTGATACTTATAATAAAACAGGTCAGGTTAGTCATTTGGTAGGAACTGTCACAAGACCGTCTTCTGATGGCATTCCATGTTGTGGGTGATCAATTAAGAAAATTTGAAAAAGGGATGATTAATGAATAAATCATTTCACTCGCCTTTTGTTGGGTGTTGATCACTGAAAAAAGTCAGAATTGAAAAAAAGTGTAAAAGCTGTCAGACACAAACCAAGGAACCAATTTAGTATACACTTACATTGTAAGTTGACCCCTCCCCCCAATAAAAACCAATTTTGTTGAGGAATTTTCAAGAGATGAAAAAATATTTTGTTCAAGGAAAAAATGTTTCTGTTAGATTTTCAGGCCTGTAGCTTCATTTGTGCAGGCTGTATGACACATCCTTATATATATATATATATATATATATATATATATGTGTGTGTGTATATGTGTGTATATATATATATATATATATATATATATATATATATATATATATATATATAATCAACCAGCCAGAAGGTAGCCAGCCACACTCTCTTGAGAACTGTAGAAACTTATGATGATCGTTCTGGTTACTGTTTTGGTTGGTGGTCTCTAACTGAGCTCCTGAATCCCAACATTAGAGAATAACTTATAAAAGAAACTTCAGTGAATCTTTCCCATTTATATATTTTTTCTGCTGATCAGTAATTCTGGAATAAACAATCAGTTTTGTTCTCAACACTCAAACTGGTTTTTCTACAGCAGAAACTCTAGTAAGTTCAGCTGAAATATCAGAACAGAAAGAATCTATGAAGTCAGATATCAAAAAGAAAGCAGTAAAATAAAAGCAATGCCTGGTCATTTATTGTCAACTCTCAGAATCATATTTTTGAAAATCGAATTTTAAATCAGATCAAAGTTACTTCCCTTACATTTTCAGGTAATTTTTTTTTTTTTCATCCAATTCTCAAAAGAGTTGCATATTCTAAAATTCTATCCATCAAAAAGTTCCACTGTGTTTAGGAGCATTTTCAAGCAGTTTATGAATTTAAGAGCTAATTCAACTGTATTACCATTTTTTGAAATGACAAGAACTGGAAATATGAAACTTTTAACTTAGGCCAGTACGCACAGATCTTCTTTTTCTTCATTCAGAAATAATGCAATTCTTAGAATTCAGAATTCAAAGTTTGTCTGTATTTAATGTAAGTAAACAATAGACCAGGGGTTTCTACTGCCACTTTTCCAGGTGGGGGGGGGGATAAAAAGCATATATTCCAGGGTGAAGCAAAAGAATATATACAAAATATATCTTAGAGGCAACCCTATTAGCATTTTCTCCATGGAGAAGGTGCTTCACTTGCTACAATTTATAGTGCAAGCAAAATGATACTCTTGACTGTGGACAGTGACACATGGCCCAACCCCAAAGCAACATGATGGACACCAATGAATAGTAATACATTATTTTCCCTGTCTCAAAGAGCCAGAAGTTATTTCCATTTATTAAGAATAGTCAACCAAAACAGTCAACATCAATGCATTTGGGAGGTACAAAAATAGTTATTTTTTTTTGCTATGAAATTCAAAGCAGCATATCTCAGCTTAGATTTTTAAAAAAATCATTAATTAGAAATAAGAATCTTCAGAATCTACATGTTTTTGCTTACTATGAACAGGTCCATTTATCCAGTAAGCACAGAATGAAGTCTTGGAACCAACGACTTCTTCAAAAGCATTTCAAGCTGCTGCTTGGTGGTTGAAGACTTTCCTTTGTAGGAAGCGGTCAAAATGCTTGAAAAAGTTGTAGTCAGTTTATGTGTATACTGGTGGGAGTGAAGTTTTGTAGCCAAGTTAGTTTCAATTTCTGTGGGGTCATTTGCATAATATTTTGCTGAGCATTCTCAAGGGGAAGAATTGATCATTTTTGATTAACCAATATTGGGCGTAAACATTGTAGTTCTTGATACATTTTGTCGATTTCTTGGCAATACATTTTTGTAGAACTTGTAAAGGATGATGCCTCCTGCCTTCCACCAAACAAAGACCATAATCTTCTTTTAATGTGAGATTGGTTGGGGGGGGGGAGTGTCTTGGTGATTCGCTTCTATTCAGCCTCTCTGAGGAATCCCATTGATTGTTTTAGAGAATTCATTTTTTGTCACGAGTCACAAGGCGATCAAGAAATGGATCATTTTTGTCGCAGAGAAAAAACACAGAGCAGACTTTTTTTTTATTGTCATCCAGCTCATACAGCTTTTTGTTGAACTTTTTTACTTTTTCAATTTGGTGCAAAAGTTGAACAACTGTTGAATGGTCCACATCTAGTTCCTGTGCAACCTCTTGAGTGGTATTACTTGGGTTCTCTCAGTGATGGACTTCAATTAGATGTTGTCAATGATAGAAAGGTATCCTCAACCCTCATCATCTTCTAGGCTCTCATCTCTGTTTGAAAATTTTGGAACCGATGTTGAACTGTACATTCATAGGTAGTCCCCTGGCCCAATACTTGATTCAGCAAGCAGTTTCCGATATACGTCCCATTTCGAAGTCATACAAAAAATTCCTTGAATTTGCTTTTTTCCATCTTTGATTTGACAGCCTCAAATAAATCAAAATTAATGGTGAGAGAAAAATAATTAGTTTAATCAAATAGAGCAAAATCCACACTTTAAAATGGTATATTATATGAACATAGTTGAATAATAGTTTATTCCGAAATAAGCATCAAAGTTTTCCACAAAGACCGCAATTATTTTTGCACCAACCGAATGGTTGGCTGGCTGGCTGGCTGGCTATCTATATATGTATATGTTGTACATACAAGTCACACTAATGGAGCGGAAGGGTGGAAAATTTATCAACCAACCTTAATTTACCATCTCCAAACCCTTGGTTCTAAATTAGATAACGGTTTGTCTATTTTATGTTGTATAAAATCTTTTTTGGCAAAAAGGAATTAAAATGATACATTTATTCCAATTTTTGTGATTTCCCCTATAATAACCATTATTCTTTTGTGTTGTTAAAAAGCAATTAATACAATTACTCAAAGGGTTTTTATAAAAGAACTCCTTTGAACTTGACAATTACGGATGATGTTTGAAGGTAATGGTGGAGAAATTTGGGATAGGTAGAAAGGAAAAAAATTAAAAGGGTTTCAAAATGAAGCCCTGGGAAATGCTTGTTATGACCAGCAATTATATCAGAACAAATTAAAATCTTTTAAGTGAAAATCATCCAGAAATGCTCCAAGGTTTGTTAATTAGTAGGTAACAAAATATTAAACCATGAATCAATTTTCTGATTGCTATTCCATTTTTATTATTATTATTATAATCATTATTATTATTATCATTATTGTTACCACTGATAGCACCTGGCATCAAACGATTTTTCTCGAGAAGTAATGAAAGATGATGATGAAAATAAAAACAGAAAGAAAAAAAAATGACAGGAAAGAGAAAAAATATGAATTCAAAAGAGAAGTAATTGAAGGGAAAAAGTTTTTTGAAAAAAAAGGTGATGAATTTAAATGTGGAGAAGGAATCATTCCGCAAATTTGTAAAATAATTCCAGTTATTATGAAAGAAATTTCAGCTATGCCATTTTTCATTAGTAACGAGGAAATGAAGAATTCTGAGCATCAGATCTGTTTTTGGAATTCTTTGAATATTCCTGATTAGCTAGTTGCATGCGTTATCGTGCATGTTTATGTATATGTGATCGTGTGTGTGTGTGTGTGTGTATATGTGTACTCATGCAACAGAGCAAGTATCTAACTCATTGTAAATGTTTGAATCGAAGCAAGTGATTACGGCAAATGTAAATGTGCGGGCAACAAGTGTTTATTAGCTTGTGTATGCGTGTGTACATACTCCTCCATAGGGAGCATCATCTGGTTCAGGTGGGGCGAGCAGAATTCGATTTGGGGGCCCCAGGTACCTCTTCAGGGCTTTCAGGTGGCCACTGAGCCTAAAACAGCCACTTGGTTTGCTTGTGCTTTGCGGCATTGGCTCTGCACTACACATCTCAGACAATTTCTAATTCTTTTCCCGACTATTTTCCTCCCATTTTGTCTACACAACATTAGTTGTTCATGTTTTTTTTGGTTGTTGCAAAAGTTTCCAGCATTTCCTGTCAGGATATTCTATTCTCATGAATTCATAACATCATTATTCAGTTATCAAAGTTTTCTCTCTGTGTTTTTATGAACCTATGCCACCTTTCAGTGAAATTGTGTATTCCATCATAAAAAACAATTTGGGTTTTGATTTCATAAATTTTCAAGGAATTTTTCTGTACATTGGACCTGTTGGAATGGCTACAAGTAATTAGAATTAGTCTGAAGGTGAGAGCTTTTGAGCATACCTGGCACACAAGAAAACGTCTAATTCCAGATCCATGATAGTTGGTTGTATCTAATTTGAAGCTTGAGGATGGTCCTTGTTATGCTGCAAAATCATTGGTTGACTCCATTCTCCAGAAAAAGTTCTTTTCCTTTCCAATATGTCATTCAAATGGACCATTTGCTCACTATAACATTGTAAAATGTCAGTTTCTGGAGGTCTCAACAATTAGTAATAAAGAATTCTCTTTGAATCCCACCTAAGATAGAGAAAAACTTATTTCCACAGTAAATTCCATTTATGCTGGAATGTTGGTAAGCATGACATCACTTCCCTCGGATTAGGCATTCTCCCCTAGGAAGAAGGAATCAGAAAGCTTTATAGTAGAAAAAGGATAATGGTACAATACAATTGTTCAATATAGCCCTAGCTTGATGTACCGGTATGAAAAGATGGTTGCTGCTAAGATATATATTCCAAATATATCCTCTTGCCCAAGCCCTGGAAATATACTCTGTCCAGCCGGAAATATATCTTTTTGTCTCCCACCGTGGTAAAGTCTATCTTTTCTAAAAGTAACTTTCTTGCTGTGTTGAGCAAGAAAACAAAAGAAAAGTTACATTATTCTTAATTCATTAAAGAGTTCCACTATCAATTACAAGTAGTTACAAGTGGCTACAAGTGGTCCATGAATTGAAGAGTTAATGTTATCAGCTGGTTATTTCTATCTAAAAGACCCTGTCCCAAAGTGATCACAATAAGTGGCTTCCTCTGTATGTAGATGGTCAATTTACTGCTTTTTTCTTTCCTCTTCTTCTTTGTGCTCTTTGTAGTCAGGAGTTTGTTGGTCTCTAATGAAGCATATTCCTAAATACAGCTGCACTTTCATATCTAACTTTTGTCCTTATGCAAATGTCAAAGATTCTTTATTTTTTTCTTTTCCTCATATCAGATGTGAACAAAAGAAAGGAATCAGCTTTTTCATCACGTTTTTTTTCTCTCCATTATCGTGAATTCATTGTCTATCCAAGCAGCAATTTGAAGTTGTGAGAATCAAAAGAAAAAAATATTCCAGCAAGATTACTTGGCATTTCCTGGTATCAAATAACCTCTTTGATGATGATAAAACTAAGTTAATTTTTACTTCGTCTCATTCACATTCAACATTGCTATACATATGAAATTTGACTGAACAGTAAAATTTATTTTGCTACAGTGTCTGCCCATTGACTGAGAGAGTTGCATTTGATTATTAGAAATCAAAACCGTCAACATAGGTTTCTCCAGTTTTTAAGTTGGTCTAGCTGCCTGGCTATGAATGTACTGCATATGCAAGCCACACTACTGGATAGCTGAAAATTCCAACATTTACTCCTTCGTATGTCTAGAAAAAAATTTCTTTTGTTTTCTTGAAATTCCCCCCTAGGTCTTTAAGTATATTTTAGTGGTGAGTCCAATGTGCAATGTAAGTTCATGCTAAACTGATCCTTTAGTTTGTTCCTTAGAGGGATATCTATATTTTATCAGTCTATAATGCTTGCATGTATTCCTCACTACTGACAATGTCTTTTTTTCTAATTTTTGAAGCTTAACATTTAGATCGGCCACAGTTTATAAAAGAAATTTGAGGACAAGAATTCCAAAATGATGTGGTTTAACTGTGGAATTTCACTTTTAAATGCTAATGTTATGCTAGACTGTTAAAAAACAGTTTATGTAATAATTATATGATTGTTAAAATCCAGTCAAAGTCTGAGGTTGACTTGGTTTATTTATCATGACAAGAACAAGAACAATCCTCACCAAATACAGGGGATAAAATCTGCACAGTTGAACCAAACTAATATATAAACATTTTATGTTTGAATATTTTAGTTATTTTAGTTATACCTGTGCTGAAGACTTCTTTTCAAGAAACTCTTCAATTCATTTCTTACCTGTTGTCAGCCATGTTGATAATTAATGGAATGTCAAAGATATGAGTTGATATTGGACATTTAAATGATTATGAAAGAATCATTTGGATTATCATCAAAATTGCTGTTATTCCTGTAAAGTTTTTTAATATTTCCTCTTGTGTTTTTTTTTCAGGTATGTATCAAGTCAGAATCAGATGATCTTTGAGATGAATGAATTTATCATAACCACATTTTGCCTTCAAATCTAAAAGGCATGCCCCATGAAACTCTTAAAAGCATGACCTGTGAGCATCAGATTTTCAAGTAAATCTCAAAGTAAGTTTTTTACTACTTTTTACATCTCTTCAGTGAATCTTGCTGCATTCTAGTCAACTGTATAAAAGGTAGACATTACAAGTGATACTATTCAAGCATTGACTCTTGCAATGCAGGTTTAATTTCGATCTTTGTCCGTGAAATTAAAAGAAAATATTACCGTACCTAACATGAATAAATCATGCATATGTACCAGAGAATAAAATCAATGTTTTATCTGAAATTATTTTTTTGAAAAATACCAGCACAGGATTTGGATATTGTTGGTGCCAAAATGACAATGGAGATCCCCCAAGCATTTTTTTAATGAATAAACAAGAAAACCATTTTCAGATTGGAAGGTGGGGGACGATTGTTCCAATGCCCCATAATCTCATCCCTACTACTTTTACCTTATCTCTCTCTCTTGTCTTTTTCTCCACCAATCTTACATTTATGCTTTGTGATTATTTTCCATAGCCCCACAAATGGCCCAATCAACCAACCAGCCAAGTGGGCTAAAGATTCTACTCTCTTCATTTGTGTGTGTCTATGTATGTATATGTGTGTGTGTGTGTGTGTGTCAGATGCTACGGTTGCTCCTCGTCATTTTTTAGGTGCTTTAACCTTCAAGTTTTGCAATTGTACGCCACTAGACACCGTCAGAGAATTTTTTTTTTTTTTTCAAAAAAGTTATTTTTGGGGATCTCTGTGGTCATATTGGACCTATGTCAAAATCTTATGATGGTATTTCTTGGATAATTATTTAGATAACAGATCTATTTTATTGTAAATAATTTTAGAAGATTTTTTTCATAATTAGTTCTGGTACATGCTACAGTAAATCATGTGTAAGAGGTATGAATATTTAATTTGAAACTGCTTGAGAAAACAAATATTTCAACAACTTCCACAAATTGTATTTTCAGTAAATTTATGGCTAGACTTCACGCTCTGATTGATATAAACCTGACTAGTTCATCTCTCCTGACATTTCTTGCTGAAATATTTACCTCAAATGTTCATCTATATCATTAAGATGCCATGTGAAGTATTGTCGCACTAAAGTTATAATTTTTGCTTTTAAATAGTAATCTTCCCCATCGATGATAATTGGATAATTGAATCACTATTTTCCAACAAATGGCCCACCAGACCAACAAGCAAAGCAAGCTATAGTTTCTTCTCTTAATGTTCCTCTGTGTGTGTTTCCAGGTGTTCTTGGTCACATTATCTGGGCTACAAACTTGAAAATTTGCATGAGCATACCACTAGGTCCCACCAAAATATTCCTTTTTTTTGTTTCTTCAAAAAAGTCCTTTTTCGGATATCTATGGTCATTTTGGACCAAAATATTCTGCTGGTATTTTTTTAGATAATTTCAAATGAAGGATTGATTCTTTTAGGAAAATTACGATAATTTTTGGATAATTAGTTCTAGTACACATGCAGGATTTGGTGATTCATTCGAGTACACATGCAGGATATGGTGATTCATTCAAGTGATGTATGGATATTTGATTTTCTCTTGTTACTCCAATCTCTTCAATCATTTCATCTTTAATTTTTTTCAATTTTGTGTATGTATGTAGGATTTGTATATATATATATGCTGGATAAGCTTATATATATGTACGAAATTGTTAATGTTTCCGTCTAGAAAGTTTGCATGTACTCATATACAGACTGTTTGTGTCAACAGAAATTTATACCTATGAGCATTAACACAAATATACACACACTCAAAACACGTGCACGCACACACACACACGCACATAGACAAGTGTGTGCATATGTGTGTGAATATGATGATGATGATCTCATAGTCAAGAAGGGGTATGTATATAGTAAACAAATATACACATACTCTTTTCTTCTTATTCTAAATTAAGCTATGTATACACACATACAGGTACGTGCCTCTCTCTCTCTCTCTCCTCTCTCTCCCTCTCTCTCTCACTCTCTCATATATATATATATATATAAGAGTATAGCAAGGCAGTGATGTTTAAATTGAACATCCATTATTAAAAATAGCAGACTAACTCTGTCTTTGATTTTTTGGTTAGTTTTTCTAGTTTGTGTACAAACCTTTTATATGTATGTACACACACATATATATATATATATATATATATATATATATATATATATATATATATATATATATATATATATATATATATATATATAGGCACACTAACATGCACACACATTTTTTGTCTTGTATATTAGTGAAAAAACATTTTTAATTTAATTTTGATTTTTTTATTCCCTCTTTTGACGTCTTCACACAAAGAGTTGTAAATATTTCTTATTTTTAATTTTCGTTAATTTAATTTTCTATTTAAGTGTATTTTCGGAAATTTTACTTTGTTTTCTCAAATTGGTTGGCTGATGGCTAAGATTTTTATATATACGTAATAATAAGCGCACATATGCCTACACAAGTATACCAAGATGTAAGAATTCACGAGTGCTTTGAAACAAAACTGACGTCATACACAATCGAATTCAAGTAGGTTTTGAAAAAACAAAAAATATCATAATCTTAGATTATAATTAGATTACATAAAAAAAGAAGAAAGAAATTCTGTGATTAATTGCAATCAACTTTTTGATAAATTTAGTTTTCTTGGTAGTTTCTCTGTTGCATTATTTGCCTTCCACGACACCGACGCCCCCCCCCCTTCCATGTAGAAACAGAATTAAAATCTATTCGTAATTCTTTACTATTGTATACTTTTCTCTCCTAATTTCACGTTTCGCTAAAGTAGAGTGAAGTTTTTTGTTTTTTTTTCTCCTTTCTGTTTGTTGCTAACTCTTTGAGTTTTCTTATCGTTTCTGCATTGGCGTGCATTTTGCACACTGCACCAATCGTCTTCCTCGTGCTTTACACGCAATTACACCTCTACAACACTCTCTATTTTTGTTCCCCGATTGCACATTATAAATGCAGCCTGCTTTTCGATTGACTCTTTAGCAAATTTTTTTTCCGTCAATTAAGGCAATTCCCTTCAGTTTTCTTCACTGTTTCTCAGGAATTAAAGAGCGGGTGTACACAGGGGTTTGGCATATACCTACTCCTCAATTTCCAGGTTCTTATATGTTCAATATCTGCTAATGGAGGCATTATTATATGCGTAGTTCCCGGAACCAAGCTTTGCCGTATACTTAGTTTCCCAAAACAATCCAATCAACGGTATTTTACTTAATAAATCCCTACCTCTACCTTGACTAAATCTTCACCCCCTGCCATCCAAGCGGTGCAAAAAACATGTAGAAAAATTCAAAAGTATACTTACCCAAAACCGAGTTAGTAACTGTTCATTCAATCAGAATAAATAGTAATCAAACAAACGTAACCTGCGGCAATTGCTGGTGGCAGCTTCACAATTTAGGAACTGAACACAAAATATCAAGTGTGCACAAAAGTTCCCAGCACCCTTTTCTGAAAACTGGATACTGAATACATAGTTGAAAACCAGTTTTTCACTGGAAACTTTTCCACACACCAGATAATTTGTATATATTTTTAAAGTTCAGAAAAAAAAATGGAGATCATGTTTCCACATTTAAATCATGACATAACGATATACAAATTTATACATGATTGAAATACTCAGCATTATGTATAATTTTGGAGAACTTACGCAATATTGAGTCACTGAAGCCCCTCAAATAGCTTGCCCAACCAACCTGCCAAGAGGATTACTGATTCTTCTCTTTTCGAGTGTCTGTGTCTATACACCTACCTATCAATCAATCTATCTATCAATCAATCTATCTATCTATCTATCTATCTATCTATCTATATCTATGTTGGTGTCTCTGGGCACTCCTGTTCACATTTTGGGGGCTACAACCTCAAAAATTTACATTAGTATACCACTCGGCACCATATGAAAAAGACTATTTTTGTTTTTTCAAATAAGTGCTTTTTTGGGTCTCTTTCATCATTTTGGACCAACAATGCCTAAATCTTATGCTGGTATCTTTTTAGATAATTTTAGATAAAAGATCTATTCATCATGACAACTGTTTCTGATTGCCAGCATCACCACTGATGGAGAGGAGAGTCAAAATGAAAATAGTGAAGTACTAACCTTGTCTGAATACATAACATACTTTGAACTTTGTTCTGCGGCTCTCTAAACTTTTCCAAGTGCTGTGGTTGAAATTTCATCCCACTTTTGAAATGCTGGTCTCTGTGTTCAATTACACCTTTCTATTTCCTATACCTGGGAGCACTAAAGTATCCCACCATTTTATTAAGTACCTAGGCTGATCAACATATACCAGAGTAATCCAAAGGAGAGGAAACAGAAATTTCCATAATCAGTGTTCATTGACAGGTCATCCGGCTGCATTCAATTCTGCATCTGTTACATTGCCTTGGGGTTTGCCATAAAAGATATAAGATCAGATTGAAATTAATCATTGTTCTTTGATTTTACATCAAAATCCACCCTTATTTATTGAAAAAATCCCTTCGTAATTTGATTTTAAGAAATAGAAGTTCTATACATGTTTTTGCTGGGGGGGGGGCTAAAATTTTGTGCCTGAAGGAGTTAATTTTTTTTTTCAACTCATACTCTTTATTCTCAACTCAGTTTTCTTCTGGTCACAACACTGACAGTGACAATGACAACATCAATGACCCTCACCTAAATTAAAACGCTTCAAGGCTACAAATGAAGCTGAAATTCAGCATGCAACTTTATTTCAATCCCACAAGTCTATACTTAGAATTGCCACCAATTAGATCAGTAATTATCTACATTTTCATGCCATTCATCTGTAAAAATATCAAGGTACTATTTCATTACGTCCCCTTCCGTGGCAGACTTTAAAGATCTTTTTCACTTAAAGGAAAAACATTTTTCCATAATTTGAAATATTTTCAAAACTTATCAGCCTAGTAATTTTAGCTTCAGTCAGAGTGGAGTTTTTGACCCTGAAGCAGTCTGTCTTTTTCTTGTCAAGTTTGCATGTATTTTCAAGTGGTTCTCAGGTTGTAATGATAATAATAAGAGAAAAAAGAAAGAATAGTCATATATCAGCACACCTTGTATTTATATTTCTCTATTGCTATGCAGGTACAAAAAATTCCTTGTACAAAACACAACCATTTCTTTACAGATTGTTCTCAATGCAACACTAAGTTTTTATATCACCCACATACAAATCTGAGACACTGATCAACAAGTTATACCACAGGACAATATAGAAATTCTATAACGTTTTACTCTGAGAGACAGACAGAGAGGGAGACAGAGAGAGAGATAGAGAAAACATGCCTAACTTTCAGAAACTGTCTACCAAGACTGTCAATATAGTCAACATAGTTTTCTTCAGTTTTTAAGTGATCCTGGCTGACTGACTGGCTATCTATGAATGTATGTATGTGTTGAGTGTACAGGCCACATCATGTTTCTAGAGAGTTGAAATTTTAAACTTTGTGTCTGAAAGAGGTAAATTTTTTTTTTAATTCCCTCGTAAAATAAGTTTTTAGTGGAAGTTTGAATTTACAATGTAGGTTTATGCTAAATTTGTCCCTCACTCTGTGTCCATCAGTGTTCATGCTTTTTTTTCTTTTAAAATTCAGAATTTTTTCAATTACTGACACCCAACAAAAGGCTAGAGAAGTAACTTATCCATTGATCACTCGTTTTTCCTATTTTGATTGATCACCCCCGACACAGCATTCTCCTCAATGACATTAGTCACATAACAGTTTCTATTGAGTGACTACCCAGACCAAGTTTTCTGTTCAAGTAAAGACTTAAGATTTTTAGAGCAAAAGATATTGCCCTGAAGAAAACCACATGTCCAAAGTTATACAATGGTACTCTCCATTTTAAACTGAAAATTCATTCCTGATACAGTTTGAGAATTCTCATAATACCATGATTGCATTGAGCTGTCCAAATTTTTGAGGTGAAGCATTTTTATTATTTTTAATTTTTGTCTAGTTCATCTTTCATCTTATATTTGACTTCTGAAACAATGCAAACGATTCTTTAAAAAGGCATAGGAATCTTTCTTGAAATAGAAATTTCCAGCTTTGTTATTATGGAGATCATTTTAGAATAATCTGATTAAAGAGAATGCTAAAACTGCTAACATCACAGTTAGGAAATGTGCGATCACTAATGCGTGAGAAAAAAAAATGGCCAGAAATCAGATTAATCTCTTGAAACTGAAGAGGAATTTTGAGTCAGGTTTAGTATCAAAACTGATAATGAAATTGTACCCCCACCTGCCAACCCCATAAAGAAAAAAAGAATTAGGAAGAAAAAGAAATTTCTTTTCAGTGAAAACATTAAGTCTTCACAATTTTGTAATTGATCAAATTAGTCTAATTGCTGGCATTCATAATTAATATAAGCCATAATTGAAGTTATTGAGTAAGAAAAAGATGTTAATATTTATCATGAACAGATTGATATTTCAAGTTTCGACATTGGCCTGTAATGAAATCTGTGAAAGTTAACGTTATTGCTGTTAAGCATTGTCATTTCCATTCATGGGGGAAGGAAAAAAAAAGAAAAAAAGTCTGGTTGGTCACTCAATAGAAACCAACGTGTGACCAATGTTTTTTTGCAGCATGTCATGTTGGGGATGATCGATCAGAAAATTGGAAAAAGGGGTGATCAATAAATGGGTTATTTCTGGGAGATCCATGGGGGGTAAGGTATTGAAATTGCCCCTCCTTTTCATCAATGTTTTTAAGCCTTGTGGCTCTTCAACAAAAGGTCCTACTCCTTAAATCTTACATATCGTATAAAAATATCTGTGCAAATGCAGAACTATTTTTGAATCTTATATTTATAAAATATCTTTATCAAGATATTTTTTCGAAAAATTTTGATTGTGCTTTGCCAAAGCGGGAGGGGGGGAGGTGCCCCTCCCTGATTTGCACATACGTATATATGTATATGTGCATAATTCTCAACATAAATCCAAAGATACACATACCATATATGTATGGTTAGATGTGCACACAAACATATACATCTGACAATACACACCTGTCGATTCACCAAGATAAGCACAAGCGTATACGATGATAAACACACATATACTCACGCATACATCTGAAGATGAGATAGGCACATACATATTCAATGATACCTACACAAATGCATTTATACCTGCAAAGCCTTGATTCAATTGAATCAGTCGATCGCAGTTTAATTTTGTCATTTTAAATCAAGTCAATCGCATTTGTTTCTTCTCTTCTACTAAAGGCATCCATTCTTTCTCTCATTTGTATGTCACGTGTATTCACTGTGAACTATAATTTAGTTTCATTTGGACAAGAAGGAGATGAGATTTCCGTTGCTCCACTAACCCCAAGGAAGGAATGGTAAAAATAAAATAATTTTTTTAAAATTTGGTAGTTACTGAAAAAGAAAAAAAAAAAAATTATCAACAATCGATTGAAGCTTTGTGGAATTTGCAATGTTCACATTCCTTCTTTGAATTCACAAACACTTCACTGGACCTGCTACAAAGAATGCCAAATCAGGCAGAGAATCAGGGAAAAGACTTTTTAAAATTTTTTCTTCCTGTTTCCTTCTGCAAATCTTTCAAGGGTTTTATTCCACTAATTTTTCTTTTTTTTTTTTTTTTAGATTTATTTGTTTATTTCCAGAAGGAATGGATTTGTTTATTTGTTTAAGCTATTTTTGATCCCTTAACAGCTTTGCTTGTGTCAGCTTTGGATCAAACTGTCATTTCCATCAAGATGGAACGTTTCGCGATGTTTCTTGAAGGGATTGTGACTTTTCAAGAGCCACTTTAAGCGCTCGCTTTTATACGTTATGCGACTCAGTGGTGGGATTTCTGGAGAATAAAGAAGGAAAATATGGATCTTTACAAATATTGGCGATATGAATTCAGACAAGAGATGAAAAATCAAAAACAAATTCAAGGAAGACGTTGTTGGGTAATTTAATGAAGGATGGGTACTTCTTTAAAAAGAAGGACGTGTGGGATATTGCCACCACTGTGCTGTGACATCACTTCCTACTACAATATATTCGGCAAAGTCACAAGTCTGCTCAGATGGTCAGTACATCTGCTTTGCACACAGAAAGATCTGAATTCAATTCCTGGTATGAGCAAAACATGCTGAGAACACTTCATTAAGATAAATTTCCCTGTGCACTCAGCTGCTAACTGAGTACATCTTAAGCTCTGTGATTAGAATGGAAAAATTGGGAATGGAGTCATGCTCTTCCCTATTTGAATGGTTGTAGTAATTGAAAGGGCAGTCTGGGTTGCCCTTGACTTGGACTGACATGTATCTATTTGCATGAGCATTATTTCATTTTTTGAAAAAGCCTTAGTGAAATTTCAAGACTTATCTTTGATAGGGAAAATATGAATTAGAAATACATATATATATGAGAGGTTAAAAGAAAAAGCTGCTCACTCATCTTATATTTATATGCAAAGAATCACAAAGCTATAATTCTTCTTCCATATAGTTGTTCATACAGCAATAACTTGAATAGAGTAGATTCTATTTGTGCAGGTTTTGATGTAGTATGGTTTAGATTTTGCTGTACACATTAAAATGAATAAGTATGAACTGAGAATAAGAACACCTTACTTTACAATGAGACTTTGAACTGTATGATTTTGAACTGTAAAGAAAGTTTAGTAGAAATTAACCACACTAATCAAGATATACCTGTACTATTAAACTCATTCTTAATGATCTTAGATTCTTAGATGAGAAAAAAGCCGACCATTTTTCAACCAAGCCACAATATCCAGGGCTGCCAAATTAACCGTTTTGGAGTTGCATCGAGCTCTTTTGGAGTTGATTTAATATTTTAGGGTCCACCATCTACCTGCTTTAGACCACACACTGCATTCCAACAGACCACGTTATAATGGAGACAGCCTGTATTTAGTTAACCAGCAAGGAAATGTATGCGATTTTATTAATGCGTAAGGGGCTTTCCCTTCTTTACAGCAGGTCAGTCTGATTTTTTTTATAGATTTTATTCTTTGAAGAAATTTAAATGTTTTTTTTCATTCTTCAAGAAACTGATTCAATTTAATACAGGTTTTACAATAGAATTTGATTCAGGCTTTTTTTTTTTCTTACAAATTGGTAACAAGTAAAGATAGAGGCTTGCAGGCATTTCCTTCCCCCCCTCTCTCTCTCTCTCTCTCTCTCTCCACCCCCCTCTCTCAAACTCATTGATTTAAAATGGCATCAAGTGGGCTCGAAAACAAGGAGGCAGGTTCTATTCTTTTCTCTTTTTGTTGTTGCTTGGATCTCCAAGGATCATGAAAAATAATCCTCTTGATTTTACGAGACTCTTTTTTATTCTTTTCTGTTTTATTCCCTTCGAATGTTTGTCAAAAGGAATTGATTTTTACTGATTTTATTAAGAGGAAGGAATGTGTTGGTGAGGATAAAGATAGCAACTACACTGAACTATGGTAGAGTTTGTTATAGGTAGGCTTATTGGAAAAAAACGTTTTTTTGTCAATTAATCATGCCAGAATAAATATGATTTATTCAAGTTCAAACTTTTGGTTTGTGTGTGTATATGTATAAATATGTGAATACATGTGAATATACAGCCCAAAAATATATACATAGGTGTGTATCAATAAGGATATAGTGTGTATAAACAAACATGTGTAAATAAAAACATGTTTGTTTAGAATATATCTAGGCACATATTTATATATATTCATATTTATATGAAATGTAAAGAGAAACCTTGATTATCCAAGCATCAATTATCTGAATATTGTATCATTTGAACTCAGTCGAAAAGTCGAAGTTTCTCTGCATATAAACATCAGGGTTGAGCACTCTTTAGGTGACTTGTTTATTGTAAGCTTATGTAAAGCACTTCCACCGGAATAGAGCACTCTGGTGGATGAGGAATATAAGCCAAATGAATATATCGCTTAAATTTAGCCTTACTGACAGTCCAGTTCCTTAACACAGAATTGGTCTCCAGGTCTGAAGTGAAGGTTTCAATCTTGCCTCGTGGTACTGAATGGATAATGGAAAGTCTACAGCCACTCTGAAGAGTTGTAATACAACAAAACAGCTATCCGTGCATGATACAATAATTAATATATATATATATATACACATATATATATATATATATATGTGTGTGTGTGTGTGTGAGTGTATAAATAATACTGTTGTCAAAGCTGATTTCATGATGTCCCTACTCTATCCTATCAATTAATTGCTTTAATTATTAAATCTACATATGTCAAGGTAAATTGGTCCAGGGTACGACATATGACTAGTTTAATTTGGGGGATGGCTATTACAACAGCTATTTTGGGGCTAGATCTAGCAATTTGGCAGCTAGTTTTTTTGGAGCATAATTGATATTTTTGGATCCTTTATCAACCCACGAGATATCATGAATCTCTCTATGGGGGGGGGGGAGCTGTGCAACCATTCAACAGAAAACTAAATAAATGAAATGTTTTTCAACACTGTATTTATCTTTGCAATGACTGTTTCCCTGTAATCTGAGTCAGTATATTGATGTTTTGTTCCGTTAACATTTGCTGACAGTGATAACATACAGTTGGTGAATATCTTTCCTTCCTTTCTTCGTATTTTTTTTTTCTTACTCTGCTGACACAAAATATTGTCAGCAGAATGAAGAGAGAGTCATTGGTTGGGTATCTAATGTCAAGGTTAGACAATGTTTCCTGATATATATATATATATATATATATATATATATATATGTGTGTGTGTGTATATTTGTATAAAACATTTGGATCCCCTCCACTCCTTGTCTCTGCAATCGTAAATGGCTTCTCAAATTGTGCTCACAAAATCAATAAGCTATAAATCAATAATGGATACTCCGTTCTGCTGAGCTGACTATACCATTCTCAGCAACAAAATTGCCTGGAGAGACATTCTTTTATATTTTAATCAACTTGTCACACAATAATGATATTTGTGTCATATTAATTCATGAAATTTTAGAAAATTCTTTGCCTCTTTGGCTGAGTGATATGAGCATCTCTCTTCAGAACGTTTACCGTCTATCTGCCAACTTATATTTACATAGATACATATGCAGGAATACCTTGAATAGTGCAGCTTTCGATGTATTGCTGTGCAAATCAATATAACTAAGCATTTACTAGAAGAAAAAAAAACGCATTGAATTATGACAAGACCTTGAACAGTGCGGGTTTGAACTGTACGGAAGAATTTTTTTGATAAAATAACCGCACTAATCACTATATACCTGTACATATAGACATACTATATCAGTATTTATTCTTACCAGAATAGATATTTATGAGACACTCAGGTATGACTAAAGACAAAGGATAAAGCAGTCAGGAATGGAGGCACTATCAATGGCTTGCATGTCTTAATCACTAACAAGTGCACCACAAAATAGATGATATTTTATGAGTAAATACTGAATACTTCAGTTTATGTTTTCAAGAGTTACTTATATGCTTTACTAGCAGAAAGTGTGGAAATTAATGATTTCAAGGAGTATTCAACTCGAAAAAAAAATCTAGCTTCTCTTTTATGCCTTCTTATCTATCATTATTCTTATTCTTTTTTTTTTCTTTTCTATGAATCCTCTTATTTCATTTCACTTGCATTTTCTCTTATGCCAAATCACTGAAGCCCTTCAAATGACCCATTGAAGTAACCAGCCAATTGGGCTACAGATCTTACTCTCTCTTTGCACATTTCTATCTATCTATCTATGTGAGTGTGTAGGTGTCTCCAGATGCTCCTAGACATATCTTTGAGGCTACAACCTTAAAATTTTGCATGAGTGCACCACTAAGCACCTTCTAGAAACTTCTTTTTTTTCCAGAAAGGCATTTCTTGTGTCTCTGTGGTCATTTTGGATCAAAGATGCTCAAATCTTGTGCTAGTGTTTTTTAGATAATTTTGGATATAAGATTTATCTTTTTTAGATAATCTTTTCGAATAATCAGTTTTGGTTCACATACAGGCTACAGTGATTCATTTGTGCTAGGAACAGCTGTTTTTACTCTTTTTTGCTTCAGTGTAAATATTCCATGTCCACTTTTCACAGTGGGTGGGTTGGGTGTTACTGCACTGGCAGAAGGTTGGCTATGTCCAGCAGTCACTGCTTTCATGTCCCCATCTCTCTCTCCACTTTCTTTACAGCAAATTTGAACAGCATGACAAGGCAAATAGAGACGGTAGTGGTTACACACTTGGATAATGAAATTTATTATGTTTATTGACTTTATCAAAATATATTTTTCATCTAATGTGTAGAATTGAATGAATTGCTTAACTGTGCAATGCAAGTTCAGGTAACTTTCAATTCTTCCACCCAAGAAATATTTCCAGCATGCTCGCAATTCCCAAGAGTTTATCAAAGTTATTTTCTTATTTATCTCAATGTTCACTATCTCTCTTTCTCTCTCCCTCCCTCTGCATATCCACTTCAATTCGTTCCTGTAAATATTAGAAACCTTCAATCAAAACTGTCTACGTAGGTTTCTTCAGTTTTCAAGTTGGTCTGGCAGGTTGACTATGTATGTATGCATTATGTGTACAGGCTGTACCAATGGAGCTAGCAGGCTGAAAATCTTATTATGTCTGGAAAAAATGATTTTTTATTTCTCGGAAATTCTCTCACTCCACAAAAAAAAAAATAGGTTTTAGTGGAAGGTTCCATTTACAATGGAAGTTTATGCTAGATTGATTGATCCCTTAGTTTGTGTCCAGCAGCATCCATGCTCTTTTGTGAATTAAAAATTTTAGAAATTCACCAAATGGTTAAAAGTCGATTGTTTTAATCAGAAGCTTTTTCTCTTGAAATTGACATTCTATTTTCTTTCTATGAATTTAAGAGTTAGATGTTGATTTTCTAGGTAGGCAGGCCTTTCCCACTTATAAGATTGGTAAAACAAAATCTTCCTAACCCTATTCCTTCATATGTAGCTTCGTCTTGAACCTAGCTAATATAAGTAGATTACTATTTACTTCTACCTTTCAATATCTACCTATCAATACATACATAAATATAAATGTATTTTTCTTTCTAGATATGCTTTGCATACTGAAATGTTCACACAACCTGTCATACCTGTCAGTTGGTGAAAACATTTTGTGGTAAGCGGAACTCGACGGGAAATCTATACATGCATGACATTTAACTCTCGGATTCATGAAAAAAAATTGAATGTCATTATCAAGAGAAATAATTCCTCATTAGAATGATTTTCCTTTGACCATTTGGTGATTTTATTTTAATTCTTTTCTATTCATTCACCAGAAGGGTTCCGTTATTTAATATTCTGTTCATTGGAGAGTTCCAATGTTAATTACAAGCAGTTACAAGTGGTCCCAGAATTAAGAGTCAAGTACAGAAAACTCAACCTTTAACAAAGCAATATCAGAATTATCAGGAAACTATATTGAAAGAAACGGATTTTGTGGGAAGGAACTGAAGAATAAATATTACGAAAGATCCACAGATGATTTGTAGAGATGCGGATGGAACGTGAAAGAGTACAATTAGACTCAAATGGATTTGACATGGATTAAAGTAGAATGAATTCAGCAACAAATACTGACAAAAAAGGTTTTTTAAGATTTTTCTTTTTCCCAGAAATTTGAAAAACTACTTATTAGAAAATGTCAATCAAAACTGTCCATTCAGGTTTCTTCAGTCTGTAAGTGGGTCTAACTGGCTGATCATCAATTCCTCCCGAAATAGGTTTTTGAAGGTTGGTTAACGATGTAAGTTTAAGCTAAATTGGTCCTTTGGTTTCGTTTTGGTTTTTTTTTTTTTTAATTCTGACTTTTCTAGTGATCATCTCCCAAGCAAGGGAATTAACTTATTCATTGATCACGACCTGTTTTAATTTGTAATTGATCACCCCAAACACAGATTCCTGCAAAATGAAGTTCGTCGCATGATAGTTTCTATTGATCGACTAAGCAGACCTGATTTCTATCATGTGAAGCTGAGGAAACACAGACAAAAACCTTTTTATGAAACTAGACAAAATCAAATAGATGGAAGGAGAGAAAGAGAAAGTCTTATTTGCATTTCTTATCCCCGACCATTTTGTTTTAAAATTGATTGAAAATGTTTTCCTTGTAAGAAGTGAAATGGGGAATATTATCTGGATTTTTGAATTCAACATGTCATTTGTATCGATTCATTGCCAAAAAACTTGCTTGTGCTCAGAATTAAATCAGTTTAATATACACCTACTGTTTGCTTCTGGCCTCAGGGTTTTATATGTTTATAATCTTATTCTTTTTCTTTTCGAGATATTGTTTATTATAATCTTTTCCCGGTATAATGGTGTTTGATTCTAGCATTTGAATATTGGCGATCACAGGAAGAAGAGGAAATGAATAAATAAGTGATTTCTGAACTTTTGTATTGTTTACTGTTCAGCTTTCTTTCATTTTTTCATTTTCCATTCTTCTCTTTCTATTCTTCCTTTTGTCTTTCCTTACATTAGATCTAATCTTCTCTTTTCATCTTTTTTGGAGTATTGACGTTTTTTTCTTTCCTAATTTTGCTCTTTCTTCGTTTCTTTGTCTTTCTATTGTTCTCTCGAAGTATTTTCTTTTTTGACTCTCTCATATTCTCACTGTTCTATTCAACTGTAAGTTCACAGTTTTAAGAACGGGAGAAATATTATTTTAAGACCAGATTTAAATCGGTTAACAGCGTTTGTATGGAATTAAGTGAAGCGGAGGGTGAGTGGTTAAAGAGAGAGACAGCATTCTTAATAAAGGAAGGAAAGTGTTATTTTGAGAAGAGGGGGGATGGTAAGTGAGAGAAAGCATTGATAAAGATTGAAATATATGTAATAGAGAGTGGTCAAAGAAAGAGGAATATTTTTTTTTCTTTTTTACCTCACACCGTCGTATTATTCCTTTTTTAGAAATCAATACTGAGAAGATAGTAAGTACATGAAAGAGAGAATGCAGACTATACACTGTTTACTCTTCACATATAAAGATATAAATTTTTCATTTAAAATGTTGTATTTCCAACCATATGTTCGGGAGAAACTTGAAAATTGAAATGGAAAGAAAGAGTTTTATTACTGAAACAAATGTTGACAAATCTTGTCAAATACTGTCTAAAATTGTATTAACAATGTGGCAGTTTTTGAGTTGGTTCTTTTTCTTTTTAATCTTTCTTCTGTCTTTCCTTTCTCTGCAGTCTTGCTATTTCTTTCCTCCTTAATGTTTCTCTTTCTTTGTTTATTTGTCTTTCTTTTGTTCTCTTTATGTATCCTCTCTTTTGGCTTGCTTCTTTTTTTCCTTTGAATATCATTTTTTTCCTTTCTTTTCTCTCTCTCTTCCCATTTATCCTTTTGTGCTATGGTTTTCTTCTTCCTTCTTCTTCATGATTTTCTTCCTACATTTTTCTTCTTATCCTTCTCTCTTCCTTCTTTTTCTTGCCCCCCCCCGTCTTCCTTCTTATTCTTGCCCCTCTCTTTTCATTTCTTCTCTTGCTCTCTTCTCCCTTCATCTTTCTCATGATTTCATCTCTTCTTTTCTTCTATTTCCTCTTTCTTTTTTTCCCTCTCCTTTTGCTTTTTTTATCATTTATGGTTTTTATCTCCATCTCATTATTTTCTATCCTCCTTTCCCCCTTTCTTTCTCTCTCACTCCCTCCCACTTACACACATCATGCAGTCTGTTTTCTTTCTTATCCTTAACATCACCCTTTCTTTCTCTCTCACTCCCTCCCACTTACACACATCATGCAGTCTGTTTTCTCTCTTATCCTTAACATCACCTTTTCTTTCTCATCCAACTCCATTTGTTCTCTCCACATTTCTCTTTCCTATCCGTCTGTCCCTTTACTTTTCATCTTTAACTCTTAAATTCATGAACTGCTTGAAGCCATTTGTAATTGAAAGTGAAACTCTTGCCTCAATGAATAGAACGAGAAATAGTGGAACTCTTCAGTGAATTGAATGAAGATTTTTTTAATTCACCAAATGGTCAGAGATACGTAATTCTAATTGGAAGTTATTTCCCTTGAAACTGACATCCTATTTCTCTTTGTATGAATCCGAGTGTTGATTAGCCAATGAATTCAAACATATACTTTCAGCTCAATAAAATACCATCCTGCAAAAGATCATCTTTATAATCTTCCGTACTTTATCTCATTATATTCTTTTCTTTGTTTATTATTTAAAGTTTGTTCTGTTTTTCCATGTTCAACACTCAACAGCATCCATCTTGATAAGACATTCACACTTCTTGCTAAAAGTTTTTTATTGGATTATTATTCTTGAATTTTAGGGTCTTTATTTCTTTTTCAATGGTTTATATGTATTTTTGTATCGCTATTTCTTTATGTATCAATTTATATCTTTTCAACACTTGAAGCTTTTTATGCGAACCATTATTAGTTTTAAAAGAATACATTCTCAACTTTTAAAGTAATTAATTCAGAATTTTTGATTTTATCTTCAAATTCTTTAGTGTCTTCATCTTTTTCTTTTGATTATAAATCTTCTCTTTCCTCCTCTCAATTTCATTCTTCAATTGTATTCCTCGAAGGAGTAGAGCGTTTTTCAAAGAGAATATGAAATTTTACATACTAAATTCATAATAATGAATCCCAACTCACAAGGCTCTGGTTCGATTTTTAATTCGAGTTCTTCCCATCCTCACGTCATTGAGTATTGATCAGCACGTTCTATATAAAACTGAAATTTACCCGCATTTCATGACGACTCAGTTTAGTATACCTTTTCAAATTGATTCACGATGTTGAAGAAGTAAGAATGAACTTATTTTGGAGACTATTTGAATGTATATAATTCTGTTTTCTGTTTTAAAACATACAGTAAAAAACCTCAGTAAAACCTTTATTGATTTTATGCGTAGAGAGGGCGGAGCCTTGGAAGGGGTGAAGGAATACATTTAGCGACAAAGCTAGAGAAAGATTGTTGCAAAGAAATGAAGTAACGCATTATGTATGGTTGAAAAGCATTTGGTATGAGTAGAGATATACTGGAAAGCAACTTGCCAATATACTTTATACATAAAATAAACCATACAAAGATGATCATAGATCTGAAAGATGACCAGGGTGAAGGATATACAAGTATCTAAACAACAAAGATAGAGATGGCAAGGAAGGGAAGTAAGCAGATGCAGCTTATTAATCTTTCAAATGTTACCTGTTAGTTTAATCCACTTTGTGCCATAGTTAACAAAGGTAAGTATATCTATAACATGAGTGCCCATCTTGCTGTAATGATTAACAACCTGGCTTTAAAAACCTTTGTTAGTGAGTTCTCGGTCAGTATTTCACAATGGTGACTATCAGTGTAAGTTAAGCTTTGTAAATGCCTACTGGGTGCACCTTACTATAAGTATAGGCAACTGCCTGATATAATGATTGTAAGTAAGCAAATCTCACATTGCTACTGTAGAGAATTCTATTTTGACTTGGTGCCCCACAATTTTAACCATGAACCTGACTGAGTTAAGCTTAGCAAAAATCTATGTGTATAGACAAGTTACTTATCATAAGCAAATATGTAATAACTTTGAAAGTGTAACAATTATCATTTCTTTTTTTCTTTTTAGCTCGCATTTACAAATATAAGTACTATATAAGTTGATATATTCACATATCTTACTTATATTATTCTAGATCAGCGAGTGAGAAATATTATCATTGTGTTTGTCTTGTGTCCTCATTTGCAAAGAAAGCTGAACTTTATGATAGTCCTTATGCATTTAACACTGACTATGAAGTTTGAGAGATAAATATATATGGTTGTGTCCATTTTTCCGTCTTCCTAATTGGTATCTCCAAAAGTTTCCAATGAAATTTTGTTGAGAGGTGGATCATGCTAAAAGAAAGATGTGATCAAATTTGAGAGCGGATCCTGGGAATCATTTTTGATGAAGAAATGTCTTTTAGAGTTCTTCCATACGTTTTATTCATTTGCTTCTGTTCGTGAACATGAAATCTCAGAAATTTCCCAATGAATTTTAAAGTTATATTGTGGAAGGGTGGGCAAGATGCTAAGAAAGAATTGATTAAATTTCAATGCGGATCCAGGATTTGTTTTCGATTGAGTAAGTGTACGGCATTGACAGGAGTATGCACTCTCTGGATGCTTTCTAATTGTAATCTTTAATTGATCATTGAGGATTTGAGATTTATGGTTTCTCTTCAGGAAAATATGACATGAGAAATATTGATCAGGTTGTCTTGGAGGTCACAAGATTATCTGAGAAAAAAGTCTTTCAAATTCTATTGAATGTGTCTAAGAAGCCAATAAACATACCAATAGAATTATCACAAGTTAAGCCTTTCGTTTCTTTATTTATTCATAAGGGGTTTTTTTTTTCAAAATTTTCAAGCAACCTTGGCATCATTTTGTGACATCCATCCAATGGGGGGAGTGGATGGGAAAGATTTTTGAAAATTAGCTTCCATGGCATTTAACGCATTCCTTTCTTTCAAATTCCTTTAATCCAAAATAAAAGCTAAATTTGAAAAAGAAAAAAAATTTGGAGAAAGGAAAAAGAAAGTGAAAGTAAAAGTAGTGATTTTTTTCTACCCTGGAAGAAGAAAATAAAATTAATTAAAAAAGGAAGCTGAGTGATTGGAAACAGGAAAGCATAAAAAGAAAAAAAAATGTTAGAATATGAGAGCAGAGAGGGGGTTTCTAATATGGCAGTAGGAAGGGGGCTTCAGATCGTTACCTTAGGGAACCAATTTGATTCTAATTTCTTTTTTTAATTAGCTTTTTTTCAATCTCTTTTTCATGAGAGTGTTTAACTGACAAATATTTAAATATTGAGATGCTAAGAACACCATGAAATTAATCAAGGGATTGTTTATTTATTCATTCATTTTATTTATATTGTTTTTTCTATGTTCGACTGTTGCAAGTTTTAACTTCCCGCCCCTCATCACACACTCTGGATATAAGCCCCAAAAGAGAAAAACATGCTGTTGCTTCTCTCTCTCTCTCTCTCTCTCTCTCTCTCTCTCTCTCTCGTCCTCCAATTCCTTTCCCTCTCTCTTCTCTCTTCCTCACCATCTGTCTCTTGAAAAATCAATGCTCAATTTCTTCATTTTTATTCGTTACTTCTCTCACCTTCTCTCTCTCTCTCTCCCTCTCTCTCTCTGCTGAATATTTGTTTTTTTCCTTATTTGTAATGGGAGAGTGATTTGTTGTATTCAGATTTTATTTTTTTGGTGAGACAAATTCTCTGAGTGTATCGTTTCAGTGAAATTTAGATCTTCCAGCAAATTTTGAGAATGACGCAAAAGAAACAATTTTGAAATAAGCCCTAAACTGAAGATAATCTTTGAAAGATTTCTATAAAAACTGAAATAATATTTAAAAGAAAGAACCGTAAATAAAACATACTTTTCATAATTTAGAAAAGTAAACTATACTTATATGCATGCAAAAATATGCATACATACATACATACATACATACATACATACATACATACATACATATATACATACATACATACATACATACATACATACATGGCTGGTGATGGAGGTAGGTACTCAGGAGTATGGCGTATACCTCTTTCTTGATTTCCACGTTTTGGTGAGTGTTCAATGTCTGATAATGATTATAATCTAATGTTATACACCTAAATAAATCCATGGATGCAATTTGGATGATAACCAATAAGTTTTTTTGAAATGACACTTGAAATCATTGTTCATTGAAAAAGGTTTAGAATTCATCTTTTAAAAATGATGATTTCTCTGCTTCCTTTTTGTAAATCTTCTCTCCTTCTTTTCTGTTGTTATTCACTGCTAGCCACTACAGACCGGTTTAATCCCTGTTGCTGGGTTTAGTTAATCACTGCTACCTACAACAGAACAGTCTCATCATTGTTGTAGAGTTTAGTTAATCAATGCTACCCAAAACCTGACCGGTTTAATCACTGTTGCTGGGTTTAGGTTATTCATGTGTTCTGATATTCAGATCTATTTATCAATCTATCTCTCTGGACTTTGCCCAATCCTATTTATGTCAGGAAAAAATGTTTGTTCTTTGAAAATTCCCTTCCTGAATTGGTGTTTAGTGGTCGGTCTAATTTGATATGTATGTTTATGCTAAATTGGTTCCTTGGTTGACATTCACGCTAATTTTTTGAAAGTTTGGACGTTTCTAGTGATTACCATCCAGGGTTTAGGGAAGTGATTTATTCATTGATCTTTGCATTTTCCAATTTTTCAATTGATCATCCCTACAAGGCATGCTGACAAAAGACATAGGTCACATGACAGTTTCTATTGAGTGATTCATCAGACCTTCACATTTTTAGATGTGTCCACACATCTCTCAAAGACGCTTTTCCGTCAGCAAATCCCAACCTACAAATCATTTTTTTCAATATCCAGTTTTCCAGGTTAACGATCCTCCACCTCCCCCTCCTCCTGCTATTACTACCACAACGAATGATTCTACTACAACTATGTTTAGAATCCCTTCGAAATCAGAAATCACGGATAGGGACATAAGGATGGTGGATGCAT
>OY735200.1:79648423-79765923 GCA_963457665.1 Thysanoteuthis rhombus
TATATATATATATATATATATATATATATATATATATATATGTATATATACAAGGATGTTTGGGAAAGTGAGATATTAAGCTGAGGAGGTTGATTAGTAGGTAGATATAATAAGAGTTAAATGTCTGGGCTGGGGATGGGGGCGTGCCTCATTGAGGGGCACCTTCTTCCAACATTTAGTGCAGTGGTTCACAAACTAGACGGTTGAGGGCGTGGACCGCGAATGTTAGCAAAGGGATTACTGGGGACCGTGGGCAAAACTTTTTTCCAAGGCTGGGGTCCGTATGTTTGTTGAGTAAGCATTCCTTCCAAAAGCTGTGAAGTGGTTAGAATTTTGGGGGTCCAGCCGTCGGGCTCGTCCCCTTGAGGGACCTCCCTCCTAGTGAGATTAGTTTTTGTATAATGTTTGTAGAAATACAGTATTCATAAAGCTTTTAGATCGGCCCTACCCCTCAGTTACGCCTCTGAGAAGATTTTTTCGAGTATAAACAGTGCGTACATAATACACATGGTTGGAAATGAAAAAAAAGATCTGACCTGATGATAACAAGATTCCTAATATTGCTATTATCATTTTTATTATGGAATGTGGAAACGTAAAGATAACCTATATTGTTTCTGCCCACGCAGATATGTCCATAAACTTAATGATAAAGGCTCTCAGCTGACAGACGTAGGTTACTCAACGCCTATCTTACCAAGAAGGCAAATGTCACAAAATTTTTCGCTGTCCATTCAAGTCTTTCATTTAAGTATAATTACTTTTTTCTTATCACATCACCAATGAATGGTTCATATTATGAGTGAAAGGGTGGAGAGGGACGTGTGTAGGTCTTGTTTCACTGTTTGCTGACACAGGTAAGATAAGTTTCCCTTGTTTTTTTACGTTTCTCCTACCTATACATCTCTACTGTACCTGATAATGTATGTTAGTACTTTTATCTGCGCAGAATAGACTCGCATTTTTCGTCCTTTCTCTTTTTATTTGTTCTTCTTACTCTCATGCTTACATAATCATAACTGTCATAATTATTAAAGTGCGTAACAGCTATCCTCTAATAAAATGATGTCACGTTGGTAATGTACATCAATAAGAGAAGGATGAAAAAAGTGCTTGCTGCTCGAAGAGGAATAAATGAGGGATAACATGAAGGACCGACAGTGTCAAGAAAGGGCCCCCCCCCATTGGATTTTTTTAGGATGGATATAGTGGAGTACTGATGCCAGTTTTTTTTAGTTTGTTGGCGATACTGTATTTGCCAGAAGCGCTGGAATATATACACACACGCACGTACAAAGAGGGATCGAACCCCTTGCCCCCTTTGGTGGCAACAGTTGTTCAACTGGGGGTGATTAATAATGATCCAAATCTATCTTATCGTTATCAACCCCATTATAAAATGAAACAGACATCGAAAACATTATTCATAGGAGCACATCCTCGTTCAAACGTGGTAAGTATATAAATCCCCGTCATTTATTGGGGAGGGGATGAAAACACGTGATACCATTATTCCTGATAATTCCTGTTGTCAAAAATCGATATTAAGCCGTACGAATGTCATCTACGAAATTTCTCGCTCCTCCGTTGATCGTACCCCCCACGTCACACACTCATGCGTAATTGTTATGTGGGCCATACAATCATCGCTTCATCCCGTAGACTAAATTGCCGCTTGTTCAACCAAGGCGCAATCGATCAACTAGTGATTTTCGACCTTCTGAAATTTCTCCTCAACCAATTTGCTGACCTTTGGTTTGAGGTGTTGCTGAGGGAGGAGCTGTGGGCTATTTATAACGCCCTTCGGATCCACTATTTAGAAAGTCCAGTGATGGGTGTCACCCCAATGTAGGGGCTCCTCCAAGCCTTATTAAGTAAATATATAATTCAACTACTGCATTTTTATTGACATTATTATACAATAACAAATCTCTCTGAATGTTGGAGGGGGCCCACAAAAAGCCACCCTGGCTCGGAATCCCTCGCTACACCACTGTCCGTGGTTTAAATCTTGTCGCATTGAAAATTCCAGAATATGAGTTCAGTTGAAAATCTAGAAGAATATTGTATTTCATTTCAAACGTCGTGTCTGTTTATATAACTATAAGTAGGATTGAGTATTGAAATGATGTTTAGTCTAAGATATATGTTTTTCCATTTGCACATATTAGAAACCACCAACCAAGACTGGCAAAACAAGTTTCTTTAGTTTTCAAGTTGGTTGAGCTGGCTGGCTGACGAACTGGCCGCGCCTGTGTAGCTGGAGAGCTAGAACTTTGAACATTCACTCCTTATTTGATATAGAAAAAAAAGTTTTTTAATCACCCAACCCAGAAAAATAACAGGTCTTTAGTTGTGGTTGAATTTACTGTGTAAATTTTTTCGTAAAGTTGTCTCTAGTTTGTGCCCGCTCGTTTTTTTTTCAAAGTTTGAACTTTTTAATGATCCGACCACAGACAGAAAAAAATTGATCACCCTTTTTCACAATTTTTTGATTGATCGTCTCCAACCCAACTTGCTGCCAAAAGATGTTGGTCATGTGACGGTTTCTATTGTCTGACTGACCAGACATATATATATATATATATATATATATATATATATATATATATATATGATAATTGTAAAGACATTTCATTAGGAAACACATTTCGTTCAGCACCAGAATTACCTGAGTAGCAAATCGAACAGCTGAGCACGTGAATGAATAAAGAAATGTGTGCTGTGTGAGACTCGAACCTGCATCCACCAGAAAGCAGTCTGAAGGCAAATTTGCTCCATCGACTGAGTCGGCAGCTCATTTGATAAGCGGGTGTTCGAATTCTCGAAGTCCCACTCGGCATTCGTTATCTTCATTTACGTGGTTGACTGTTCAATTTGCTACTTCGTTGATTCCTCATGAAATGTCTCTACAATTATTACATTCTGTTGGACATATACTGTCCAATCTAGTGATACACACAAACAAACAAACACACTCACACACATTCATATATATATATATATATATATATATATATATATATATATATACATATGTGTGTGTGTGTGTGTTTGTGTATAATTAATATATAATTATCTATAATTATAATTAATCAGGAGGTAATTCCCTGTATCAACCACTGCCCAACAACTTGGACCGTGTGCCAAACCGATCATGGGATTTAAGACTTCTTGTATTAAAAAAAATACGAAAGAATAAAAAGCGAAAAAATATAACTAAAGTTTATCCAGCAAATTACTGTAATGACGTCTGGATATCTCCAACGTTGCCAAAAGAGACGTTCATCTGTTCAAGGTGGACGAAGATTATCTTACAGCCAACTGGTAACTTGCCAAGGGACAGCCATCAGATTCCTGGTGGTCATGCTTCGGGTTATTTTCTTACCAATATTGTTGATTGGACTACTATTAAAGTACATCATCATATCCGAAGCCATGACTATTTCCCTGCTTTGCACAAGGCGACAAAACATGGTGAAATCATTTTGGCTCAAAATCTCTTACTACTCAGAAAATTATGTGTAATTTGTTGCATATGCCTGTTGTTGATGGTACTTTCGTGGTTCTTCTCAGCGGTTTTAACGAGTGAATTTATCGATCGTAATTAGACTATATCGTAAAGATGCAGGGGGCGTAGCTGGTGGAGGGGGCCCCAAAATAGCCAGGATAAAAGTTCACCTACTGCAATTCTACTAACATTATACATAGCGTATCTCACGAAACAGTATCTAAGCTCCATTGGCGTGGCTTGTACATATATACACACTCAGCCTGCCAGCCAGGCTCACTCAAAAATCTAAAGAAACTAAGTTGATCGTTTTGGTTGGCTGTTTCTAATAATATTTGCCTTTATTTCTTTATTTCTACCTTCATGATTAGAATGACGTTCGAAGAGATTTAGTATTCCGTGCTGAGACAGGAACGTGAATATTTCAATAATCACTGCAAAAAAATAATAAGTTACTTTCGGACTAAGCTTGTAAAATAGAAACAATTACTATGTCTCATTTAAATGTCTGTCGACTTCAAAACAAAAATTATCGTATTTTATTTAAAAAGAAAAATGACAAAAAATTGTCTTTCGTGGAAGACAGAACGATAATAAGAAGGCGTTTTACTCATTTGTGTTACCTGCACGTACCTTCCGTTATTGAGCAGACAAGATAGATATCTTTAACATAGGAAACAAAAAACGCATTTAAGACTGCATCTTCATTTTCATAGACCAAGAATTTGCTGCCACTCTAAGTGGAACAATTTCAAACAAGAATCGTTAAATATCTCAGAGAAATGATGAAAAATAAAACTTCGTTCATAATTTTGATAGTTTTTCTTGAAGGTGATTCGTCTCCATTCTCATAAAGCATTGTCTTCACAAGCCCGCGCACACACGCACATTATGAGCTCTTGAGGTTGTTGCATATTTCTATTGGTGCCAGCGGTCGATGTTTGAGCCCAGGACTCACAATGGCTTTCAAAGCAGTTCTCTCTCTCTCTCTCTCTCTCTCTCTCTCTCTCTCTCTCTCTCTCTCTCGGCGCACCACAGTCTTCATGTCCCCTTATCTGCTTGTCCTCTCCTAGTTGGCGCTGCACTTGACAAAGTCAAGCTTATCAAACATACATGTATAGAGAAAAAGATGTTGTATGTGTTATGTTTCCTCTCTGAAAATATTTTATTCTCACTTGAATCACTTCCCCAATGTAATTCCCTTTTATAGGACCTTAGTATATATATATATATATATATATATATATATATATATATATATATATATGTATGTATATTGTGTAGATGTGTGATGATCTGACGTAATATTGATGGAAATGACAATTGGAAGGTGAAGAGTGGAGAAAAAAAACGGGTGTTACATTTTAGAAAAAAATCATCACGTTAGCATGTTCTGATGCATTTGATGGTTTTCTACCACCTTTTTCATAGAAACTTGCAGTAGTTGCAGCTTGCATGTATGCTGTTTACCTGTTTGAGATTTAAGGAATGAAGTGGGGATGTTTCTGTGTTGTGGACTGTTTAGTGGGAGTGAGGAGGGGGGTGACTGCATCTGGGTAGACAAGAGTCACGTTTGGTCTGAAATAAGAAAGATCTGTGGGAGGTGGAGTTGAGAGTAGTTTGTATATGTGTCTAAGAGTATCTGGCTGGTTAGAGATAAGAAGGCCAGTGAGAGGTGGACTCAGGATGAAAGTGGTCAGTTTTCAAGAAAGAGATACAAATAGCTAGCAACAGTGTCATTAGTCTTTCCATCGAATGAACTACTGAGCAAAATGAAGCAAAAAGATAGTGGAATAGGTTTAGTTATTTACTTAAGAGAAATTGTTTTGATCGACGTGTTTTGGCCACATGCCTCGTTGGGGACGATCAATTAATATTGGAAAAATGGGTAATCATTGAAGAAATTACATCCATCGTATTTTGTTGTTCAGTGATCACTAAAAAGTCAGTATTTTCAACAGCGAAACCAAAAACACAAACTAAGGGATCAATTTAGCATAAATTTACATTGGAAATTGAACTCCCAATAAGGAATCCATTTACAGGCGATTTTCAAAAAAAAAAAAAATTTTTTTCTTTACACTATGAGGAGTAAATGTGAAAAAAATAGCTCCATAGGTGGAGCTGTATGCGCGACAGGTACACAGCCATCTAGCCAGCCAGACTCCCTTGAAACAGAAGAAACCTTTGTTGACAGTTTTTGTTGATGGTTTTCAATAATATTGGCATTCCCATCTATTGGTTGGCTCTTTGCCCTTCTTTCTCGGGATTTTAAAAGTGGAGTGAACTTTTTTGCTGCTTCACCGTCTTCCATTGCCATCCATTTTCTCCGTTTTAGTTTGGATTCTAGCGATCCTTTCGATCCAAGAAAATAACAAAGCTACACAACAATCCTCCCTCCGGCGCTTGACTTGTTCAGTTCTTCTTCTTCTTATAATAACACCTTCAACAACCCCACTCGTTCTCTATCAATCTATCGCTCTAATATTTTTCTATTCATTAGAAACAGATAACCAAAACTGTCACCAGAATTGTCATCATAGGTTTCTTCAGTTTTTAAGCGATTCTAACTAACTCGCGTAGAGGCTGCATCCATGGAGCTAGAGGGCTGAACCTCTGAACATTTACCCTTTATCATGCTTAGAAAATAAAAACTTTTTTTTTGTTTTTTAAATTCCCTTTAACTAAGGAGTCAATTTGTAATGTAAGTTTAGTGATCAGTGCCCAACAAAAGTCGAGAGAATGACTGATTTATTGATCACTTCTTTTTCCAGTTTTTAACTGATCACCACCGTACGGCATGCTACCAAAAGACGTTGGTTTCTATCATGTGACTAACGAGACCTGTCTATCTTTTTATTTATTTATTTATATGCGGATGTTGAGTGGCACAGATTGTGGCTACCTAAGGTGAAATCCTGACGGCTTTCATCCAAGATCCTAGATTCATTTCTCCTTTTGCCTCATCCTTTCCTCCCTCTAATCCTCCCCCTCCATTCGTCTTGTTTATCTTTCTTCCTTCTCTTTTCTATACCCTCTCTCTCTCTCTCTCTCTCTCTCTCTCTCTCTCTCTATCTCCATCCTCTCTTGTCTCTTCCTCTATTTTTTCTTCAACGTCTCTCCTTCCATTTCTTATCTACTTGTTAATCTTATTTTATCTCCTCTTTCTCTTTTTCTTCCTCTCAATAAGTTCCACATCTTTCAAACCCCTACCCAAGGACCCTTCACCCTGGTCTACACCTTCCTTCCCTTGGTAAGGTTTAAAAAAATCATCAATTGCATCCTTGTAAATGCTACGCCAACTCCTGACACTAGGATGTCAAATTGTTGTGATAAGGTTTGAGCGCATGCGTACATGCCTCGCTATCTATCTGCGTGCGCGCGCATGGCTTTTGCGCATGCGTGAATCTGCTAATATCTGCGTGTGTATTCTTTTGTGTAGACTTGTAAGAGTATTTGATTACATAGCGTGTCCCTATGTGTGTCCACCAGCCTATTCCATGTATGTTATCTGCGCAAGTGTGTCTACATCCCACACACGTACATAGATATATACAAACTGGCCAAGAAAAAAGGTATACACATTTTGTTTGTTAATAGCTGCTCTCGTCCCTCACAGAAAAAAAGTTAATTAAACCCTCCCGTAAGAAAGAATGAATGTTTTATTCTATTTATTCTTTCTTGTGGAAGGGTTTAATTAATTTTCAGTTCCAGAGTGGATATTAGCTAACAAAATGTGCATACATTCTTCTGGGACAACTAGTAATATATATATATATATATATATATATATATATATATATATATATATATATATATATATATGTGTGTGTGTGTGTGTGTGTGTGTGTATGTGTGTGTATATATATATATATATATATATATATATATATATATATATATATATATGTGTGTGTGTGTGTGTGTAATGAGAAAGAAAGGGCACGTCCTCGTTCATGGACTTTACCATGTTTGAAATTATTCTGTTCAACGTGAATCGAATAACATGAAATTGTTTCAAAATTGATTTATTGTGAACACTGAATCCGTTTCAATGTACAAATTCAATATATATATATATATATATATATATACATATATATATATATGTGTGTGTGTGTGTGTGTGTATCGAGAGGAAAAACAGAGATAGGGGGATGGATATATGATAATTATGAAGACATTTTTGTTAGAACTCATTCTGCTCGGCACCAATGTTACTCAGTTGCCAATCGAACAGCCCCAGATCATGTAAATAAGTGAAGAAATGAGCGTCTTTCGGGAATTGAACCTTTGTCCATCGAGGAGCATCTCTTTGAAAGGTGTATAATTGAAAAAATCAAGGTTCCACAATATTTACCAAGTCTTATTCATAATTTCTATTGACTGTAATCTGTCCTTTTGGTCATGATATGCAATTGCTCAAGTAGTCAATGTTTTTCGACCTCTGCTTCTGTTGGACTTTTGAAAAAAACCTTCGTTAAAATTGATAATCAAATACGAACACACTTAAACTAGAATAAGCAAGCTTTGGACTGAATCTATATCGAGGAAGGATGACATGAAACCAATAACTATAACCAAACGTAAGACCAAAACGAGAGACCATTGAGGAAGAATCGAAATATGAAAAAAATGAGATGAAGATGAGAGAAAGAGAACAAGAGGGAGAGAGAGATAAGAATATGTTTTGAAGCGAAGAGTCATGAGTGAAAAAGAGAGATTATTAAAGGGAAAGAAAGAGAATAAAGATAGAAGCAAATGCGATACGACCATTATTTTTTTTATTCATAGATGCATTTGGAGTTTATTTGTAAATATTTTCATTCTTTGCTTTTGTATCTTCTTCCACTTTTGCTGTGAAAACAAACAAAAAATATCATAATTGGGTTCTGGAAGAAGTTGAGAAAATAACAAATGCCAACTTTTTCTCTAAATTCCCAAATTTTGGCATTTGCTCGATAAAGATTCCTTAGTGTTTATCTTTTTTTGCTGTCGCGCTTTTATCAATAGTATTTCTTTTCTTTTCTTTACTATCGGTTTATATTGTTCTAGATTGATATTGACTTGAGTGGGGAGTGACACTGTGCAAAAACCATTCGTACAGACAAACTTTCCAATTTAAAGGAAAATATCTACGACCAAAATTTCTTACAAACAATTAAAATATGACATTCCTGTATTTTATGACAATGACACATTAACCCATTCAAGCCTTAAACCAATTTTTTAATTGATTTTGGTATAATTGGAAATATGGAATAAACGAAAGTATATCACCATGTTGATATAAATTTATTTGTAGAACAAAGCTAAACGCATGTTCCTTATTATCTTGAAAGCGTTCATGCGTAATTTGATCTGCTTTCTTGTATTAGTATCTTTTCTATGGTAATTTTAGGGTGGACTATATGTAAGCTTATAAGTACAAATAAGCAAAATCTCCAAGTTTTCAAGAAGGTAAAATGAAACCAAATCAAGTTTTGCAAACTTTCATATTTTAATTTTAGACAAATACTCATCTGATTAATTTTTCTTTATACATGCATATTTCGAGAGACGTCATCTCCTTTCTATAATTTGCTGTGTCCGTGAGTCGGTCGCTAGGTTTGTCCCCATAACGTTTCTGAGTCGTTCAAGGTCAGATTTACTTGAAACTTGGTAGAAAGGTGTCTTTTGATAAGATACTTCTCACCTACAGTAATCTTCCACTCAGGATCCCAAGATCTGTCAAAAATGGAGTTCTAACTTTATTGTGAACTCCTCATTGTACTTTCGGTTCTTGTTTATTTGTGCTTATGTTTCATGTTACTCACATGGACATATGATAATAGAGAAAGAAAGAGGGTGGTATATATATTTGAGCATTCAACTAATATTTTCTTTTTTCTCTTGTCTTTCAGGTGCGTACGTCATGATGACGTCATTTGCACGTGACGCCGGTGGAACAGTGCTCTGGGAGCCCCCAGTGTCGTGGTGGATTAAATGGGTCTTTATTCTTCATGTTGTAATCCAACTGACTTCAGCGGCTGCACCGACGCAGCCAGCGTTCTCATTCACATACCCTGCGTACAATGCCACGATACCAGAGAACTCAGTGGGCAAGACTTACGTACAATCCTCTCGCAAGATGGGCATTTATGTCCATGACAAATCGTTGGATGTGTCATACTCAATCGCAAAGCGGGATGATGACTTGATATTTAAATTAGAAGAGCTTCGTATAGATGACTTTTGGTTTCTCAGAATCCGTACTAACACTGGGATCCTTCCTGGTAAGTTGAATCGTGAGAGAAGAGACCATTACAAATTACAAGTCAAAGCTGTTGGCCAAAATATAGCCGGTCTCATATTTGAGGCCGAAACTACTGTGTACATTACAGTCCTCGATACCAACGATCTGAGTCCCATATTTTATAACCCCCGCTACAATGTGACTATCAGTGAAGATATGCCCTTGCACACCAGTATAATTCAAGTCAGCGCCTCTGATGCTGATATCGGAGTAAATGCTGAGATATATTACAGTTTTGTGGACAATACTAATGTATTTGCCATTCACCCAACCACTGGTGTAGTAACGCTTACTCGCCCTCTAGACTACCAGGACCAGAGCGAGTATGAACTTGAAATTTTGGCCAACGACCGTGGGCCCAAAATTAGCAACCAGTACAGGAAATCGAGGGGTCGAGCTAAACTCACTGTCAGCGTGCAGCAGGTAAATCTTTATGCACCGGAAATCTATGTTGAAAATCTGCCATCTCTAATCGAGCATGGTAATATTGGAACTGTCTATGCAATTGTCCACATCGAAGACAAAGACAGTGGCGTAAATGGAGAGATTAAAAAGCCTCAGATTGTAGACGGCGACCCAGATGAATATTTTATGTTGCGTCCAGGCAAGGCCCCGGGCGAATATTTGATTATCGTCAGGGAAAACCTAGATAGGGAGGACAGCCCCGATGGTTTCAACTTGACCCTGTTCGTCACAGATTCTGGTACGCCCAGCTTGAATGCCAGCGTGGTAGTCCCGGTGGATATACAAGACATGAATGACAATTCGCCAATTTTTGCCCAAGAAGTTTACGAAGCGAAAATCGAAGAAAGCGCCCTAATGGACACGCCGGTTTTATTCGTGAATGCGGGTGATGCCGATTTAGGAAAGAATGCAAAAGTCCGATATTTCATTTCCGGTGGCAATGACGATAATTTTTTCAAAATGGACGCAGCTTCCGGTTTGATCAGCACAGCTTCGGCTCTAGACGCCGAGCAAGTGTCACAAATTGAGCTTGAGGTAAGTGCTGAAGACGAGGCAAATACAGGAACCCGTAAAAGTGGGGCCGCCGTCGTTAAAATATCAATCAAGGACTGCAACGACAATACTCCGGTCTTTAATAGCACCGATGACGTATTCTACGTTGAAGAGAATTCTCCAATTGGCTCTGAAGTGGGGCAGGTAACTGCAACTGACATAGACAGCGATGAGAATGGTTACCTGAGTATGACAATCGCCAATGTAAACCCCGTGCCGTTTGAGATTGATCCATTTACCGGAGTCTTGAAAACAACGGGTGAACTTGATTACGAATCAATGCGTGAAACGTATATTCTAAAGATACGGGCTTCGGATTGGGGGTCGCCGTTTCGCAGGGAGGCTGAGACTCAAGTAACTATAAGAGTCCGGGATATGAATGATAATAAGCCCAAGTTCGAGCACTCGTCATGTGTCCTGTACGTCTCCATGGAAGCCGTCCAGAACACGGAGTTGTTGGTTGTGTCGGCCATCGACTTTGACCTCACGAATATCGTTACGTATAACATAACGGAGGGCAACGACGATAACCGCTTCGCCATCAATCCCGAGGGAGGGGACCTGCAGCTGAACGTGCCGGCCAATGAACTGCGAAACGAGAAGGTGATCCTCACCGTGACCGCCAGCGATGGAGTCCACACTGCTGATCCCATGTTTATAACTGTAATAGTCGTTGACAAAGGCCACAGTTACAATAAACTCACCGATAACCTCATCACGCGGAGCTGTACGGAGACAAACGCTACAAAGGTCCTTGAAGAGATGCTACTTAAAAAGCAAAGGGACGGTCTGGAAAACAAGGATCTCATGTCGGAAATCCCAGATCAATACTTACACAATGAACATGAACCCATCTTCGATAACAACATGCCGGGAAACGTTAGCGTAGACGAAGATAGTCCAATCGGATTTAGCATTTTAAAACTACCCGTCGAGGACCAAGATCCTGGATATAACGGTAAATTAGTGTATGTTATATCAGAAGGCAATAGCCAAGGACTCTTTTCTATAAGCAATGAAGGTGTGCTTTACGTTCTGTCAAAACTTGACCGTGAAAAGCAAGAGCGACACGAATTAGTCATTCTTGCCGCAGATCTCGGCTCACCCAACAAATCAGCAACAAGGAATCTCACAGTCATTGTCTTGGACAAAAACGACTGCTCGCCAAAATTTGAAAGGAACCACTATACCATGAATGTGTCAGAGAATGTAAATATTAACGCCACTATCACGCAGGTATATGCGACGGATGAAGACGAGGGTAAGAATGCGCAGATCACCTACTCAATAATTTCAGATACAGAAGAATTCAAGGTGGATCATCAAACGGGAATTATCCGTGTAAACGGACTGCTTGATCGTGAACGCCAAGAAATATATAATATTTTAGTGCAAGCGAAGGACGGGGGTATGGACCCTTCGCTATCGTCTACGACGACTGTCACGATCACAGTCACAGACATCAATGATAACCTTCCCAAATTCTCACCGGAAGTTTATGACATCAAAATCAGGGAGGACCTTCCGGTGGGAGCCGTTATCACAATGCTCACGGCTTATGACCCTGATGTGGGAGACGGTGGAAAGGTAAAATACAGTTTGATTTACGGCACTGACGATAAATTTGAAATCGACGAAGAAACGGGGACCGTTCGGATTTCCCAGAAATTAGACTTTGAACGGAAACAGGTGTATAACATTACGGCGCAAGCGGAGGACCAAGGCGATTCACCATTGCTGTCGTCTTGCTTCATCAACATTGAGGTAATAGACGTCAATGAGAATCTGCACCCGCCCACATTTGAGAACTTTGTGGCGATTGGATATGTTAGAGAGGATGAACCAATAGGGACTGGCTTTATGCAGGTGTCAGCGACTGATATTGAAGCACTGGACAATGATACAATGCCTGTCATGTATTCCATTCGAGATGGATCAGGACTTGGACGTTTTACCATTGACAATAACGGTAAGTGAAAATATGTTTTTTTATGTTTGAATATTTCTAATGCCATTGGCTGATCTAGGATTCTAAGCAGAAGAGGGTCCAATTTGAAAAAAAAATGTTTACCCCGTCTGTCTACGATGGGTGTAATAAATTGGTGTTTTTAAGGGTAATTGTAATATTTTTTCATGTTACAGATTTATCGAAATTATTGAGCCAAGTTAGATACATGAAGTTATCCTTCATGTTCGATCTAGCGAAGTCAATAATTGTTGTATTGTTCTTCACACATCGGTTAAGCGGAGAGGCAGGTCGGCATTACAAGACAAAATTACAGATCATAGTAATTCTCGGGGAAAAACGTCGGACATGACTCGGTGTAAGCAGGAGAAAAGTATAGCTTCTGCCCCACCCGACCAATTTTTATCAACATTCTTGGAAAGTTATTGAATGTGATGTTTTCAAGGTTAATCTATAATCATTTGGTATTATTTCTTATTTCTTTTTGGATTTCTTCATCTAGACACTTAGAAATAACACTTTATTTGTGCTTAGTTAGAACGCAGAGGGAGGTCCAGCCCCCTGGACCCCTTCCTCTGGTTCTGCGTCTGAATGCATTACTCTTTATTTCTCATATTACGCCGTTAGTAACTGACAATTGTTTGCAAGATGGGATCGCTAACCATTGTGCTATTAAGAGTGCTTGCTTCTCTTTTGGGACTTGGTCAATTTTGGTTCAAGTCTACATTTATAGTGCACTTGTCGCCCTCAAACTGCTATAATATGAAGAGTGCAACGAATAATCAATAATATTCCTACTACAGATTTATTGAAATTATTGAGCCAAGTTAAATATATGACGTTATTCTTCATGTTTGCTCCAGCGAAGTCAATAATAATTATATCATTTCTCATACAACCGACTCAGTGGAGAGGCAGGTAGGTACTGCAATAAAAATGACTAATTTGGGAAATTCTTCAAGAAGGAGAAAAGTATAATCCCCTTCCCATCCCCACCGATTTCGAATAACATTCTCGGGAAGTTATTAAATGCAGCGAACACCTCAATAACACCAGAGGGAACATCGGTTAAAACATTGTGATAATAACTACAAAGATGAAAAAGTTAGCCTAATTGAATCAATGTATAATAGTAATATTGTCACTCAGTTGTAAGTTGGCGTATAATTTGTCTGAGATGACAGTATCTCTACAGCATTCCTAAATACAACATGAGTCTTGATTTCATCACCTGAACTGTCGGAGCTGGGGGTGATGGAGAAAAAAAGGAATAAACATAATGAGAGACAGGGATGTAGGAGAAGGAGGAAGAGGGTGTGCTTCCTCTTTAATGGTTAACTATAAAACAAACGCTGAATGCTATTTTCGCTTTTCGCCTTTTTTTTCGTAAAGCGAATTTCGGAAAAGCGGATGAGACCTGTATTATATCGACGCTCTTTATGGACTGTTTTCAGTCAATATAGTGTTCTACATGGAACATGATCTAATTCTATGTTAGAACTATCACAGGTCTGGGTAGTCACTCAATAGACAGCGTCATGTGACAAACGTATTTGGCAGCACCCCGTGTGTTGGTAGGGATCAATGGAAAAATTCGGAAAAGGTGGATTAAGGAATGAGTTACTTCACTTGCCTTGTGTTGGACAGTGATCTCTGAAATGTCCGAAACAAGTGCGAACGCTGCTGAAAATAAACTAAGGGACCAATTCAGCATACACTGACATTGTGAATCTGTCTCTCTCTTACACACACACAGACACACACACACAAACTCCACCGCATACACCACTAAAATCTTATTTTGGGTGAATTTTCAAAAAAACATGAAACATTTTTTTTTCTTCACATAACAAGGATATGATAATTATAAAGACTTTGGAGTGGGAATTAATTTCATTCGGCACCGGTGTTGACCGAGTAGCATATCAAACAGTTCCAGATTACACAAATAAATGAAGAAAAATGAGAGCTACGCGCGACTCGAACCCGCATCCACCAACTGATTTACGTATTAAAGAGTAAAAGTTCAAATTTTCAGTCTCTTGGTTCATATGTGCAGTCTGTATACGTGACACATACATAGCCAGTCAGGCAGCAACCAGAAGAAACCCTAGTTGACTATGATGACAGTTTGAGTTGAAAGTTTCTAATATTGCTCAAGATTAAACCCAGGCTTTGTGGTTGCTTTCAAGTCGGGAATTCCTTAACGTAATATACTGCTTTTCTCAAACACAAATACTGAATGAGAGAGGGGCGGGGGTGGGGAGAAGGGGTAAGTTAGAAGAAGGCAATAAACAATACTTTCTTTGTTTTTTTTTAATATATGCATAACCGATTTGAACATACTGAAATGGAGTAATTGAGTTTGTTTTATTTAAATAAATATATTATTTCTCTCGTGTTAGCTTAGTTATTTCTCACAATTAAATTGCAACAATATAATATACTTTCCAAAAATGTCTCTTCCTGGGAAAATAAGGCGCCATCAAACATAGTTACACAATAACAAATGGGAAAAAACATCTGAGATCTTTTTTTAGAGGTAAACACAAGCAGAGATTTCAGAATTTAACCCGTTGAGTTCCAATATTGGTAATACACAAAATAACATTATTGTTCCAGAATACAGACGACATTCATCATCATCATCATCATCATCATCACCATCATCATCATCATCATCATCATCATCATTCTTTTATTGTCCGTCGTTTGACACAGACCTCCAGGATTCATCACACATATCTATCGTGGGCGTCGGGAAGCCAATATTTTCTGTACTTGTTCAGTTCGTCTTGCCATCTCATATTCTGCCGGCCTCGGTTCTGCATTCGATTTCAGGGGATCCATGTTGTGAATCGTGATATCTATCGGTTGTCTGCCATTCTTGCAACATGGCCAGCCTATTGCCATTCGAGTTTCGTAAGGGATTCTTTGATGTCTTGGATTCCTGTTTTTTCCCTAATATATTTTGCTCTCTTGTGATCTCTCCATGTGATGTTGAGCATGTTTCTCTCGTGTGCACATTGCAAGGTTCTCAGTTCCAGAGTTAGTTTCTTGCTTAGGTTTCATGTTTCAGCTCCATAGGTGACAATCAAGAGGATGCATTGTCTATATACTTTTTTTTATTTTTTTTTTTTAGAAATAATGGGATCTGCTTGTTTTTGTAGGTTGAGCTTACTCTACCGAAGACTTGCCATCCAAGAGTGATTCTTCTTTTGTTTTTGTTTTGTTTTTTTGTTTTTGTTTTTTAAAGGATTCCATGGAGATACATTGTCCTAGGTAGAAGTAGTGGTCTACATTGTCTGGCTCAGTGTTTTCGATTTTAATCGTTTTTCGTTCAGACGGCATAAGTTTGTGCTTTTTACTATTAGAATTACTACGGCAGCTGTGTTTCTCTCAACTGCTCTGTGTTGACAGGAGCTTTGCTGGAGATTAGGGGGCTTGCGGGGGTTTGGCTTTTTGAGGGACTCCCTCCAACATTTACTGAGACTTGTAATTGTATTACGTTTGTCGAAATGCTGTAGATAAATTACTATTCATAAAGCTTTTGGGGTCCCCGTCCTTTAGACATGAAAAATGCATGGAAATCAGGAAGGAAGGTTGGTTGGGAATAAATGCCAGTCTTACTGTCAGAATATATATATATATATATATATATATATATATATATATATATATATATATATATATATATATATATAATCCGAATGCATCGTTAATGATTTTGATACAGAAATGAAGAATGAATAGTAAACGATTTTACCGTAGAAATGCATTGAAAATCGGAAATATATGGTTGTGAGTTGTCAATGCAAGTGTTACTGACTGAACAGGGTTATTGTATCCATAATCTATCTGCATCTGAAAGTTGTCTACTGTTGGTAATTTATTTATTGATGCATACGACAAAAAAGGGGTTACATAAAGCTGACCCATCCTCTTTTCTTATTCATGAGAGTTTCGACAATTATGATTATGATTTTTCGATTATGTTGTTTTCATCCAGTCCATTCGAGTCTTTCTCCTCATGAAACCCAGGCCTCTGAGAGGGGATGCAGGAGGTGCCTTTCATTGGGAACAATGAGGAGGTCCGATAGTTTCTTGAATATAGAAGTGTATCGGAAACTTTTGAGTCGATACGCCGTACCCATTTATGAAAATATGTTGATTGTTGTGTACTGTCGGGTGAATGCAGTATGTCGGGCCATAAGGGTTATAGCAGATACAAACAGGGTGGCTTAAAAGTGAACGTTTGTGCATTGTATTGGGAAGGGGGTATATAAATAGTTTTGTATCGTCTCTTGAAGGTTACCATGAAACTACGCTTGCGAGCGTGCAGTATCAACAATTTTCAGTTTCTTGGCTTTACCAAAGACTTAGGAACTCTGGAGAATGTTTCCTTGTCTCCTCCATTCACAAATACCCTGTCCAGTAGGCCACCTTGCACTCCAATTAGATTGCTTTGCAAGGTCAAAAATTAAGCTTTGTTTCTTTTTCTTGTCCTTTTGATGTTCCTAAAGGTCAGTTTCGTGTGGGAAGGGAGGGAAAACTTGGAGCCCTCAACTATGCATAATTATCATGGTCACCGGTATGTCTGCCACCAACCACACCCCCTTCGCTGGCCTCAATATACCAGTAAATGTCCTCACACCCGCTCCTCCATTAATGTTCATAATTATAGGAGTCTACGAGAGCACACTGCTCGTCATTTCTGCACGCCTTAAACAGAAATGTAACGTTCAGCGAAATGTTCATCTGTGAATGTAACTGAGTTGCTCACGAGGGATCAGGTGTCTCATCTGTGGTGCCAGGTTGGTGGGATCCGTTAACGTGCATTTCCCTTGAATTATTTTTTTTTGGATTAACAGCAAAAAAAAAAAGTTATCTCCGTGTGAACCTTAGTATTGCTATGTTATAACGCCACAGATGTTGAGTTCAAAAAAGCAAACTGTGATATTACTAAGTTACGATAGATTTAGCCATTTTGGAGCTAATTATCGCTATTTTGGTGCTAGATTAATATTTTCGTGTCCATTATTTACCTGCATTTATTCGCAAACCGCATTATAACGGGGGAGGCATGTATTAAGCTTTGCTTAGTCTAGCCCAAGAGTACATTCAGTCGAGATCGAATCCACAAGCTTACTTGCGATTGTTCAATAGTGGGAGTGTTCAAAAGTCTCGCCCTGTATTTATAGGGAAAATTCTGATAGTCCAGCTCGAGAATGAAGTTATTCTCAAAGCTTAGCTTAGTTTAGGCACAAGTATGAGGAATGACGTGTGGATTGAACTCACTAATCGATAGTAATAATCAGCAAGACCAGCTCTCTAACCACTACACAATGACGAAGATGTAGACGAACTGGTTTCAAGTTTTATTTGAATTACTAGGCTAGATACCTATAAAATATTTCGACCCTGGAGACTTTTATATAATAGAACTTGTTCAAAAGCCACCATTGAGTTCGATGTCAAGTCACATCCTATTCGTATAATTTATACTAAAATCATTTGTAAATAAATGAATCTTTGGAAACTGCACTATAATTAGCATTTTATATACTTGGAGTAATCTACCTTGGAAAATTGTATCATTATAATATATAATATTGAATGTAGTCTCCAACCCAGTTATTATCAAGTTGCAAATTGGACAATGAATCGTTATATACATCAAGTTGAAAATTTCAAGTTTTGCACCAAGGAAAATCTCGCCACGATATGCTGTTTTTGCCAACATACAAATGGACATAAAGGAATCAGCTCATTATAATAAAGGTAATTTACGATCCTACTTATTAGGAATTCCGGTGTTTTATGTTCACCTTCATTTTCAATTATAAAACTTCTGATTAATAACTTACCTTGACTTTCTGCGTTGCTAAATTAATTTTTGGTGATTTTACGCCGTATAAAATATTTAATTTTGATTTCCTAAGGAGACATGTCCAGCTCATCACTCAATAGAAACCGCCAGGTGACCTCTGGCAGCCTGCTGTGTTAGGTGTGATTAGTTGGAAAAATTTGATAAATGGGTGATCGACGAATGAGCTGATTCTCTCACCTTTTGTGGGATCATCAAAAAGTCCAAAATTTCAGAAAACAAGCGTGAATGCAACTGGATACAAACTTGAGAATCAGTTTAGCATAAATTTATATTGTAAATTGACTCCCCCTGAAATCTTGTTTGGGGTCGGGTAACTTTTCAAAAGCAAAAACTTTTTTTTGTTGATATGATGAAGCGTGAATTTTTCAAACTGCAATTTTCTGGTTCCATCGGTGCATAGCCAGTCAGCCGACCAAACCTACTTAAAAATTGAAAGAACCTATGTTGACTCTTTTAGTAAGAGTTTTGGTAGTCAGTGGTGACCCGAAGGCTCCTCTTTCGTTACTTTCCTTCCTCGAGTTGGGGAGGGTGCGAATCCTATCTCTGATTCATACCCACAACATAATCACACAGTTTAGTATGTACTCAATTAGCTGCTAAGTACACAGGGAAATTTTTCCCCGTGAAGAGTTTTCCCTGATCTTTCTGCATGTAAGACAGACGTGCTAACCATTACACCATCTACGTGGTTTCTGATAATTGCTAATTTGTTCTGATGGATTTGGGCTTTGAGTATACAACATCTTAATAGAATTCTTTCTTCACCGTTTTTGGCAGTGAAAAAATTATTTTTGTTATGAAACAACATGATTGTATGTTCCTATTAAACTTAAAATGATGAATAATTAATTTCCTTTCTTGGAACGTCGACTTTTAGATGACAGCCTTGTAGCGCTGCATGACTTTAGTTATAGATTTTTGCTCTTCTCAATCATATTTTCGAAGTTTTATGACCATATCAATTTTTAAGACTGATTTTTGATACAGAGGGAGACCAACATATCTATACACCGTTCACGTAATGTTATCGGTGAGTTATCGTTATCTAGAGGACTCTTTCGGAAAGTGATCACAATGAGCGGCTTCATCTGCATGTTTTTGTTGAAAGTTCAAATTGGTTTGTCCAGTATGTTTATTAAGAACTAGAGATCCCCATGTTGCCCAAAAGTAACCTGAAAGCTCGTAAGGCAATAGACTTCTACCCTATGGTCCAATGCCAAAAGATCTCATTTGATCTTGAAAGCAAGTTATTGTATTTGTATTCATCATTAACCCTAACTCGAATGTATTTTCTTTGTGTTGATTACAGAAATTTACGAATGTCTTTATTTGACATTGCCACTCATCCTCAGAATCCAGTGGTGTACGGTGCTTTGTATCTTGGTTGTGCTTTGGGCTATGGGTGCACTAAAATACAAAAATATTCTAGTGTCTGTGAAAAGCAACTGATAGTAAACGCCATTTTTGTACAATGTTGGGAAGGTGGTCCTGGTTGTAGATTGTAAAGTCTTACACCCACATTCATCTGATGTTACAAACCATGAACAAATAGAAAGAAATGAATGAATTAATGAAAGAAAAACAAAATGTGATAGTAGTTGCTAATCCATTTAATCAATTCTCTAATTTCTACAATCGGGACCACTTTCCCTATTGTGCTAAAAATACTTCAACCGTCCATTGTTTTTTTACAGACACTAAAATATCTTCACGTTACTGTGCATCTACTCCACACAGCACACCCAAGATACAAAGCACTATACGCTAATGTAAGGATCCTCAGCAAAATATACAGCTGGATGTATTTAGTGTGTTTACACTCGGTAGATATAAAAGGACGAATCGCCGAGATACTTACACGATGATAGGTTACATCTGGTTTGCTTCTTAATAACAAAACGTAACCATTTTTCTCCGCTCGGGTAAGTACGTGCGACAATTATGTATATATCGTGGGGAAATTGAAGAAAGAACTTCTTGTACGTTTAGTTCCATCTTACGCATTTCCTTTCTTCCTTGCTATCAAGCAGTCTCAAGTCGAGACCTTCATAATCAATTTGCCGTCTCTATAATAGGGCATTTATCTGTCTCGTTCTTTCTTGTGTTACTAACCCTACTTCCGGTCTTTTTATCTCGTCTCTCTCCTTTAGTGCTTTGCTATCCTTCCGCTCCTTGCTCTTCTTCTTCCGCTTCTTGCTCTCCTCTCCAGTTTTTCCCAGCGTTCAGTTCTCTTGTCCAGAAGATTTTATTGTCGCTTGTCATTTCTCCTTTCTTGATTCGTGTGCATTTGGCTCCAGGGTGTTCCGTAGACAGTCTTTAGTGTACTTGCACTGAAGAAGTATTTTTCATATGACCAACACTCATACCTATATTCATGGCAATCATGTTTACTTGCAGTGCGCATACACCCACACACACATATATAAATCCTCTCCCTCAAGTAGATTATCTTTTCTTTTTTTTTTGTGCCATTTCATCTTTTGTTGTGTCTTCTAGTCTTCACAGATGTTTCCTGTCGCCATCTTCCTACATTTTCTCTCACATTCATGTACCCCCTCTCCCCCTCTCTCTCCCTCCTCTCTCCCCTCTCTCCCTAATCTCCCCCTCCCCCTCTCTCTCTTTCATTCTCCCTCTCTCTCTGTCTTTACTTCTTTACCATTATTTGTTCTTCTCAGTCATAGCTCTACTCTCTTCTTTTTACGTATTTTTCCTTTCTTTTTTAGTTTTCTCTTTCGTTCCTTTATCCCATCTGTCTTTCTTTTCTGCTTTTGCATTCTTTTTGTAAAACAGTTTTCACCAACTTCTTTCACAGCGGAAGACCCCTTATTAAATCACCCCCGGGGGTGCCACTCTGGTGGTATCCAAAATATCTGGCCTATCGAGCGGTTTCTAGCTAGTATATATATATATATATATATATATATATATATATATATATATATATTGAACGGGAGTAATGATTGAGTTAAGCATTATAATTGCATTGTGAATAAAACAGAAAAAAACTTCAAAAACCCTTTGAAATCATTTTTTTGAAAAAAAAAATAATCCAGGCGCTTCCACTAGGGCTACTAAGTATGCATACCGAATTTGATCGAGCTGCGTCAATGTTTTAGGGGATGCTCCGTTACTGACAGTTATATAGGGATTTTTCTAATAGTCTCCTTTAGACAATTTTCACACTTGGAAGACAGCGAATATAAACAATCCCTCTTTTCTTCTCTTCTCTCTCCCCCTCTCTCTCCCCTTCTCTCTCCCCCCTCTCTTTCTACCCCTCTCTCTCTCTCTCTCTCTCTCTGCATCTGTCAAATATACGTATCTATTCACTCAGCGAACTGATTCAAAAATTAGAAAACATTTTTCAAAGATCCGATAAAACAAATCCCGCCCCCCCAAGAAAAGAAGGCCCGAAGTATTGAACAAACAACAAAAATAGAATACGTAAACAAGTTGAGAGTTTTCGGTGTTTTGAAGAATTTCAAAGAATCTTCGAGAGAAAGTAGGTGAATGGGTTAGGCGAGAGCAGATAGGTAAATAGATTCTTTTATTTACTTTCGGTAAGAGTCTTATTTTTTTTTTGTTCAAGATCTGTTATTGGAAATGGATTTCTGTCTGGATGGGGTTGGTGTCTAGAAGATCAATCACGGAGGAAAATGCAAGTATTACCATTTACGAAGACTCTGAAACCGTATGACGTCTTTGTTCAGAGATTTGGCTAATGTAAAACAGCAAAGACCAGAAAAATAGACAGATCTGGCTAGTTACCCCGTAGAAACCGTCGCGAGACCAATGTCTTATGACAAGATGCAGCGTTGGGGGTAAACAATGAATTAATCACTCCTATCGCCTTTTGACGGATTGTGATCAGTGAAAAAAGTCCGAATTTTCAGAAGACAAGCGTAGACACCCCTGGGCACAAACTAAGGGAACAATCTGGCATTAAATTACATTGCAAATTGAACCCCCCTCCCTGAAAAACCTGTTTTGGTGAGGGATTTTAGAAAATATGTTTTGATACGGAGTATAGGCAAGTCTGGTTAGTCAATCAAAAGAAACCGATACATGACCAACATCTCTTGGTAAACCATTTTCTAGACATTATGTGGAATGAAAGTTTAGAAATCCCCACCCTTGGTTCCACCGGTGCAGCCTATACGTACGACACGTAGATATATATATAGATAGATATCCATGAATCCAGACCAACTTGAAAACTGAAGAAACCTAGGTTGATGTTGATAGCGCTGATGTTGACAGTTTTTGTTGACGGCTTCAAATAGACAAAGTGGCCGATTCATTTGTATGCGTCTAATGCATAGAGAGATAGAGAAAGAGAAAGAAATAGAGTTGGGGTGAGAGAGAAAGGATGGGAGGGAAAGAAAGGTGGAGAGAGGGGGAAGAGAGATAGAAAGAGAGAGAGATAAAGAGAGAGAGAGAGAGCGAAAATGCCAGCACCCCCTCTCTCTCAAATCCTTTTGCATTACATTTGCTCTTCGATTAAAAGTGGTAATTTTTCTAAAGGATACTTCAATATTTAAGACCCATGCCCAGAACAGTCTGTTCATTTGGATTCTTTTAAGGCAGTGGTTTTGAAACTGTGGTCCGTTAAATAATGTTCAGGGCTCTGCAGCAGTATTCCCTCTTAACCTGACATAGCGAAACTTTAGTGTTGCACGCATACATAAACCACATATTAGAATTCAAATAAATAAAATCCATTTTAAATGAATATGATTTTTAAAAGTCGTAAATGTCTTTCCATTTTTGTTCATTGATTAGTCGAAAAACTAAATGTCAAAAATAGGGGTCGGACGGAATATTTCTTTTATACAAAGGGTTTTGAGTTTTCATGTTTTCTAAACTACTGTTGTAAAGCATTTTCGTTTGCTAACCTATTCTCACCATCTCTCTCTCTCTCTCTCTCTCTCTCTCTCTCTCTCTCTCTCTCTCTCTCTCTCTCTCTCAAAATTAAGCTTCAATCCCCACAGATTATCGGCGACACATTGAAGTGCCGCGTCACACCGTTTGGGAAGCCCTGCCTCGGAGCAATGCAAATCGAATGCGAAACCCGAAGTACAAAAAACGAATTCCCCACCTCTTGTGAACTATTTTGCTTTTCTTCTATAGTGATCTAATTGTTATGTAATCCTTTACCAGGGACCAAATATACTGCAAAGAGGACCACACACATAGCAAAAAAGAGTGACACCCATAGACATGACGCAGCTGCAACAAATTACATTTCTGGCTCTCTGGTTTGGGGAGTGTGAGTGGCCTAACAGTTAATGACTCCTAGAATGGAATTAACGAGCTGAGTTTCCAGCTCATGTCTATCTCTTGCGCCAGGTCTGCACCCAGCCCTATAAAGACCAACGATTGTTCTCAACAATGATTGGGTCACTATAAATCGTTTGAGAGAATGGAGACAGGAACGTGCATTCTGAAAGCATCACTAGTTAGTGAGTGTCCCCCATAGGCGTATGGGAACTGTTTAGTTAAAGGGATAGAGAGTTCGAATAGCCCGAAATTTCACGTAGATCAAAAACACCAACAAAAAATACCTACTTCCCGTATAAAGTTATTTTATCAACCAATCGATGGTACAGATTACAAATCTCACAATGTACAATTTAGATAAAATATTGTTGTCTTCCTTCCCTAGCAGCAAGAATATGAATTGCCCGAATTTTCTTTACTGGTTTTCCCGGATCTGGGATGGCATTTACCCCCGTGCCCCCACGCCCTTTCCCCCCACACCCGGGAAAGTGGCTGCGAACGCCCATGTCGGTTATCTAATCTGTAGGCAGGGTGTGTCGATTACGATCTTAGATTCCATGATAAGTGTTAAATCAATTGATATTGTAATTAGATGAAATCACCAAGCCAAAAAAAAAAAAAAAAAAATCCAATTCCAAAACAAAATCTCCTCTTCTCGAGCAGTTAGTATAAAATTAGAAGGTTATAAATATTTAGAGTGATCAGCTTAATGAGAGATTGGTCATTAATTAAATGATTTGTTGTCTCGATGCATCGAGCTCTTTCCTTTGATCCAGGAACGTTTCACAAACATTGGGAATGCTTTGTTTTCCTCTATCGGAATTATTGCCAATTGGAAGAACATAAATTACTCGAGCAAGCTAGTTTTCCCCGGACTATTATGTCGTGTATATTGATCCCCCCACACACCAAAATGTAATCACTTCTCCTGTAGTCAACTGCCCACCCTTCCCCGTAATTTCATTGAAATACACCGAGAACCTTCCGGGTTATATGCTGAACAGACATGAGCGTATACATAAATATATGGGGAAAAAATTGGAAAAATATCTTCCAATCAAAAAAGTTCCTGGATCCACCCCCAAATTCAACCAACTTTTCCATGACCCATTACCCAACCTTCCCCAACATTCCATTGAAATTTATTGATTTCTTTTGGAGATATCGAGTAGACAGACAGGCTGACAGCCAGACGTAAAAGACGGATATGACCGGATACATATACTTCACCAACTTCGTTGGTAGAGGAAATTACGTAGTTACCTATAACTGGAATCTTTAGCAGATTCCAAGGATGGTCAGAATTCTCGTCTGAACTAAAAACAGCTTTCTAAGGCGATTCACATACATAAACCTATTTCTGGTTTAATCATTGAAAAAAAAACTACAATTACATGCATGCACAAATTTTATATTAAAAACCTCTGCCAAATAGATATATCGACAGTTTGGCGATATGCCCGCCTTGTATACAGAACTAGGAAATTGCCCTCTCTCTCTCTCTCTCTCTCTCTCTCTCTCTCTCTCTCTCTCTCTCTATCTCTCTCTTTCTCATATATATATAATGATCAATAATCTTACATCTTTGCCCAATGTTTCTATGCTACAGCATTTTTTCAAGTGATCAAATGTTGAAATTGTATTAGCACACTCATGTATTTCCAACAAATACGCAAATATATATATATATATATATATATATATATATATATATATATATATATATATATATATATATATATACGTGTGTGTGTGTGTGTGTGGAACATAGCAAAAATTGCTTTTTTCTCCCACTGGAAATCTACAGGTCATGTATGGCCAGAAATTACAATAGATTTTATGTTGTAGAAACAAAAGAAAACTTTTCAGTTTTATTGGAAGACACGCATTTCCTTGAGGAAACGAGAGCAAGCAGACGAAAGGTGGGACTGAGCAGGAAGGAGTGATAAACTTATAGCGTTGCATCCAAGTCAACACTTGTTGGGGTTTTTGTTTTTGTTTTTTTGCCACTGATACAAGAAATGTAGTTGCCATGGGATATCTTTAATCTGTTAGAAAACGTCTATCAAAACTGTCAACATCAACATAGTTTACATCAACATAGGTTTCCTCAGTTCTTGAGTTGCTCTGGCTGAATGGCTATCTCTGTATGTGTCATGCATACTGTCCGCGCCAACAGAGTTCGATGACTGAAAATTTAGACATTTACTCATAATTTTCCAAAAATAAACTTTTTACGAAAATTGTCCACCCCGTGTCAGTTTTTAGTGGGGGGGGTCAATTTACAACGTGAGCGTATGCTAAATCAGTCCCTCACTTCTTGTCCAGCAGCGTTTATACTGGTTTTGTTTTTTTTTTCTTTTAATTGTACTTTCCTGTGATCGCAACCTCAGAAAAGACGTGAGAAGTAATGTATTCTTTGATCACCAACTTTTCACATTTTTTTTATTGATCACCCACTCGCTGCTAAAAAGCATTGGTCATATGACAGTGTCTATTGAGTGACTAACCAAGCCTGTCTTTAATCTGTTTTGTTTATTTCCTTTTTTACATTGCCGTGTGCGTTTATGTGTGCCTGTGTGCCTCTGTGTGTGTGTGTGTGTGTGTGTGTGTGTGTGTGTGTGTGTGCGTGTGTGCAAGTGTGTGTTTGTATGATCATGATTACAATCCAAGATGATAGACTTACTTTGTCGTGCATGTGTCTACGTATAAACCCAATCGCTTTGACTCTATGTGATTTTGTGCACCACCAAAGGCTTTGCGAATCGAATGTATATTCCAGTGTTCTTTGCTTTATTTATTTGCACTTTGAAAGCTTTGGAGATTTTGTGAATGTTTATTCAGGAGGATTGTATATACACTTCTTTGTATTTGGTGAACATCCTTCAGGCTTCAGAAATAAATTGTGTACCTGTCTGTAAACTGGTTGTTTCCAAAGGTTTATTTCTTTCTCTTTTCTGTGTCGTTCCATTCTATTATCTATCATTTTCTCTTTCCTTTTCTATCTTGCTACCAGTTTCCTTCCCTCGTTCGCTCTTTCTGTCTGTCATTCTTCCTGTCTTTTACCAATCTTCCCCTCTTTGCTTGTTTATCTAAGCCCCTTCGTATTCCTTTTTTTTTTTTTACATCTATTTACGTATCTACGTAGATATCTCTTTTGCCGACCAACCTTTTTTATAAACAAGGTGTCTCTAACACTTCCACTCTTCTCTCTGCCTTGCTCTCATCTCTCTCCCCCTCTCTGCCCACTCTCTCCCCCCTCTCTCTCTCTCCGTCTCTCTCTCTCTCTCTCTCTCTCTCTCTCTCTCTCTCTCTCTCTCTCTCTCTCTCTACTTTCTCCATCTTTGAAAAAAAAAAGACCAGATTCATGTAAGTCGAGCTACCCGCAGGGCGCATGCGTTTACCACGTGTCATTGACCAATCAGTGAGCATGAGACCCTTGAAGTTTCATACCACTCGCGTCTTCAGTTTGCTATTAAACATCGCTTAGAGTAGACATTTTCTGGTGCGGTCCGTGGTCCTTTTAAAAGACGAGCAACTTGAAATTTTCGGTGAAAACGAACAAAATGGCTACCGACATGCTTTCTTTCGCATGAACTTCAGTTAGCATTCGAAAAGATTAGCATGCGCGTTCTTGTTTATTAGTGTTAGTGCAGGCGAATGTATACACGAATTTCCCATGCGTGCAACAAGTATTTCTTGTTCGTCCAGTGAGAGAGAGACAGAAATTTTGGGGATTTATTTTCGTATCACAAGAATTAGCGTCCATTGTTAACTCCTTGGGTCATCTATTCATTCATTTATTGTCAAACTCTTACGATGGAGTTGTGAATTTATTTCGTATGTAACAACAATGACTAGACCGAAAACCACTGACATCATGCACAATTAACAGTGACACAGTGACGTACGCGAAAAAATGATGGTGAATTTGCTCCCACTTCTTGAACCCCAACTCAGATCGACTTGTTTTGCCAAAATTTGCGAATCCGATTTTCAGGAACTGCTAATGAAGGAGTTGAAATGGGTGTAGTTTTGAAATAATATTGTATGAAAAATTAATTTTGTTTTCTTGACTTTTTAGATTTTAATGAAGCTAGGGAGTTTGACCCTAGCACAGCCAAGCTTGTACCCAAATCAATTTATTCATTTATTTTTGGGGCTTATTTATCTATATTTTTGTGTGTGTCGAAACAAGTGTCTAAAGGACTGATTTGTCGAAGTATAGGACACTTGTTGAATGTTTCCAGGCGAATGGGAAAGTTTGCTATAATGTGTGGGCGCATTTGATCGCTGCACGTAGCACAAGAGTGCAACATCTGATCGTGTGTATTTATGAGTTTGTAATTATATCTGGGTAGGTTTTGCTAATTCTTCTGCATCTATCCACGATTCTTATTAATTGGTCTTTTAATTCATCTTTTTCTCTTTCTTTTTTCGATTGCAATTGAGCAACCATAGCCAACAATGTCGATGAACAGTTCCATTCCTTTTTATATGTTCGTATGTTTGTATGTTCGTGTATTCCTGCGCTCTTGGCCGTACCGTTCTGTCTTGAGACTTGAAAATTGATATTAATACTCCACTAGACTCCTTCTGGAGAAAAATCGGGATGGGGTTGACTTTTTGGTGCCTTATTTTAGCGGGTTTATTAATAACATCTGGAATCTCCAGAACTTAGTTGTTTCCTGATGTTATTTTTTTTTTTTTACTCTATTTTAGATGTTTTCCTGTTGGAAACTCCAGCGATTTCAAAAATAGAATTTTTTCTGATTATGTATTTTTGGCAATGGAATTTTCGTACTTGACTTCAAATTTTGACGCTACGGTTGTTCAATTATTGACTTCGGTTGCGAATTCATTCTTATCGTCCTTATCTCATTCTACTTTTTTTTCTTACTATTTTGCTTATTGTTTTCCCCTTTCTTATGTTTCCTGTGTTTCCCTCTTTGCAACTTTTCGTCCCTTTTTATCTTTTTTCCTTTTTTAGAAACCGTCAACTGAAACTGTCAACAAAGGTTTCTTCAGTTTTTAAGTTGGTCTGACCAGCTGGTTATCTATGTATACGTTACGCATACCGGCTGGACCGATGGAGCCAGAGGGCTGAACAAATTGAATAGGATTTCAATGGGTATCTCAAATTACAATACAAGTTTATGCTAAATTGGTCCTATGTCCAGCAGTGTCCATGCATGTTTTTTGAAAATTGGTACTTATATAGTGATCACTGCCCAACAAATAGCGATTGAAGTAAGTTTCTCATTGATCCCTCTCCCCACTTTTTGCAATTTTTTGATTAATCACCCTTAACATGGCATGCTGCCAGACAACACTAGTAACATGACGGTTTCTATCGGCTGATTTTTTTCTTTCTTAGATGTTGTTCTCATTCATGTATGCGTTTTCGTATGTTCCAGCCAATAAATATTCAATAAATTTTCTCCCGATATTTGATAACGAGGCTGGAAAGGAAATGGAGAAAACATGTAAGGGCCAAAAAGCAAAACGAAGCGAACAAATAAAAATTGAAAAGGAAAAGAAACAATGTCTTCTTTTCTTCAGACACAAGCATAACAAAAAAAAACTGAACAAAATTCCTGTTTCTTGTTCCATAATATTTCTTCTTTGTTATGCAAACAGAGGGGAGGGGGTGAAACTTGAAGTACTATTTAAAAATGAAAACAAAGCAAAGAAAACGCCCCAGGAATCGAAAGCATATATTGCGTTTAATAAAAAAACAACAACTACAGAACTATTGAACCAAGAAGTCAATAAAAATTCTACGGAAACTAAATCAATTTTAAGCTCCTTTGTTTTATATAAGTATTTATTCACTGCATCGGTGAAAACTTCTACGTAACCTCCTCTCTCTCTCTCTCTCTCTCTCTCTCTCTCTCTCTCTCTCTGTCTCACCCCCCCCCCTTTATAACGCAGGTGCTGGGGTCCAAGAGAGTCGAATAGCGTCATAACTGAGTCGTGATAACAAGTTGCCAATATGGCTATTTTTTAGCTAGATCTTGCTAGAAAATAGTTAGATTGGTATCTGGTTATCGCAACTTGGTTATGAAGCTATTTGTCTTTCTTCGGAACCGAAAAAAACTGGGTGGAGGCATTTGGGAGCTGAAGTTTCAATCTATCTTTAGTTCAGATGATAGATTCCTCTCTGCTGCTGAATTTTTATTTCATTTAAGAATGATTTGGTGAAATTGTTGATAATAAACAGGAAATTCATTCCGGGCTTAGGATTGTAGCTAGAGATTTGGGGGTCCAGGGACTTGACTCCCTGAGGAACCCCATCCAGATTTGTTATTGTATAATGACAGATGCAGTAGGAGAACTACTATTTACAAAGCTTTTTGGCCCTCCCCTCAGTTGGGGCCCCTCTTCATTGGGGGGACGGGTAATGTTTTCAAATGCCCCCTTCAAAGTTGTATACAAGCACTTTTCTACACTTCAACATTACACATCTTTACCTCTACTCCCTCTCTTTCCTACTTGGTTCCCCTCTGTTTTTGTCTCTTACTCTTTCTATCCCTATTCTCTCTCTCTCTCTCTTTCTAAACGGCTAAAAACTTGTGTTCCCTGTTTTAATCTTGGTGTTCCTTCGAAGTTAGTAGGCATGAAGCGAAACTATCTCAGTGGCACATAGCATGAATCTATGTGTCAAGTTATTTCATGAACCAAATCTACATATGTGTCGGGGAAACTTGGAATCAACCACGTTCACGGTGTATGAGTGGTGTGAATTATTCTTTACTGGGTAACAGCCGTATGACATTGAATATCTCTGCAGAAGTTATCTTAAAGCAAAGGCTCAGTATATTTTCATTCCAATGCTGATATATGACTGATGTATTTGTTTTTCTAGAATTATGGGACTGCAACAGTTTAGTGCAACTTATGTTACTCGTTATTTCAATATAATGCTAACACCACATTGCCACAATTCTAGCAACATTCTGCCAACTTCGTATTTCTCTATTTTCTTTCTCTTGTTTTCCCCCGTGGTTCGCTGGAATAGACATTTGACTGAATGTCTTTCTTTTGTTTACGATAGCAGCCGTGATGCATTTTCCCCAACAGTTGTCTTCATCAAAATGTACAATGTATATGGGCATATAGGTGAATAGTCAATAAGAAGGCGAGCTATCCCTTTACCCTCAATCAATTCGTTCAGACGTTTTATGGCAAGTTTCCCGCTATCTTGAAGAAATAAAAACGCCAACAGAAAAATCAACATTTTGCACGAAAAATCGTTCAGAGCGAGCAAAACTTCCGAAATATATCTTCAAGGATAATTTCTGTTCTGTTCATACGCATTTGGACATCATGGAAGAAGCAAAAGTAGCTGCTCTGATGATGATGTGAATAAGCCCCGAAATATCAACAAGATTGATTCAACTTTCTTATCTACTAATTAAAATTACTCGAGTGTTCTCCGGAGTTTCTTCTATTTTCTAGTTCACAAATTCTGCTCTCAGATATATACTGTGTACAAGAAAAGATTTACTGATTGCAATGATATTTTGAAATTTTCTTTGCATAAATGATTAATTATTGTTTCTCAAGGTTATAATCTTTATTTTTCGTTTCGTTTCGTTTCTTCATATTTCGTTTCGTTTCTTTTTTGCCATCCATTTTCAGTTTTGTTTTTTTATCCCCCAAAAGTTCTTTTATCCTTTAAAGTCTCAACTGAACGTTACATAAACAAGTCTAGGAATTAAGGAAATCATCAAAGACGCAAAACATTCATGTTTCCGAGTTTAATCAATGGAAAGAGGCGTTTTTTTTTAGTTCATTTTTTTTTCCCATTTTTCATTGCTTCGAAGTGGGAAAAGGAGGAAGGAAGGGAGTGCCGGAGGGAAGGGAGTGCAGGAGGGAAGGGAGAGATGGAGCAAAAAACTGTTGATTAGGAAGGAAGGAAGGAAGGTAGTAGAAAGCAGGAAATATGACAAATATATAGATTGAAAAAGAAAGAAGGGAAAGACGCCAATAACGTATAAAGTAAACACATCAATAGATGGGAAAGAAATTAATAATAACGGGATAGCAAGAAGAGATGATAATTGACGAAAAGAAAGAAACAAGTCTGAAAGTCAGACCATAGATGCGCTAGTTCTTTACAAGTGTATCAACTGACCGAAGCAGACGACATCTTTTCCTTGGTGAGGATCTAGCGATGAGGTGTTAGTCTCAAAAACGCAGCTAACATGAGTTCTCTTCCTAGCACTTTCAGACAGATTGAGTAGAAACGAGAGTTTGCGGGAGTGTCCCCGGTATGTCAGTCTGTCTGTCAGTCGGCAGCGGTTATCGGTATTAGAGATGCTAGCATATAATAAGCAGAAAATAACTATTGTGTCCACAATAGGAAAAAGAGTAACGATGGAAGCAAAAAAAGTGTTATGAATGAAGGAAAAAAAAAGATGAAAAATTGAAGACAAGAAATTCATCTAAGAAGGAGTGTAGAAAAAGATAGAGACGATTAAAAATGTGGGGGGAGGTGGAAAAAAAGGACGCGAAGGACTGGAAATTAGCAGAAAGGAATGAATGAAAAAAAAGGCTGAATTTAGCCTGGTAGGGTCGAAGAAATGAAAGAAAGAAGGAAGTCGGAATAAAACGTAGCAAGAAATGTTTTCATAAAGTGGGTGATGAAAAAAATGAAAAAGCCCAAAGATTGGGAAAAGTGACACAAAGAAAAAAGAAAATTAATAAAGGGAATTTTTTTTTCTGACATTGTTGCTTGAGTTTTATAAGTTATACCTAATTGATTATTGATTATTAATATTATTATTATCATTATTGGGATATTGAATTATTTTTCTTCAAGAAAAGTTAATGAACCTGAATACGTCGTAATGAACTGTTTTTACTTCTAAGAGTAAAATATGTAAGTGTGCACACTGAGGTCATTGCAGTTATGGTGCATAATGATAGATATTTATACTAAAAGGGTGTTGCAGATTTTAAAAGTACATCTATGTACTAACTGCATCAGAATAGGAAAATTTGGACGAGGCTGCTGGTCCTCCTCCTTTGGGAATCAGTTTTGGAAATTTTGACCTTCACCTACACTTAAACTCTTGTTGGTAGACGAACACACTACTGTTTCTGTCACCTAGCAGGTCCCGAGTCGCATGATGATATAATTAAGTTACTATACAACGTATCGATCTGATATTTATGCAATAATGAAGTTAAAAGCCATTGTTCTTTATCAGAATATTATGCATCATGAATCCATTGAGGTACGACGGAGACAGTGCACGCAATGTGCCAAAATGTCGTTGTAATTTCTTTTTGAGGTGCATCCAGAGATTTCCCACATCGGAGGTGCCTGATAAAGAACAAATTAATGGCTTTTAACTTCGTTATTGTGTTAATATCTGATCAAAACGTTGTACCGTTAAACTTTTGGGAACCTTTGTGTGTCGTTACCAGATTTAACATCTGCAAGACCAAGGATTATCATAACCTCCAATATGTGACGCTTAAAGTAACATGAACCTAATTAGGATTTTGCGAAAGCAAATTCAAGAAACGCAAATGATTATTTATTTTTATCATTATAGATATTTCCATCTTAATTTCGGTTGCTTTGTATCACAACGATCATGTTTTTTTCTATGACGGTTAGGTAAGCAGCATCGATTGGAAATGAAAGAAGTTGCTGTGGACAAGATTAGAATTTGCATCCCGTATTGTCTGGAGTCTGTTGATTAGGCTACGGGAACCAATCAACAGATGCCATTCAAATTTAGTCACACTGCTCTACTCTTCCATTTCTAATTTTATTTCATTTACTTACTTACCAAGGGTACTATTTCAGTCATTTTATGACCAGATTTGACAAATCTGGCTATCTTGAAAAGCATCTGACTATGAACCTTTTGGTTTGGTCATATTTCAATTTTTTTTTTTTTTTTTTGGCCATTTTGACTTTGTTGCCTTATGACTTCAATAAATTCTCATTTTTGATGTGTAATTCAGTATTACAATGTCTTATAAACAATTATTATCATTAAATCTCTTTAAGACTACTATTCACCTCCATCTTAATTATTCAACCGCTTTTTATAATACCACGTTTAATACTCAAAACGTCACCCAAAGTTGCGATAAAAAAGCTTAACTGAGAAATTAAGATGAAGGAAAATTGTAGTATCGCAAAAATGTACTTGAATCTCTACAAACCATTTATTATACTTCATCAAAGAAAAAATGAATATATATAAACAATTTTTGTATTTTAGGTCATCTTTTGTGTGTTCTTAGTCAGAAATGTCTTCAGCTATCTGGCAACTATGTTACTAACTTTCTAGGAAAGTTTCTTAATTATCTTTCAGGTAAAAGCCATAGTTTGCTGTTATATAAAAGCAAAGTGTGTATGCAGGCGCTCGGTATGAAAAGATTGAATTTTTTTTCTGAGTAGAAAATTGGATAATGGAAAACTAAAAGCAAAATGGACATCGGATTCCTTTTTCTTTTGCGAAACTTCCAAGTCATAATGTCGACTTTTGGGAAGACATAATTTTTATCTTTTTCTGTTCAACTTTACCACTAGTCCCAAAATACATCAAAATACCCAGTTTAGAGTCGGAGAGGGGGTCTGCTAACTAACACATCAAAAGTCCCTCCCTTTCTTGCTCTCTGTATGTTTCTTGTGTGGGTCGGTATATTATGAAAAGAGACAGGCCCTACTAAGTTGAAAGTTCCGCAAGAAATCAAATGTTTTGTTTTACGGCATAGCCTTCTTTATTCTTCTTGTACATATCAGGCCTCACTTTTAAGCAGTAAAAGGTTGGCGAAGGGGAAAACGAGTGAGACCATGTCATACAAAATGTCCGTCAAATTTTTTATGACATCCGACCAATAACGACTACCAGGACATCAGCGTCACCTTTAACAACTACCAACTCCCTCTGTTACCAACAAACAACATAACTGAGTTGCCAGATAACTTGGGTCATTTCTGTCCCAGAACAGGTCAAAATGGCCGAAAATTGCCGAATGCCTAAATCTCTCATAAACACAATTCTTTTTTTTTATCTATTCTCACGGGATAAAATATCGGAAATCGTTATTATCAATTATTTAGAAAATAATATCATTTTACAATTATTTACCTTCATCATAATTTTACAGTTGCTTCTTTATTTCAACTTTACCCTGATGATTTGAGTATTGAAGTTACGATTATAAATAATAATGATCGTTTAAAAAGCATTGCGATACTGAAGTACATACCAAAAAAGAGAATCGCTTTAAATATGAAGTATGGCTGTACCAAAAATGTCATGACAAAATGTTTTCAATTTTTTGTAAAATTTGGCAACAAAATGGCTAAAATGGCGACCCTGATAACAGTTCAGGAGTTGGGTGTTCAGAGATGGGAAGAAGCGAAGCAAGAGTTGGGTTTAGTGTGTTGTGGCGAGACGTGATAGAGCGGGTGTCTAGGGAACGAAGTTGACGGGTATGTGTGGAATAGTGTTCTTGAGTAAGGGAGAAAGACTGAGACGAAAGAGAGGCGTAAGAAGCGGGGGGACCGAACAGGTCAGACAATTGGACAGTAGCCAGGACTAGGAGAGAGTATCAAACCGGTGCCAAGAAGGGGAACCTGAATCCTGGACGAGGAAGGTCGGGGTGGTGGCCTGTAGGACCCCCGTTCTCCGACTTCACTTTTCCGACCCACCTTAACCGAAAAAAAAAAAAAAATGAAAAATAAAAATAAAAGCTACTCCTTAATACAACTTCCTGCATGTAAGTTTTCTCTCTCACCCATTATTGCATCAAAGTTTCACGTGGCCATGAGAAACATCAGAATTGGGAACGACACAGGAAGTTACATCGTCTTGGCATTTTTCGCTTGGCACCTTTTTCAACACCTTCTTCCTTTTTTTTCTTTCTCTTTCATTCAACTCCTTCTTTCTATATTTCGTCTTTTTCCTTCTTTTCTCTATTGTTTCTCTTCCATCATTTTTCTACATTTGTCTTTCTTCCCGTGGTTGCCAGATGGTTGGACATGTTACTGGCCGAAAACACGCAAAAAAATGGCCAAATGCCAAAATTGTTTATAAAACATTGCAATAAATACTGCAGTACACACCAAAAATAAGGATTTATTAAAAGCAGATCTTCGGTCATTCACTAGGAACCGTCACGTTACCAAGTGTATATTGTGTTGGGGATGAACAATGAAAAAAATTGGAAGAATATGTGATCAATGCATAAGTAATTTCTCTCGCATTAGCTGCATCACTCTAAAGATTGAATTGAAAAGAAAAATAGCGCACGCAAACTAAGGACAAATTTAGCATGAACTTTCATTGTAAATTGACCTCCACACGCACACCCACTAAAACCTATTTGGGGGTAAATTTTCAAAAAAATACAATGAAATAACGTTTCCACGTTGGCTGATGGTTTCTAATCCTACCGCTACTTTCTTGTTCCGTACGAATGGCGGAAAGTAAGGGTCTAGTTTAACAATAAAATCACATTATAAATAGAAAATAAAGCCTTGAAAATGACAAAATTGCAAGAGGATATGGATGGAAAGCAGAAGAAATTTCTTTGCCAAAATCTCTCTTCTATTTTATGAAAATAAATGTTCGAAGAAAATGGAAAAAAAACATGCCCCCAAAATGTACAAAAACTTCAAATATAGCCAAATACTTTTCAAAAAAGCCAGATTTGTTAATTTGGCCATAAAACTGCCGAAATAGCCACCGTGTCTCTTTTTTTGTTTTTTCCTCGTGTTTGGTTTCGCTGATGTCATTTTATTTTCTTGAGACTTGACTATTTTTTCAGAATATCATTTTTACAGCTTCATTTCTTAGTTTCTCTTTAGCCTGTTATTTTATCTTTTTAGCCATAACCTTTCTCCATCAAATTCTCTTAAGCCTTTCCCCCCGTTTCCTTTTCTTTTATAGTCTGTTATTTTTCCCTTCTCTATCTTTTAGCCCTCTATCAACTTTCCCCTCTTCTTATTAATTCTTTCAATTTCTCAAGTTCAAATATAATGTCACTTTGAAAAAAACAAAAAAAAAACAACAACCATTCCCTGCCTCAAACGAGTGTAGCTCAACAAAATTCTTCAAGATAATGTATTCTGACTGCTTTGAGAGACACAAATTGAGTTTTCTTTTCCTGGGTGATGTCTCTCAACGAAAAGATACGTCAAGACTGGGTAAATTTTGTGTACGAAAAAATTGAGACAAAAGGAATGAATTACACTCTTTGGTACCAGACTTGAACTGGAGTCAATGACGAAGTGTGGAAGGTTTTTCTAGTTCAAGTTCTGATTCTGTCGATGAGGTTTTCCCTTGAACCCAAGAAAGTCCGACGTTTGGCCTGAAGATAAAACGAGAGAAAAGTTTTATGAATAACAGTTAACCGACTGCATGTCTACATATTATTCACCAACTAATCTAATTCGGGGGGGGGGCTCCCAATAAGTCAAGCACTGCAGGACCCAAAATCTCCAACTATGCCCCTGTGAGCTATCGCATATTGTTACCTGATTTTAATGGAGTGAGACTGAATCTGCTTTTTGCATTTTAACAGGAAGGCAGTCGAGAATTTTCAGTGAAATTTCCGTATGGTCCACTGATATTTTAAATCCACTTACCCACTTAACGGCCATTGTAAATGGCTAAAATTGCGTCGATTTCATATTGAGGTAACTGGGCAACTGAATGGACTCGAAAAACTCGTACAAAAGCTCCAATAAGTAGATATACAATGTATCTATCATATATCAAGACAATAATGAAACTAAAAGCGATATTTTGGTTGACTATCTTTGTGATAACGCACAGTTAGCTGCAACGAAAGAAAGAGTTGCTCATTCTGAAATTAAAATACTTTATTGCAACGAATGCAAACTTTCCTTACGAACAACTAATGGGTCTCGTCAACTAAGAAATTCAAATCACCCACTAGTGGGCAGTATCGCCCTGGTTAGTGACCACTGCTGTGCTAGACTGGCAGAATTTTATCATGAATGGATTCTTTTCTTCATTATGCAACAGCTGGAGTTCTAAATCGCCTAAATCGGTTCTTCCAGTTGAGATTTTAACCTTTCTTTTGAGCTAACTAATTATTTGTATCATCCTATATTAAATGTTAATTTATCTGGAATCTGGCATAAGATTCTAATTTTATGTTAATTGAATCTGATCCAGCATGCAAAAGATGCAGACTTTCCGCTTTACAAGTGATCAGTTGAAATTACTGATGAATTTGAAACTGTCGAATACGAGGGGACTATTTTGGATTTCGGTATAGGTCCTCTGCGAGGGGATTGCAACCAGTCCTTCTCTCGGGGGTCCAGAGGGGTTCCGAGGTTCAAAGAAAGGGCCTTGTGAGTTTCTTGTATGGAGCTGTGTATGGAAACTTCTAAGTCGATATGATATGTCCATTAAATAAAATGTAAATCGCCTCTCAGGCCCTTAATGGAGGACCCTTCCCCCACCAAATCTTTATGAATAGTTATTCACCTACTACATTTCTTATAATACTCTTAGGTGCTTAATTGTTGGTAAGAGTCGGCAATAATCAAAAGGAAGAATAAGCCGGGGGTAGGAAACTATGACCACTGACAAAATTTAGCAGGATCCGATTAAAACCAAGTTGTTAAGGAAAGGTGTATAGTGCGGATAGTGTAATCGCATCTTTTGCCTTTGAAGAAAAATTATGCCATTAGATTAACCAAGTTCTACCCCTTGCATTGTTTATAATAATGGTCTTCTGAAAATTTTGACATATCTGTAGTCGCTTCTTTCCCACGCCAACTATTAGGGAAGATAGAGTTGAGCAGAAGTTCCAAAAATAAATTAATGGTGCAATTGGGCGCCCAAGAGTATTATACAACAACGTCACTAAATATTACAGGGGCCCTCAAGGAGCCACGCCCACAAATCTCCATCTACGTCCTGTCCCTAATCTACCCGTAAATAAGTGCTAGACTTAACTGTTGAAGCCAATTTCGGTGCTAAAAAGTCTTATTTAACAGTGTTTTGCGTTGGATTTTCTTGAAAACTTCTTTCTACGCTCTTTAATCTGTCTCCTGTCAGCTCTTCATGGGTGAATTTCCTCGGTTTTTTCTTCTTTTACCACCCACAAAGCGAAGACCATAAACTTGAAATAAAGCTTTACATTAGATCCTGTGTTGCCAGCCTTGTTCACCTCATCAAAATCTTAAATCTTCCTCTGTACGCACCCGCCTCTTCTTGTACACTGGTCTATATTTCATAGCCACCGATGGGAATACACTTCCTCCCTTGAACAGTTTTTTCGGTGTATTATATCTTGTCCAGCCTCGTTTCCTTGGGGTGGCGCTGTGTAGGTCGGTAAGAATAAGTAAAATGATATGTTGTTTGAAGAAGATGAAGATTTGTATATGTGTGGGGGTTCAAGACCCGTCTATACACACCCATCAGAAGCAGCAGATGCTTTTTTTCAGTTCGGTGGCTGTGAAAATAGACAAATAGTTAAGTTGGGTGGATATAGGATAGACGGGTGCTTGAAGATATGAAGTAAATTTCCTAAATAAAAAAAAATATATAGTCGGGGTACGATTTCGACAGAAAAGTGACAGTGTGTCATGAAGTAAGAGGAAGATTTGCAAAAAAATCCTTCATTTGACAGTGTTGTGATAGGAAAAGAATAAAATACGCCAACCAAATTAAAAACAAATAAAGAAAAATAACTCCCCAAAAGGTGGAGAAATTGACTTGTAAACCTACACATTTTGACATTTATGGTGCTCAATATGGGAGGCCTTCGTAAAGTTATGGGCTATGTCCTTCTTCTCGGATAGCCGAAACCGCTGCTAGATAAATAAAATAAAAATATATCAAATAGATTGGGACTAATAAAAATGTATTTTCCAGACCCAGCCCGAATAAAAATAACTTTTAAACATGGGAGGTCTATATAAATTTTTTTAGTGATGTCTGTTAGGCTTCCAGGGTAAAATGAATAAAAAAAATAACAGTCTTTGATTCTAGTTGCATGTCGAAATGCAAACGTTAATAATGATTTGAAACGAATTGAAGAATAAGTTCCGACAAGGAAATGAGCTGCAGTTTCACAATATTGTACTTTTGCATTCGGAAATAGAAATCGAATTTCCATTCCTTCCATTGTTTATAATTTTCATTGAAGCTGTCCGAGTTGTTCTAGCATAGAGTGCAGTGGCGTAGCTAAGGGTGGGGATGAGGTGCCCCCCGCCCCAAGCACATTCTTCAGGACTGGCGCCTTTCCAACAATTTTCAGCTCATTATTTCTCTACTGCGCTATTAGTCGAGTCTCATTATTTCTCTTGTATTTTTTTACATTTAAGGTAATTAAAAAACACGTTTGATTATGTTCTGATTTTAAATACAGTCCAGAGTTATGAGCCTACTGTAAAAAAGTATTGTATTTAGATTTTGAATTCAAAATAACAATTATGTGCTTCCTTTAAAACTGAATTTTCCAAGTGCTATTATTTTAATTACAATATGAAAATTTATGGGCTGCCCCCCCCCCCCTAATTTTAGAACATGGCTACACCCTTTATAGGATGTATTGGTGCACCATAACGCAAATGCTAACCATCCAAGCCCTGTACCATTGACTAAATATTGAATTGAGCTAGAATTACCAACATATAGAGTTATAAAACGTCCCATGTATATGGGAGGCAGTTGATTTTAAATCACCCCAGACACCCTATGGAGGTGCAGACCCCATACGGATAAGGTTAGCAAATAAACATATGAACAGATTCACACGGACGTAGAGAGAAATCAACACAATGGAACTTAATCATTATTCATGATGCGGTCAGACTATTTCCTCGTCTATGTGTTCATATTTTCACAACGTTTCGGCCGTTCACCCTCCGACATTCGTCGGGTGTTGTTGGTTCTAGAACGTGGCATAACTACTCGAACTGTTTTTGCTTTTTGGGGAAGTCTCTTATGATGAGAGACTCCCAGATGCTATTGATATGCTCAGTTGGATAATTGGTTCAACTGAAGGAAACATATGTGCCACTTCCTTCAGTCGTCGTATTTGCCAATTGGTCTCTCTATCAATAATTTATGCTTAATCCCATTGGGGCCTGTATCCGTCTCGCTCCCTCAAGTGTGATCAGCTATGGCAGATTTGTACATATCACTGCATGTCACGGCTTTCCCGTGCTCTTTAATTCTTATTTTCACGGGCCGACATGTTTCGCCTTTATAATATGTACCACAGCTACACGGAATGGAATATACGCAATTTCTGGTCATGTTTTTTTTTTTTTTTTGTTAGTGGTTCAGTTTTGGAGAGGTGACAGCGTAGGGTGATCCCTATTCGGAACATCGTTTGGATGAGGCACTGATGGCATATTCTTTTGATTTTCTCGGAAACACCTTTGATGTGTGGGAAAAAGACTGTGGGGTTGAGTCTGGGTTTCGTTTTGCCGTCTTATTGTCTGCGTTGGTTGGCTCTTTTTGTAATCAGATCGGCCAGGTAATTGTTTCTGGGGAGAATGTTTTATTGCTTTGCTTTTTAATACTGAACATCTCCTGTTTGTATGCATTTGGGTCGCTGCATACATAGTATTACCTGATGTAGTGATATTTGTTAATATGAATCGAATGAGATAGATACGAACAGATGTTTATAGAAAGAGTTTGATATGAATAGAATATAAAGGGTTGAATGGATGGGTAAGAACAATATGAGACTGATACGAACAGGCTGAGACAAGCAGCTGGATTGACAAAAACAGACCGAGACTGATACTGGTGTAGCCAATCCGGTGCTTTTCGCGCTAAATTCAGCGCGTTTCCCGTTTTGGCAGTGTGTAAGAGCGGTAAAGTAGGGTTCATTGTATTGGATATTTTTGGATGTGTTTTTGGCCATTTTACTATCCTATTTGGTATGTTTGGGTCATCTTTGAATTTTTCGACTCCTTTTCTTTTTTTTTCAATTCAGCGCTTTTTGGCCACCAATTTTGTGCAAAAATATCTTTTGAGTTGGCAACACTGATTGATACTGACAGAGATCTAGATGAATAAGTGCAGATTCAGATGGATACGAATAGACTGAGATAAATAGGGAAAGGTGGTGACAGAACGATAGGTCGGCCTCTCTATCGTCCATTTGTGTGGGATCAGTTACAGTTACATTATAAACACGGTGATTTGACGGAAGGACATAATCGCCGGAACACCGGATAGAATATCTCGTATTAAACGGTGGCAGGGAGGGGGGGAGAGATTGTTCGTTTGCCCTGTTGCCCGCCTGTATGACACAAGGTTAGGTTTTCAAAAACAAATTTGAAAAAAAAAAAAAGATCAATTTTGCTGTTTTATTGACTACAACGTAATGAGATTTAATGTCCAACAAATTCAAGTTGGTTTGTGCACACTGTTCGGTACCAGTCCGAAAGATAATTCTCATTTAGATAAAGAGTTGCAATTAGGACGAATGCAAATAGTAGCAAAAAATGAATAATAATGATTTGCTATACTTCATTTAATTGAATAGATAAAAGCTACAAATTATTGGACGACCGATACTGAATTACCAGTTAATAACGAACATGGCGCTCAAGAGATCTGGATAGGGAATGAGTTTAAGCGATTTATTTGGACTCCACTCACGCTAGCCACTAAGTTCCCGTTGCTCAGTGGTAAGAGCGGTCGTGCATTAAGAGAGTCATCATCCCGCTGTTGATCTATTTACTCTCTGCTAGATGGGAACCGGCCTAAGTTCAAGTTGAGATAAAAAGCATCAATTATTAAGATGAAGGTAAATGGCCAGCTCAAAAGTGGTCAGTCAAGTATATGAAAATTGGATCGCAAATCTAATTGCAGTTGAAGAAATCTCTATCTTTGCATGCCTATGTGTGTATGCACCTCGATTATCCGACTACTGGCCATTGTACAAAATAGACATTTGCTAGAAATATTAATCAGCTCACAAGGCAGTGCAGTTTCCAGTTTTGTTTTTTGTTTTTTGGGGGAGACTAGCAATTTTTTCTAGAAATCTAATAAAAGAATAAATCTAAACATTACAGATTGTAGATATTTCTCCATAGTTTCTGAAATTAACCTTGACTTTCCCTCTTTTTAGAATTATCTAAGTTTAGATATAAGATATCTAGATGGGCTACACCGAAGAGAAGTGTCCGAAATATTTCGAGGCTGTAGTTTTGTACGACAGACGGGAAATTATTATACATGACAATTGCGACCGGCTGTTCCACGCACCATTAAGTCCATCCCCTTCTGAACATGCACCTTTTCAACGGGCACAGCCCTACTTACTATAAATAACGTCTCTTATACTTAACCATACTCAAATAATTTTGACCTGATGACACGCATCCTCACCAATACTCTTGAAAAGAACACTATGAGCACTCTGCGTTATATGCTAGCTTTCTATGTGACCTGTGATATCACGAGTGGCTTAATAATAGAGACACAGCAAATTTTTGCGGTCGGAAGTGGGAATGAAACAATAATCACGGTTGTATTTTGCTACATTTGAACCGAGGAGAAGTTTCGTTTTTTTTTTCTAGCCATTGCCTATCTGACTTTACCACTAAGCTTCAGTCATCTTCTGCTCTAAGAAACTAAATATTTTGCCATCTCGAGAATTATTGAAATTATGTGAGTTTTACATTTTCCTTTTTTTTTCATCAATGTTTTGAAACTGTTCGTGTTCAAACGAACCGTTTCAGACCCAAAACGCTGATAAAAAAAGGATATTAAAACAACTTATAACAAGGTTCTTGTTTATTAAATCTTTAGGTCGGCTTTTGATGAGAAAAACATGTGAATCTTTGCGTCTTGACATCTCGTCTTCTTGTACTTTCTTTATCAATTTATCTCGGCTCTCGCACCTACATGTACTCATCGGGGTTGCTATTTTAGCCACTTTATGGCCATATTTGCCAAATATGCCAAATTTTGACTTTTAGGGAAACATTTTGTTATGCACTTTTTAGTTTGGTCATATCTACATTTTTTCCATTTTGATATTGTTGCAGTAATATCAGAAGTGAATACTTATTTTTGGTGAGAACTGCATAACTATTACTATTAGTTGTACATCTATTTACCTTCATATTGATTTTTCAGTCGCTTTCTATAGCAATTTGACATTTGACGACTTGAAAAGCAACTGAAATATTGAGAATGTAAATAGTAGTAAAAGAAAGTAATGAAAATGATTTGTAATACTTCACCTAATAAAAATAAGGAATGGAATAAATGTTTCCATAAACAATTTAGCCATTTTTGGCCATTTTCTCCTGGGTTTTTGGTCAGAAACCTCTCCAACTATCTGACAGCCCTGGTATTCGTCCACATGTATTGTGTATTGTTATCAGGATGAGTATTTGAGAGCCAACATCTGGTAATGCAATCCATCGGTCGTTATCTGATAAGTTCAGAAATAGTTGGTCTTGTTTTTTTTATTTTCCCCTAATTCGGTCTTCCGATTGAACAAAGAATTGTTTCGGATAGACGAATATGTTATCTAGACTGAAGTTTGTTATAAGTACGTTTTCACTTCATCTTACATAAGGAAAACCTATTACATTTTTTTAAACATTTAAAGCTTGAAACATAAACGGGGTAAATGATTTATTGTTTATTAAATTAACAAGTTTATCCATGCCGTCAAAAATGAAGGCTTGTGTGAAATTTATGGATACACATTACATTTTATATACGTGTATAATAGAGATTTGCATTGAAGTGAGTTTGGGATACAGCTTTCTGTTGAGCACGAAAGGATTCTTTTATTTATGTATTTATTTTTGTTCTTGTATCTTTTATATTTTTACTATTCATTAAATTCAGCACTTTTACCACGTCATCAAAACATGAAATTCTATTTAACCAGGTCTGTTGTGTCTCTTGGCGTAGATTGCTAATTATGATTTATATAGATGTGAATATTCCAGTTACAGGACACGGGCCAAATATTTCGGCTCGCTCTTTACTAATACATGACTCACAGAAGTCAGATTTTGTAAGCGATTTATGCATTATATATATATATATATATATATATATATATATATATAGAGAGAGAGAGAGAGAGAGAGAGAGAGAGAGAGAGAAAGAGTGATTCATGTATTTATTCATGTATAATGCCCCAATGGGCATCTCATTATAATATACTGTCTTATCAACATTTATAAATCTTATTCGAGTTGACCATCGCCTCATCACACGTCAGCTTACTTTACTGTATATTTGATAACTTGGATTCTGTTGAAGATTTCCATGGAGAGTTCCCAAACTGACCACTTGATCCATCTTTTATGCCATTTCCTCGAAATTTGTCAATTACTATTTTCAAAGCTGTTGATGCAACTTTTATCCTTCAGATATTCAGGCAATTTATTCCAATTGCTTAAATCATCCGCACCCACTAATAATTCTGTGTCCAAAATAATCTTCCAAATTCAGTATAGTGCTTTTGATGCCCATAACTGAAAGAACGGTGTATATATATATATATATATATATATATATGTGTGTGTGTGTGTGTGTGTGTGTGTGTGTAGAGAGACAGACAGACAGACAGACAGAGGGGGGAGAGAGAGGGGATAGATAGATAAATGCAATCCTCTGTGTATGTTGGGATCAGAGACGGCAGACAGAAGTGGTATGATCGTAAATTGTCCTGATTTCAAGTCAAGATATATTCTTAATAGAAATTGGCATCTGAAATTGAACTGTCAATGTTAATGTTTTAGTATCTTGGACGGACGTGGATTGAAATTGTATAATACGTTATGTCCTGTTAGGTTGAGTGACTTCAGCTTGAAGTAAGGAACTTGCGAAATTTCTCTCACGATTTAAATTCTTTTGTTTTGTATCAGTATCAAAAGTAATAGTCAAACTCCTACTATTGTGTTTTGAATTTATTTTTGTATGTAACAACGATGACGAGTGACAGTAGCCAGACTAAAAACCAGTGACGTCATGACCAAATAACAGTGACACGGTGGCATAAACAAAATCCCGATGACGAGTTCACTTTCACTTCAAAAGCCGAACTCAGGTCAACTTGTTTTACCTAATTCCATTCATAGGAACTACGAGATGAAATGGAACACGTAATTAGGGAATAATATTGAATGGGGGAATGAATTCTGACTTGTTTATTTTTAAGATTTAAATGAAGCAGCGGTGTTTGACCCTAGCACAGCCGGGCTTGTTCAAAACTTTTGTTCGTTATACATAGACATGAAAACAGCGTTGTGTTACACTATTCCAAACACACTCTTTCTTTCTCTGTCTCCTCCACTCCCCTCTCTCTCTTTCTCTCTCTCTCTCTCTCTCTCATTTTATCTGATTCTGCAAAAAATCACTCATTTATGGTCCGAAGAATTGTGTGTGTGTGTGTGTACAGGGGTGACTCTTGAATTGATATGTCAATTACAAATGTTCCCATAAGTAACTGCATCATCATCATCATCATCATCACCCCACCCATTATCAGGTAACCGCCAACCCTAAGTGTCAACATCAATATATTCGATATCAACGTTGTTTTCTTCAGTTTCTAAGTTGTACTGGCTGGCTATATATCGGTCATGCATACAGGATTCACCAATAGAGCTGAAGGGCTGAGAATTCCAACAATTACTCATTATGAATAGAAAAAAAAAGTCTTTTGTTTTGAATTGGTTGTAATCCTCTTTCCCACTTCCCCCCGAAAGGTTTTTTAGTTTATACAGAATTGGTTCCTTAGTTAGTGTCCGGCAGCTTAAACACTGTTTTTTGGAAGTTTTAGACTTCTTAGTAATTCAACAAAAGACGGGAAAAGTAACTTATTCATCGATCATTCCCTTGTTCCAATGTTGCAATTGATCACTGAAGACCCTTTTTTTTGTTATCGTTTCTAAAATTATTCTTCTTTTCTTCTTTCTATTTTCAACCCTTACTGTTCATCCTAGAAAACAGGAATTTTTTCAAACATACTTCCCTCAATGGATAGAGGGTGGGGGTAAGGTACTATTTCCTCAATGTGGCCTGGTGGCTGAAATAGTTGCGTTCAGAGTGGAGTTTGACCCTGAAACGGCCAGTCTTGTTGTTGTTGTTGTGATTATTATCACCATTATTATTCACACAAGAATTCTATGATCAAATTGATTAGTTAAACAAACCTTCTAAACGTTCCAACACCTTCATCGCTAGCCTTGCCATCCTCCTAAACTGTGTATCGGTCTTAACGAAGGTTACAATTGTTTAACGGATTCCTGTTTGTTTTATTCCTTTGAATGGGCCTCCAGGACTCTACCCAGTATCATCATCATCATCATCATCATTATTATTATCATCATTATTATTATTATTATTATTGCTGTTGTTCTATTGTGATTATTATTTTTTTATCGTTTATTTTTATTTCTGTTATTTGAAGCGTTTTCTCTTCTCTCTTGCTTTTCATCGACATGTGAGCATGTTCTGAAAATATTATGGGTTATTATTGCTAATGGGTTTCCGGCTTGATATTTTGGTAACGGCATAAAACAGAACAAAAAACAGAAAAAAATCAATTTTGCCAAACAGACAAATGTACAACCCGATTGCATCACTCTCCTCCTCCTCCTCCTCCTCCTCCTCCTCTTCCTCCTCCTTCTCCTCCAACACTCTCCTCCTCCTCCTCTTCTCCCACCCTCTTCTCCCACTCTCTCCTCTTCTTTTCTCTCCCTCCTCCTACATCCAACCCTCGAAACGGAAATAAAAATGATTCAAAAAAGAAAGAAAAAAAAAAATTCTGTTCATGCATAACCTTATTCTTATTTTGTCGTCACGAAAAATAACATTTCGAAAATGATAATTTGTTGTTAGAATAGTATTTTCAACTTTGGAATTATGGGGCTAGAGTTTTCAGATATTTGAAAACTATCATATTAAAATTAATTCATTTCCTGTTTTATAAATAATTCTGCTTTTATTGTCGTCATTATAATCGTCATTTCCTGAAGCTTTAATTATTTGTTCATTCTCTCATTACTTCCATTGTCGATATAACATTACTAGTAGTTTCTACGAAGGATGAACTCTTGGGAATTCCATGGTGTTTCAGTTCCTTCTTGTCTTTTTCTTTTTTTTGTTGCTAATTAGGGATGTAACAAAAATACTTCATATAATTTGATAGTTAGGATAGCCATTTCCAATTCTCAAAAAAAGAGGGCACTCTAGACCAGCGGTTCCCTAACTGGAATCCTCAAAGGTATTGCTGGGGTCCATGATAGACCTTTCAAGGTAAATCATATGTTGTTTTTTCCACTCAGACTCCCCCTCCGGAAAGGTGGACAGTCTAACGTCTGATTTGAGGTTGCACTGGGCGAAAGACGGAGTGTTCAAATGTTAGACTGTCCGGAAAGGAGCAAAACTGGATTATCCGTTTGAATCTCCAAGTCCCGGAGGATTTAATATTGATAAAACCCTAATTGTTTGCACAGTTCCCAGTGGATCACCCCACCTAACCATGCCTTCATTTGTATTATTTCTGAGTCAACTTGCTGCATTATATGACCAACTCTTTCATTTTCATCTCCACAAATTCAGCATTTTCTATTTTCTTCGTCCTGTCTATCTCTGCCTTTATATAATTGGTTCTTATTGCGTTAGTCTGTTTCAGTTTCGCTCTTCATGTGTCCTTTTCGTGACCAGCAGTATTAGTGGCTGTTGTATCTTTTACAGTGTTTTTTTTTCTATAAGAAATCATAGAAGATGCAGCATATTTTCCATTTGTTTCTCACATTATCGGTTATCAAGCCAGTGACAATAGAAAATGTTGATCCCTTAAATTACAAAATGTTTGTTTTAGAAATGAAATTATTCTATAAATAAATTCTCAACCTTCTTGGTAAATATTCAAGACGCAAGTCATTCAGGAGAACTTAACCCTTCATTACTTAGAATTCAAACCAGAGATGGGAATCGGAGATATGCAAAGTACGACGTATACCTACTTCTCAATTTCCAGGGGTATTTTATCCGTTCAATATCTACGAATCAGAGACATTAACGTATAATAATTCCCCAAACCCAGGCTTTGTCGTCAGTCTTTTTATGTTCGTCGTTGGACATAGACCTTCCCCAGGATTCACCACACCCCTCCACCTTGAGCGTCGCAGAGCCAGTACTTTCTGAATTTGCCTAGTTTGTCTCTCAATCTTGTATTCTGCCAGCGTCGGTTCTGAATGTGATCTCTGGGGATCCATGTTGTGAGTCGTGATGTCTGTCGATTGTTTACCATTCTTGCAACTTGACCAGCCCACTGTCATTTGAGCATCGTAATGGTTTCTATGATGTCTCGGACTCCTGTTTTTTTTTCCTAATGTATTGAGCGGTCTTGAGATCTCCCCATGTGATGTTGAACATAATTCTCACTTGTGCACGTTGCATGCTTCTCAGTTTCTATCTCTGAATCAAACACTTGCCGACTTTCTGTCTCCGATTCTGCATTCCAGCTGAGTGTTTGCCAAGAATCGGTGGCCTCAAACACCACGCCTTTAGCATTTTAATCTTACAAAATGTAGGGCGGGCCTTGACAGGAAGTAGATATAATTGTTTGACATTTTGAAATCCATTATGAAATATGTAGTTTTACTGCGTTGGCCTTATGACAATGTCATTTAGAGGTCTGACTGAATGCTTGTTCTCATAAACTTGGGTCAGTCCGCCCGCAGTAAATCAATGAAAGGAAAATGAAACTGTATAACGTGTTCATGTTTTAGCTGAATGATTTGAACGCCTGATTTTAACGGGTATATCTTTTCTTGACATTCGCATTGGAATAGTGGCAATATGTATCCCTGTATCCATCTTACCATCCTCAAATACTTCTATCTCACAAAACTGACCTTATCCTTATTTAAGCTCGTAGTCTCTCTCTCTCCCTCTTCCCCTTCTCTCTCTCTCTCTCTCTCTCTCTCTCTCTCTCTCTCTCTCTCAAAGCATGCGTCTTTATATATGTGAATAGGGACGTAAAACGCATACTGTACCTTTTATAAATGCTTCTATGTAACACTAGTAACCTATTATTGTGTGTGTGTGTGTGCGTGTGTGTGTGTGTGCGTGTGTGTGTGTGTGTGTAATGACAAACGTAGCGCTTAATCTATCTTATCGTCATGGCCAGATTGAAGCTGCGTGATGCCCTAAGCACTGCCCCCCAGATGGTGCCCTCACAGATGGTGCCCCCACAGATGGTGCCCCCCACCTCGACCCTCACATGGCTGAACTTTTCAAAAATTGAAACGTTTGCGAGGGATTAAAGTTTATTTTCACTTGAACTTCATCGGAATACGTAAGAAGAAAAAAAAACGAGGAATTTTCCCCACAAAGATATATCACTTAACTAAACCAGATCTCTGCCTATGGAACTCGTGCTTGCAAAACGACCAGTTTTCTTCAATTGTATTTGTATGGACGATCGGATCGTTTAAGTATCTGAATTTAAGAGAGAAAAAATGAATTTTGAATTTAAACTTTCACATTAAACAATTTGAACAATTTCAAAATGCTTAACGCGGGGAAAGTGCAAGAAACCCGTGGTGTCCCCGCCTCTTCCGATGCTCAAGGCACGTGCTTATTTCACTTGATGGTTAATCTTGGGCTGCTTACCCTCTTTGATGACCTCTACTTCATCATCGTCATCATCATCATCAGCAGCAGCAGCAGCAGTCTTTCAACATCTGTCGTTTGACATAGATCTTCCCCAGGATTCGCCTAACTTCTCTGTCGTTGGCGTCGTGGAGCCAATACTTTTTGAATTTATCTAGCTCGTCTCTCCATCTAATTCTCTGCCGGCCTCAGTTGTGCATGTGATCTCTGAGGGATCCAACTCGTGAGTCACAATATCCATCGGTTGTCCGCCATTCTTGCAACATGGCCAGCCCACTGCCATTTGAGATTTCTATAGGATTCTATGATGTCCCTGACTCTTGTCTTTTCCTGGATGTACTGTACTGTCTTGTGGTCTCTCCACGTGTGGCCTATCATGATTCTTTCTTGTGCATGCTGTATGTTTCTCATTTTACAGATCTGTCCTAATTTTATTTCCTTCCAGCAAAATTAACGCTTAAAAAGTTGACTTGGATGGTTTAACCATAAAATTTTGACATTTCTAATCTGAAATTATTTGGACACGTTTTGCATTGAAAAGTCTTCTCATTGGCCCATACTCAGAGCAACCGTTACGGACAGAATAAGGGCTGTTAATAGTGTACTGTTTGGCTAGTCGCCCTTTGAGCACATCACCCCCCACCCAAAGCAAGTGATGTGGCTGGGTCTTTTGGTACCGAGGACCCAGTAGGAACGGCTGATATCCAACGACGGACGTTGAAAGACTGATGATGATGATATCTATAATGAAACGTACAAAGAATCCTTTGTTCTTCTTGCTGTCCTTATTTGCATCTATTAAACAACAGTGACCATCTAATATCGTTTCTTATATATATATATATATATATATATATATAATATATATATATATATATATATATATATATATATATATATATATATATATATATTTACGTATGTGCTTTGACGTCCGCCTGCTACTTTGTCCATTCTTAACGTCCTTGGGCGTTTTACTCGTAATACTGACCTTCTCTTGGCCTCGTTTCTTACTTTCTTATCTTACCATGTCAACGCTCCTCGCGAAAAGGCCATTACAAAATTCCCAACAACCAAAAACTGTCAGACTATTAAAGACCCAATGAATAATGTGTGAACTTTTATCTGTTGAAAGTTATGAAAGCAATCTTAAAAGCCGCCTCAGTCTGGAAATACCAATTTCATAATGAGAATCTGACGACCACAATCAATTGTGTCGTTGCCAAACTACTATTGTTTCTTCTCGATCTTTACGTTATCAGTGAGAATCGTTTTAGGTGCGGGGGTGGTATCTTTATAGTATAGTGTGATTTACCTATTGACGTCTCCATTGATAAATCACTTTTGAAGAAAATCGGTCTCGTCCAGACATGATTGATCTAGTAATACTGCGATAGCTTTAAGAGCGCGGGTTTGATTAGTGTGGGGTTTGATGTAGTACGGTCAAGGTATTGCCGTTCAAATCTATGTAACTAAGTCTTAAAAACAAATTGAATTATGAACAGTGCTGTTTTGTAGAGAACGGAAGATTTGGAAACGAATTAAACGCACTGATCAAGATATATCTGTATTTAACAGGTAGCGATTTCGAACTTCATTCAAATATATTTCTATTATAATATCTCTACATTGTCTTTCGCGAGTTCTATCAACATTAATCCGCGATTTGCCGAGTGGTGAGTGGTGTATTGTAATATGCTATGCATTGTAGGAACGTATATATATATATATATATATTATATGTATATATATGTGTGTATATATATATATATATATATATATATATATATATATGTTCCTACCATGCACGGCATATTGTAAGAAGATCTCAAGTGGACATAAACAGCAAGAAGACAGTAAATAAATCTTCAGAAATTGAATCCGAATCTCTATCAAACTTCTTGCTTCAATTTCAGTCATGCCCCGGGCGACAGGCACAAATTTCCTTATTTTCAAAAAGAAATGTTTCTTATTGCTTTTCAATTGCTTCATCTTCGGGATTTGTCTCCCTTCCTGTCTCTTTTAGAGCAGTACTTCTTCGTTATTTGTTAGTTTTATATTTTTGTGACTTGGCGTCTTGATTGGGTTAATTGTTATGCAGCCAAATAGTTGTTTTGGTTGATGGACTTTCCACATCTGTTTGCTCTGATAGTACAGTGATTAGTAGTACGTCCCTAACACAGAAGGTCCTGGGTTCGATTCCTGGTAGGAGCGAAGCGTAGAAAAAAATGTTTAACAAGAAAAATTCCCTCAGCAACTAACCGAGTGCACTTTTAACTGTGTGATTAGGTTAGAAGTATTCCCCCTGTGGACTTACATTCTGCCAAGGGGGTCGCCGTGAAAACTTGTTAGAATCAAGTCCTGGTTTCAACCTTGCAAGGATCACTGAGCTGACGTGTGCAAGAAAACTGTCGTTTATGCACCAATGAGAGTTATCTATAAGAGGACGGGCGCTCTACTTAATTCCCCATCTACCATCTCTTGACCTATGAAGACAATGTTCAAGCGTCGGAGAAAGACACTGGCTATCTCGATGTCAATAGATAAACTAAGCTTATTCTAACAGAATAGGCTGATGATTTCAAATTTGGGAATAACTAGAATAATGTAAATCAATTAACTATTGACTATTGCAATATCTTTGTTGTACAAAGCAAAGCATTCAGAGGTCGCTGTTGTGATGGAATTAGTACAATTCAGCGACGTTGATTTATTGACACGAAGATAACAGAAGAGGGACTATCAATTAATTATTCATTGTCTTTCATTTGACTGCAGCCATCTTTTATATCCATCAGATAACGCATTGGGAGGCGGTATTCTGCGGGCATTTCTTTCATCAGCACCCGATTGCGCTGCTATCAGAGCTGGATTAGATTTAATCAAGATCTGAGGCACAGTCCAACTTGGAGCCTCCCCTACTCAAATATTTATATATAACAAGCCAAAACGTCAATGTAACTAAACGGTTCCTTTTTATAATTTTTTTTAGGTCGTGACTCCCTCAAAGTTCGTTAAATCCAGCCGTGGCCCCTTAGAGTCTGGGGTATCAATATCCAGCTGACATGCGATCGTTTATATACAATCGAATTTGAAGTCGTTAGAAAATATTATAGTTGAATTTTGATAAGGCTTCTTTTTGTGAATGAATTCCTTTAAAATTAATTGTATGACACCTCTCAACCATATTTATTCATCTCGAGATTGTAACCAAGTGAAAATACTAACAATATCTTTCTGGTCATTCGTAGCGACGCACAGGTGTATATGTGAAGGCCACATATTAAACCGACACCGGGTCCCATTTGCCCTTGTGGGAAGACAAATAAATATATGCTAACATGTCTTCCAGAGAGTTAGGTTTGATTATCAGCTGTCACCATTTCTCCATCTTTTGTAACATGAATATAACCTACCATAGGGCTATGTTTAGCATACAAGTCTTGTCTGGCATTATTAGTGAGTTCGATCTCCACGGGCTGCTTCCAGAAATTTTGTTAAAGCTGGATTTGTATATTAGATGTCAGCCCTCGGATCAGACACACCTTCGTGGCTTTCAAAACGATCTCAACAAATCGAGCTGCGACTAGCGAGGATCTGCAGCACAGAATATAATTGATTTGGACCGGATCAATTCTGGATCAATTCTGGATCAATTCTTGGATTACTGAAATCATGCTGATAAGAATGATTATCGCTGGCGCCAGAGGTGCGTATTCGAGCCCTGGTTTAAACCAGGATTATCAAAGCAGACCTACTCCACTTGGAAGAATGAGACAATACAATCTCTCTCCTATCACTTGACCTTATGTCAGACTTACTGAAGTTTACTGAATATCAATCAATAACCGATTCTAATTGATATCTTATCGATTTAGAAATGCATCGATGTAAAAAATATAACGATATAAAATTAAAAAGGCCCCAATCACATGGGTAGAAAGGGGCGGATCCAGGATTTTGAACAGGGAGGGTCCAATTTTTTTCTGTCTGACTAGATAATAGATATAATATTTTTTTGTTTTGTTTTCAAGACCAATTTAAGTTAACTTGAGATAATTTATTTTTTTATTCATGAAATGTCTTCATTTAGGTATTTTGATAATGTTTTCAATTGATTATTGATTTACCCAACCAAGGAAGGGTCCAGACTTTCTGGAATCTCCCCATTGGATCAGCGCTTGTAGAAATATCAGGCCAGTCATGGATCTTAAAATGTTTGCAATTCTCCTCCTTTTCGGTTATCTTCATTTTCCATCCAGTTTCTTCTCCTTGATCATTCATTCTTAAGGACCAATAAGAAGTAAAATGTCTGCTCCCAGAGGACTCATTCTCCAAGAAGACTTAGTGCCATATAACATGAAAATTGGATAATGTTTAAATATCTTCTCTGTGATATCGATGAGCTGTCATAACGATAAATGAGACAAGAAAGTCATCGTCATGGTGAGTGTGTGGGGACGAGTTATAAAGGAAAAAGAATAGTATTTGGTAATGTTAGTCATATTGGTAGACGTGGGCTCAAAAGGAGAACTACCTCCTTATACCGTGTCAATCAGTCCTGAGAAGTATAAAAGTAAGGCAGTTTATATTTTATACCACTCTAGTTATTATTCCCTCTCCTTTTATATCTGTAAAATACGAACACGTTATCAATATGTTTATAATTATCTGTATTTATCTCTTCTCTTTTTCTCTGTGTGTGTGTGTGTGTGTGTGTGTGTGTGTGTGTGTGTGTGTGTGTACTGACAGTGGGGATGGCAACTTTTTTATACTACCACCAGGGAAGGTAAAGTAGTTATAAAGTGGTTTGATCAAGTGTTCCCCGACCCGTTCTCTTTTTCAACAACCTTCGTGACGCGTCAGTAACGGAGCGGGGGTGGGGGCATATATGTCAAGATATCTAGTAACGCAGAGAGTAGAAGATTTATGCACTTTTCAAAGCGGGGCCTTAGTGAAAGCGCAACCGGTTCACGAGATATGCAAAATAGCAGGGTATATTCTGGACACACTTTGCGTTGACATGGACACTTATACGAACACAGGGCCCCTTGGAGGGTACAGTTGGTGCATTGTTCCGGACCCGGGGGTCAAAGGGGACCAAGCGAGTTGAAGGGGAAGGCTTGGGCATTGAACTTCTAAATTAATACGATTGGTCCATCAAAAAATGAGTTGAGTATCGTTTACCAGCGAGTTCATATAGTGTGGTAAGCTAAAAGGGTTACAGCAAAATAATAGATAGCCGAGGGTAAACTGAGTGGCTCAAAGATGAGGGTGTCTATGCATTGTGTACGTGAGGGCCCCGAAAACAGCTTTGCACCTCCTCATGAAATTCCTCTAGGAAGCCTTGTACGCACACACACACACATACACACACACACACACACATACACACACACACACACACACATACACACATGACCATGCATGTGTATGTATATTGGTACATATTCGGATGGGTAGATTCGTATCTACTCCCCCACCCCTTACGTGAGCAAGATGTGACACAAGATCGGTTGAATGTGGGGTCCCGTATACGGGAAGTTTAAAAATTGCTCCAGTCCCTCGAATTGGTGTGGCGAAAGGATAGATTCTCTAAAGTCAGAGGAAACAGAGATGGGTTTTTTTTCTGTGTAGGTGGGCGATTATTGGCAGAAATAGTGGCCACGCCAGTTATAGCAGTCACAGCGTAATGATTAGAAAAAAAAATGATGGTTGTTCATTTATGATTCATAACTTTATAGGTCGCGTCAGTGTCAAAGGTTTAATCACTTCTAAAACGATTCTCCACGCATTGCCTGAATGAATGAAATACGAAACGAGGTTGTTGTAAGCCGGATTTCGTCTTTCCGCGCTGTGCACGATCGGTTGGTATGGATCAGAGGCAGAGAGGTGGGTTCTTGTGGAAGGCGTTGGAACCAGAGAAAATCAAGTCTCGTTGCATGGTAACAGTTCCTATGACCTTTCTCTCACTCCCCGCTACAGTCCTGAACTGTGAAGTCCGATTTAGTTCTTAACTTCCTATAGATCTTGTGTTATCGCTCTGATTTTGAGCCAGATCACTGACTGCATGTACTTTAGATATTTATTTCTTTCCGGTGCTTGAGTATGGGTGAAGAATAGACTTACATAAAAATGAAGGTCCGCATTTTTTTTTTCTTTTTTTTTTGGATAACGTTTTTCTTTTCTGCTTTTGAACTAAAAAAACTGATCACAAATACGGCACTGATTGATCAACAAATATATTTGTAAGACAGAAGCCAAAAAAGTAATAATCCTACGAATATTTCTATTTGATACTTGAATATATATATATATACATATATATATATATATATATATATATATATATATAGAGAGAGAGAGAGAGAGAGAGAGAGAGAGATGGAGTCTACGAAGATTTATAGCTTTAAAAACTGAACATTGAAACACTTATTAAAAATAATTCCATATATATATATATGTGTATATATATATATATATGTGTGTGTGTGTGTGTGTGTGTTGGAACAAAAATAGTTGCAGTTCATCAACATCAACTTAGAAGCAGTATATCCCCGCTCAGGATTATAGTTATTCTTGTCGAGATGTATATGTATGTGTGCATGTTTGCGCACATATTTCCTGTGTAGTTTAGTCTGGCTCAAGACAACCATAATGGAATTCTGAGGATAAAAACTCACTGTCAATAGCCATTGAAACTTAATCGTTCATTATTATACTTTGAAAGATTCTCTGTGTGTTTGAAAATTGAGTTCATAATATCAGTTCTATCTTTGTTGCGTGATTTAGTATACTGACCCAGTTGAATATGTTTGAATACTGAATTCACCAACATTTGTTGTTTGGAAGTCATTTAAGTGTTAATATAAAGCCATTCTATAAAAAAAAAAAGTCAAATAGATCTCAAATCAGTTCTGCTAAATTGAACGATCATAGCCACCAAAACTGGCAGAAAGTTCTATATGCATATGTGTGTGTGTGTTTGTTTAAGTGTTCTTATGTTCCAGTGGTACTGGCCATACCTTTTTATCTACAGACTAGAAAATCGGCATCAGAACTCCACTAGATCCCTTCGGAAAATGACCGTTTTTTTTACCTTTTTGGGGCTTTGTTTAGACGGGTTTATAATAAACATCTTGCTGCTACAGAATCTTGATGTTTATAAGTGTTTTTCTTTACTCTCCTTTAGACGTTTTCTCGAGGAAAAAGTTAATGATGTCATAAATAGAATTTATTCTGACCATATTTATTCTTCGATGGAATTCTGACGCTGCGTTTGTTCAATTATTGACTGTAATGGCGACTTATTATACAAGTCGACAAGTGTTTCATTTTCTGGTTTGTGTAAATATTGAGCAACTTTCTGCTGTAACTTAGAAGTTTTCATCGAGACAAGAACAAAATGGAAGTTGGAAAATGAAAGAAAATAGTTTTAATGGAAGAAACAACAAAAAAATTGGTATAACAAAAGAACTGAATCCAAAGATTAAAAGAAAATAAAAGATTTAAAGAACAGTGATTGGCGCCATTTATGTTTCCGGGATCAATCTTTTTGAGCCATGTCCGAACTAAAATGAATTTGTGGCTCAGACATTGGCCGATATTGATTTCATTTTCCTGCTAGTGGAACTTGTACAAATACAGCTGGTTCTGACCAAGGGGCAGGAGCAGACATTAATTGAAAACAACAATAATAAAATAATAATTCATCGTACATACATATATACGTATGAATAATGGATCATTATATTGCTATGAATACAAGCAAAAATCGTACGAGATAGGCTTACTAATATTCATACTGAGATATTATAGTAAATATATACCTGAAATGCATGAAGCTGTTACTGTCTTTCAAAATATCTATGCAGCTATATATTGACGCAAAAAGAAATGAACTCTAGTATATCGAAATGCTTTTTATATAAATGGTTGTTGAAAATATTATGATTTCTGTATGAATAAACGAACGTACATTTCTTTCTATCTGAAACCTGCGACCAAAACTGTCACTGTTGGTTTTTCCAGTTTTTAAGTGGGTCTTGCTGTGTATGTGTAATGCATACAGGCTGCACCAAGGGGGGTAGAAGGCTGAAATTTTAAACCTTTACCCCTTATGATACCTAGAAAAAACTTTCTTTTACTATTTGATAATTTCCCCCAAACAGGTTCAATTTACAATGTAGGTTTATGCAAAATAGATCCTTTAGTATTGCATCTAGGAGCATCGCATTTGTTTTTTGATAAATACAGATCTTTTTAGTGATCTCTGCCCATGAGAATGCGAGAGAAGTAACTTATTCATTGATCCCCCGTTTTTTTCTATTTCTTATAATTGATCATCCCTAACAACGCATGCTGCCAAATGACAGTCATGTGACAGTCTCTATTGAGTGACTAACCGGACCTGTTTATGCAGATATTTTGCTTAACGAATGTTCAGGCATGTTTAATGTTGTGTGTGATATATATATATATATATATATATATATATATATAAATATATGTGTGTAGAGAAAGAGGGTGAGAGAGAATATATAAATGGGTTTAATCAAAGATCTGTAAGTATTCTCATGCTTTTTGAAAATATATACAATATCTCTTATTATGCACGGTGCTTTGATTTATTTATTATTTATATAATCCTGTTCAACCAAGCATATTCCCTGAATGGATGTGTTTTCAATTTTTCCTCAGATGTTGGGTAATAGACTCTGCATCCAATAACGAATGAACCAAAAACGAAGAATACAAAACTGATGTACAAATATAAAAAGAAATAAAAAAGAACTGATCACATCTATTCAAAGCTGCCCTCCTACGCTTACTGAGGGCTGGAACCACCCACCCTTAGCTATCACCATTCATTCCTTTCTGCTCACCATACCCAAAATATTAATACAGTCCATTGTGGGCTTTGCAATTTGCAGTAAGAAGAAAATCTACCCATGTAGACTTACTAGTATCCTCTCATCTAGATTTCAAAGTACATATATCTGTATATATTATTTGTGTATGTGTGTATATGTATATATATATATATATATATATATATATATATATATGTATATATGCATACACACACACACACACACACATACACACACACACACACATATATATATATATATATATACATATATATATATAAATATATATATATATATATATATATATATATATATATATATATATATGTATGTATATATATATATATATATATATATATATATATATGTATATATATATATATATGTACTATTAGGGAATGGATATTTAATCAAATAGAAATTATTATAAATGCATTATATTTCTTTGAAATTTTATTTGAAATGACTTCCCATCATTGCACAGTGAGTTTGGCCTGGACATCATAAATTGAATAAACAATTGAAGAAAAATGGCCTACTGCTGGAATCAAACATGCCACTGATAAGTATGTGTATATGTATGTTTATATACTTAGATATATTTGTGTATATGCATATGCATATAAGTGAGTATGTATTACACATGCACATATGCTCACACATACGCACACACACACACAAAGATATACATACATACATACATATGTACATACATACATACATACATACATATATATATATATATATATATATATATATATATATATATATATATATATATATATGTTGAGGAAAAGTTATGATATAAAAGTCTATGCACAGTGAATCTCTGATTAATCTTTAGTCAATATAGTTCATAATTTATCCATATATTATCGTACAGGTGCATAAATACTAACGCACACATATGTATAAATATATTTATTTTTTTATATGTATATACACACAGACTTGTGAATATATTTATACATAAGTTGTTCATTTACTACAAAATTGTAAAAACTATCAATTCATTTGCACATATATATATGTATATATACATATATATACATATATATATATATATGTATATATATATATATACATATATATATGTATGTATATATATATATATATATATATATATATATATATATATATATATATATATATATATATATATTTATCTATGCTGGTACAGCTCAATATTGTAAATTTTAGAATTGAGCAAAAATAGATGAATATTTACAATTTTGTTGTTACCGATCAGTTTCACACAGCCATTGTGATCGACAGATTTCTTCTTCTTTTTTTTATACACACATCTCATGTTTCAAGATCAGTGGTTAGTAAGTTGGTCTTGTGAACCAATTCTATTGTTGCATGCTTGATCCTCACTGAGACCCCCCCCAATGTACCTAAGTGCTTGACTTTAGACTTATGCAAATTTGGGAAATATTTATACACTCAAATACACACACACATACCTTGCATAAATGAATCACCATACCCTGTCCATGAACCAGAACTGATCATCTGGAAAAATAACTGAAATCATTTCAAACAAAGTTTTTATCTGAATTCACCCCCCCCCCCAAAAAAAATTTTTTAGATTTGGGCATTTTTTGTCCAAATAGACCAAACAGACCTCACAAAGAACATTTTCTGAAAACCCCCCCAAAAAGTTTTTAGATAATGTCTTGGTGTGTACTCCTGCAGATCTTCAAGGTTGTAGCCCAAAATGTAACCTGAAGTGCCCAGAGACAGACTCACAGATGAGTAAAGAGAGAAGAATCTGTAGCCCACTCAGCTGGTTGGTTAGTTGGTTGGACTGTTCGTCAGCTATGGGGATTTGATATACACATACGTATTTTTTGAGGAAATGCTCTGATTCCCGGTTCAATATTTGAAAGAAAACCCGGGACTCCTCATCTTTATTCTGCATTTTAAATGAAGAATTTCTTTATCAAACGATATTCCTCTTCCTGTAGCTCTGACAGGAAGTGTCTTCCATTGCTATGGTGACACGTTCCAATTGTCACTCTTAAGGCCACATGAACATTGCACAATCCTATGTTTCTCTTCTTGAAGAGAAAAAAAATTCCTCAAGAACGCCTGTGGCACTATTCATAGTTTCTCTAGAAATGGTCATTCCAGAGATAGAAGATTTTGTCCATCCAAAACAATACAATATTAATCTTAAGTGCATATTGTGATCTTCCGAGCTCACTCTTCTATTTTTTGTGCATGCATACTTTTTATGTTTCTTTTCCATTTTCTCTATTCCCTTGCTCTCCGTTTGTATTTCCCGATTGTCCTTATGGAATCAGTTCGCTTGATGCAATGGCAATGGACAAAAATAAAGTATTGCATCCACAAACGTCATCGGCAGATCTTAGTGATGGCCGAATGAGGATAGGAAGCGTGCCTACCTGTCTATACTTGTCAATCTTGATTGCTCAACTGCAGTATGGCACTCAGCTCCAAATGTTTTCCATTGCTGAGTTCAAAATAACATTAATATATAAGTAAAAAAAAATCTTACATCACTTTGTTTCACATATCCCAGTAATTAAAATGCGTAACTGCTACCACCTGAAAAAATGATGTCGTGATAACACAGGGACTTTATTAAGAGAGTGGAGAAAAAAAGATAGATGGGCTTGCCTGCTCGATCTTTGAATCACATTTTAAAAGAGCTTGTAAAAAGAGAGATTGGCTTGCCTGCTCAATGTTTGGAGGTTTATACATTGATAAGAGAGAAAGGTAGGAAGAAAGAAAGAAAGAAAATGAGAAAGCATGGTGGAATAAAGCAGACTTTTCAACATTAGTTTTGTATATTTGTTTACTTTATATACATGATGTATTTGTGTAAGTAATAAATAAAGCATTAAAATGTCATGTTGATCTTATCCTTGATAGTCGTTTCTAATTAAACCTTGGAATTTCTGCAGGTTATTGTTAGTTTATAATTACATTTACAAAACCCAACTGTTGAAGGAAAGGAACTTCTTTTCAAACTTCTGCATAGAATTTTCCAATCTGTCAATGAAGCTAAATGTCTGAAGATACATTTACTCCTAATTATGCCTCATAAAAAAATTATTGTTTTTTGAAAATTTCCCTCCATCCCTAATAGGTTTTCAGTTGTGAGGTCTGTTTACAATGTAAGCTCATGCTAAATTGATTCCTTGGTTTGTGTCCATTGTTTTTTTTTAAATCAAGACTTTTTTCAGTGATCATTTCCCAATTGGTCGAGAGAAACAACTTATCTATTGATCACCTTTTTTTCCATTTTTTTAATTGATTAGCTCCAACATACAGCTAAAAGACCTTGGTCATGTGATGATTTCTATTGAGTGATTAACCAGACCTGTTTTTCATTCTATTCGCTGAAGAGTTCCACTGTCTCCTGGAATAGTTAGAAGTGTTTCATGAATTCGAGAGTGAAAATCAATTCTATACATAAGGTCTTAGTCTGAAATGATTTGAAGGCCATTCTCACAATAAAGTTTTGTTTGGGGGGGGAGGGGGCGAGGGGGACTGATGTTTGTGAGATGACTACTTATTAGTCCCAAGCATTATTTTCAACTACCATCAGGGCTAATCCCTAAAAAACACTGGTAGGAATGAAGACTTTGCAACCAGCTTTCTTTTCTTTTTGTTTTTTTGATTATACTTGATGATCCTTGTCAGCAGATTATAACTTAAGGTACTTAACAATGCACTTGTTAAAAATAAACAAAGGTGTCATCTTTCTTAGATTTAATCCAACCCATTCTTAAGCACCAGAAGGATTAATTTTTTTAGGGTCACACAAACTTTTCAAGCTTATTGAACAGTATTTTTCTCTTAATCAGCAATTCAGAATCAAAGCTCTTTGTGTTTGTTCACCTTATATTCACACACACACACACACACACACACACACGCTCATCTATATACGTATAGGTGAATACCAAATGAGTATCATAGATTTCATTCACACATAAATGCAATGACTATTTGGGGAATAGATGTTTTAGTAGTACCATACCATGTCAGCTGAATTATTCTGCCATGAAAATCAGAATTAGAAATTCTTGGCTGAAATACTGACCATAGGTGCTGCTTAAGTTATCAGACAAATAGATAGATAGATAGATAGATAGATAGATAGATATAGCTGGACAAATAGATTGATAGATGTGACTAGAATGAGATAGATACATAGACATACAAAAGAAAAGTAAAACTTATGGGCTTATTTTTGTTTAGCCTGATACATAAACTTGAAATGTGTGTGTGTGTGTGTGTATATGTGCATGTGATCGTGGAGATAGTTGACCTGCTTATTTGAACCTGTTATTTCAATGAGCAAGGGTAAAAAAAATCCTTTTCCTGTTTGGCTTTTCCACTCTGAGGATGCTAACCTGCTAAAAAAATGATGAACACTTTGGTGCCCGGGCTCTTCCAGTCTCAAATAATTATAATTTTTTTTCAAATTTAGTAAAAAAGAAAAATACAAATATAAGTAAGCTTAATAGTTATAGAAGTAATAGTAACAATTTTTACAAAAATACTAATAATAAGAAGAAATAAGATGATGATAATGATAAAATTATTAAGTAATAGAAAAATTATAGTAAAAATTCCAAAAATAGGAATGAAAAAGCAAACATTACAAAACTGTGGACCTACAAAAACTTGAAGCAACTTTTTTTTGCAAGTTTTTTCTAGCATGATTATACCTTCCCTCGTGGGATCAGTTCCCTATAAACAAGTCAAGTGTTATATAAATATCTAGGTTTATTTTCTCTTGTGTTTGAATCAGACTGAAAAGCCAAGGCCAGACTGATTTCTACACACTGAGCAATAATTTCATTCACACACAGTTAAACAGGTTGGCTTTTTCCTGTGTTCATTTTCATAGACTTGTCAGTTGGTGATTTCCACAGGAAAAAGCCTAGTTCCTTTGAAGGCCATTATTTCATCTCTTTTTCTTTTCTTTTTGTTCCTTTTACTTTTCTTGAAGGAAGTTCCTGAGACATGACTATATCCGGCTTTCCTTTATATTGAAGCGCTAGACTTAACTCTTCAATTCATGAACCTTTAAACCACTCCTAAATGACTGCAGAACTCTTCTATGAATAGAATTTTTAAAAATGGAACTCTTTTGTTGATTGAATTAAAACAACAGCCATAATATCACTAATGCGTCCGTATCTGGGATTTCCGATATCAAAGGTATTCTAAAGGATGTAGTTGAAGCATTACTAGTTATGATAGCCGTATTAAGAGAGAAGTGAGGATGGTTCACCTGAGCATCTGACTATTAAAAAAGATAATTTGTAAGGTAAAATTAAAGTAAGTGTACAATTATTATCAATAGTTTGCCCCTGGAGACTTAGTGTATGCTTGATTTATTTGATATTTGGGCTTTGAATTGGTATATATAACATTTCTGGCTATAAAGTTAGCTAATTTTAGCCATTTGTGCTAACAGTTTTAGTAATTAATGACAAATGATACATGGCAACACAGTAGAAAAACAAATACTTTATACTTTTTCTATTGATGACATCACACCTCTTATGGCATAATAGCAGCTGGTGAATAAAATACCAAACCCTGTCTTTCCTCTTTCTGTTGTTTAATATAACTGAGACCAACTGATAGACCAACTGACTGATCGACTGAACAACCAAAAAGTGTCTTTGAGAGGTGAGAAGACACACGTGAAAAAATTTTATAATCTACCTAAAAGAAAGGTAACTTTTATCAGCAATTATTTCCCTTGTATTACCATTCAACTTTATACTTTTCATATGAATTTAAGAGTCGAATGTAAATCTAATAACTTTGCTTTCCAATCTATCTGTTTCCAATATCTCTTGAAGAATTCCAATGTTTTATTTATGTTCTGGAATCAGAAGTGAACTTGTACCTAAGAGGACATAGATTCTCATAAAAAATATTTTTATTTCAACCGTGTTATTTGACAGAGTAATATCATTCTGGTCAAAGTCAGACCAAAGAATTAGCAATCAGATAGTTGCTTAGGGCTCCATGACCAACAGAGAGACCCCAAAATCATAATGTGAACCTTCCAAGACGTTATGTCCCCAAAATCATGATGTGAACCCTCTAAGAGGTTGTGTGGACCCACCAATCAAATTCTGCTTACAGCTCGATTAAGAGTTTGGGAGCCCTGAACTTGATATCTTATGAATTGTACTTTTTAGATAAATGATGGTTTGTTTACATAAGTTTTCAAACAAGCACAAAATCTGTTCTTTAAGATTGCAGGGGTCATTAAGGGTTTTAGGCAGCTGAGATCCAAATTAATATAGAAGTCTTGCAACTCTTCCAAATAGCAATGTGAGTTTGTATTTTCAATCAACTTGAATGATTCTGAACAATATTTTAGTTAGGGATAAGAAAAAAAACTTTCTTGTAAAATTTGATTATTTAAGTCTATAAGAAAATTCTACAAAACATGATGAAATGGATGCCTTGTATTGATTGCAATAAAATGTGGATCTTCTTGGGTAATGTCCCAGTTTATAATTCTCAAAACTAAATGATTAGAAGTAAAAGTGTTTGTTCAAATACTTGTGACATGTACTGTATATATAGAAATATTATTATTATTATTATTATTATTATTATTATTATTATTATTATTATTATTATTATTATTATTATTATTATTATTATCATTATTATAATAATAATAATAATAATAATAATAATAATAATAATAATACAATAATTATTTGGGCCTCTGCATTACTAGCAACTGTTTAACTCAATGGTAAGAGCAATGCTACGTTGAAACTTCTATCCTATCGTTCAACACCTGCAGCAGCCTCATTTTCTTTGATTGTTTATTCTATTCACATTGTCTAGGACAAATGATACATTCACTGTGTAATAACAGGAAATCATTTCAAATAGTGTCTCAATAGAATATAATGCAATTCATGATCATTCAGTCGAATCATTCATCCATTTCACATTAACATAGAAACACATATATATATATATATATATATATATATATATATAAATGAAATGAATGAGAATCAAGTATGTATCTGATAAAACCTATCAAAATAAAGTGATAGAAACGTGATGCCAAGAAAACTGCAACAAGAGATCTGAGAGGATTGCTCATGAATTATTTCAAAATAACGCTCTGCGTCATTTCATAATTACAAAGAAATAATATCACCAAATTAGCCGCCATAGATTTGGCAGCATTTGAATTCTGCTTCGTCATTTTCTCTTCTTTCTTCTTTTTTTCTCATTTAATCAAGTTGTTGCAGAATAATTATATTTGTATAACCAGCCTTCCTCATTGTTTTTTGGCTTTTTGGAAGAAACCGGCAACCAAAATTATCACTAAAACTGTCGACATAGATTCCCTCAGTATTTAAGCTGGTCTGGCTGGGTATGTTTGGATGTATCATGTATGTAGACCACACCAATGGAGGTAGAGGGCTGAAAATTTACACATTAACCCTTTATTATGTTTGAAAAAATGTCTTTTGAAAATTCTCCCTCATTGAGATTTTTAGTGGGGGTTCAATTTATCATGTAAGTTTAAACTAAATTTATCCTCTAGTTAGTAAGGGTTTTTGGAAAAGTCAAACTTTTCAGTGATCACTGCCCAATTGAATGAAGAAAAGTAACTCTTCAATCCATTTCTTTAATTGATCATCCTCAACATGCTGCCAAAAGAGTTGGCCATGTGATGTTTTCTATTGAGTGACTAACCAGACCTGTTCTTTCCACTGTTCTGATTTTTCCTTGTCTTTAGTCTCTCATCTATTGTTTATTTTTTCACTCGTCCTTTGTTATATATTTTCAACTTTATGTGTGTGTGTGTGTGTGTGTGTGTGTGTGTGTGTGTGCATAAGAGAGAAAGGGAATTAAACCATTCTCTGGATGATGTGAATAAGCATCGAGACGTTATTAAAATAAATACATTTTTGGTTTTTCGATTCAAATATTAATTGCTTCAAAGTATTTTCACTTTTCCAAGCCTTTCTCTTACTCTCACTCTCACACTCACTCTCACTCTCTGTCTTTTCCTCACTCACTCTCTCTTCCCTTTCTCACCCTCTCTCTCATATTCTCTCTCTATTTATCTCTCTCTGTCTCCCTCCTTCTCTCTCTCTCTCTCTCTATATATATATATATATATATATATATATATACATACATATATATATATATATATATATACATACATACATATATATATATAAATATATATATATATATATATATATATATATATATATATATATATATATATATATATATAGTGAAGAAATTGACAATTTGAGAAGTAAGTGTTTGCTCGGACCAATTTACTTTCTGAAAGTAAATCGGTCCGAGCAAAAAAAAATTACTTTTCAAATTGTCAATATCTTTATCATGCTGTTGGATACAAATATCCATTCATATATATATATATATATATATATATATATATATATATATATATATATATATATATATATATATATATATGCATGGGAGATAAATAGAATTTTCCAGGTCTCTGCTTTATGGTTTGGATTTCTGATATTAATGCCAATTCTATTATTTATCTTTTAGTCCCATTCGATTCTTTCCTCACCACTTTTGCATTTTTCAAATTGAAATTGTGATTCTCCGTGTTTCGATTCAATATCTGAATCTGAAACAATAAACCAGAGACCTGGAAAATACTACTGAAACAAAATGATATATGGTTGTGGTAATTTGACAATGTGGAAGTTGAGAATTTGAGAAAAGAAGTGTGTTACACCTCAAAGATTTTTATTATGTATTATGTAGGTACGGTAGTTCAAAATGAGCCTTGATGATGGTTTTAGGAGACTCTTCATTTAAACTGAGCAATGCTGGTTTTTTCTAACAAAGTTAATTTTGTTCAACTTGAAACCATTTCATGAAATAATGTGGATATGGACCAACTAAAATATTGTTCTTAAAACTTGGGGTGTTGATGAAGGCATTATTCCCAAATTGCTTTGATAACCTCTTGTTCTATAATGGGAAAAGATATCCATCATGTGGCACAAATCAGGCCCAAGTCCAGCTGGCATGCACTTTATTTGTGCAAACATATTTCAAAGATTTTTATTCTTCTTTTTGTACCTATTATTACTGATAATTTTCTGGAAAAAAATGGAAGTCAGACCATAGATGCTCCAATTCTCTTCTTGTGTGAAGGTCTAGAGATAGGCAGTGGGGTCAACTTTACTTTCAAATTAACATCAAAAATCAAGTCAAAAACATCTTGAAACACTTAAAAACATCCAGATTCTCCAGTGCTATGTTTAAAATCTTGGAAATATATCACAGATCATTGATGAAATGAATGTGACTTTCATCTCCGTTTAGTTTATTAAAATATTACTTAATTTTTTTGAAAATAATTTCTTATTTCATTAAAATGAATTAAATGAAAATATTATTTATTTTATCAAAAATTATTTGAATAGGAATTTTTGGCATCAAGACATCTAGATTGGCAACGCTGAACAAGGGCTATAACTTGTCAATATCTAAATTGGCCACACTCTGCAAGGGACATAGATAACATTTTGGTATGTCATTCAGTAACGGTGATCACCACTAGCGATGTTAGTGCATCTGAAAATAGGGAGAAAAAAATTACTTTATTGACATTATTAGTCAGTTTCATCAGATAATTTTTTTCTTCTTTTTCCTCTTCTTCTTTTAGTCTCTCTGTTTCTCCTCTCAATATATATATATATATATATATATATATATATCATCCTTTTAAGTCACTCTTTTCTTCTTTTTATCTGGATATGTTTATCTTTCTCTCTTTTTTAGTCTTTTTTTCAATCCTTTTTGCTGATTGTTCTCTTTATTCACTCTTGCCATCATCACACTAACTTATTCTATATTTAAATTCGTTTTCATTCCTTTTATTTCTTTTTCTTCTGTCATTATTTATTTCATTCTTTTTCTTTTAGGGATTTTTTTTTATGTACACTTTTCCATTGACCTTTTTCTCACATGAACAGACAAGTATTCACCCGAGGTTACCACTTTTGTACACTGTATTCTTAGTGCAAAATCAACTTTGTGCACCAATTGAATCTGTTGCCTATTTGAAAACCATCAGGTCTGGCTAGTTTTATTTGAAACAGCTTCACATTCAAACTTTGCATACAAATACATACACACTCACACACATACACACCTGTCCCATCCACAAATGAATGGTATATGCTTTTAAAAATTATGCCTGTCATTACCTATTTAAGTATATATAATTGATCATTCGTATGAGAATAGACTTGAGTGAAAAAGACTGGTTGGGGAAAATAAGTGAATAATACTCAATTCTTAGGTTGAATCATGGGTATTTTCTTTTGTGTGTTAAATGTTATGGTACATACAGGTGCATACATATAATTGTATTTGTGTGAGGTGTGAGAAATATATATATATATATATATATATATATATATATATATATATATATATATATATATATATATATTCGTAAGTATAGATACATTTGTGTGTGTGTGTATATATATATGTATACATAAATGTGTGTCTGTGTACAGACATATACAAATATATATATATATATATATATATATATTTGTGTGCACATTAATGAGCATTTTCGATATAAAAGTAAGCCAAAGTTAGCCATACATTCATTCATAGACATATGTGTATGAATATATCTATGTGTTTATGCGTGAACGTGTGTGCGCTCTTCTTTACTCTGGAAATACATAATTGGATAACTCTTTATTTAATTCTTGTAGTAGATGCATGTGCATATATATATATATATATATGTGTATATATGTGTGTATGTGCGTCAGCATGTATTTCTACACACACATATACATACATATATACATAAATATATATATTTGCATGTGTGCACACATATATGAGCATTTTTAGTCACAAAGCTTAACCATTCATTCAGTCATATATAAATATATATATATATATATATCAATTTATATATATATCTAAATATTTTTATATCTGTTTATATGTATTTGTATGTATATATATATATATATATATATATATATATATATATATGACTTTTTGTTTATGTATGTATTTATGTATGTGTGCTTTTCTCTTTGCTCTAGAGATGTATAATCGGATAACTCTTAATTCAATTCCTTCTGCTTTACACTATCACTTCAGTCTGTAACCACTGCCTAAATAAATCATATTTTTTTGATCTGAGTATGTAAGTTGGCAATTGGCTTTAAAACAGTTCCAGATTAACTATTTACCAAATGCTACAGGGCCCCACAATGCTCTATTACTGTAGTACACAGGTGGCCAAATCATGGCTTGTGAGCCACATGCAACTCTTTGACATTTAATGTATGGCTCGTGGAAATATGCTGGTTGAGCTCCTTTTCTCATCACAGTTATTTTAAAAAGGTAAATGAGGAAAAAAGTTCAAATTTTGTTATCATTGACCAGTATGAACTTCGACCCTGACTGGATTCAGACATAAGTTTAATATTCTTGGATAGAAATGATATTTAACTATATTGAATCCAAGTTCAGGATTTAATATTCTCAATACAATTACGAGCAGTGCCTGATTGAGATTTTGTAAGCCCCTTGGCCACAGATATTGTTAGGCCTCCAGCAATATTTTTTATAAAATGCTAAAGAGAAAAAAAATCAATTTTTACAAGATTAACAACAATAAAAATTCAAACATTTGCTTTGCGTAATCTCTTGCTGAGAAATTTCCCCAGTTTTGGGTATTGTCGTTTTCAATATTATGTTAGTCATTCTTAGCTGTCACAAACCATCATACAATATGTATGTCCAAAGTAGCGAGCTTTCCTTTTTCTTTGATGTTGGATGTTTATATATATATATATATATATATATATATATATATATACATATACATATATTGTACATATATTGTATATTGCAAATTGTGTTTCACTTGAAAAAAGATTTTCAAATGAAACTTTTTCAAGTGTAACAATGTACAATATGTAACAATTTTGGAGAAAATCTTTACTCATCATATAACCACTCTACTGATGGTATTGAGCACTTTTTCTTACTAAAATCTACTCAATACATTTATACATGCACACACATTTGTCGTATATTTTATTATTGTTTTCTTATACGTATATATATTATAGATTGCATTATATTTTATTGAAACGCTTATTTGGAATGATCTCGCTCCATAACATGGTTGAAGTATCATTTGGCCTAGACAATGTAAATAGATTAAACAATTGAAGAAAATGGAACTGCTGCAAGAATCGAGCCTGCAACCGATAGGGCAGCCACTTCAACGCAGCATTGCTCATACCACTGAGCTAAACAGTCACTGGTGATGCAAAGGCCCACATTAAGGTGTCACTAAATAGAATGCTGTGTTCGGGATGATCAATGAAAAAATGGGGAAAAAGAGTGATCTCACCATACATAGTTTTGGTTGACAGTTTCTACAGTTAGTCATTCAAATTGAATGCTCAGTGAATGACCTTGATCAGGAAGACCAAGCTTGAGATTTAGTTACTGATAATACTAACTGTGAGAAGTAAATAAAAGAACATTTTGAGTTTTGTTTTATTATAATATGAAAGACTAGATTGTATTGTGCGAAGATTGTAAGAGGAACAGTATTTGAATTACACAGTGTATAATAATAAGTTGCTACTTTGTTGGCATTGGTTTCTTGAATGTAGACTTTGATAAGGCCCAGATCTTGAAGAATCAGTTATGACTATTAAATATGTAGACCGAACCAGCCTTTTATGCCTTATACTTGGCGCCCTGTGCAGGCCAAGTTGGTGATAGGCCTTCTATGTAGATAACATGATAAGATTGACATTTTACGCTTGAAAGATATTTATGATATATCATATCTGTTAGGCGTACTTTTGTAGGTAGCAGCTGTTGGAAAACATGGTTGAAAAAAATGAATGGCTGCTACTGAAAAGACCTGTGAAACAACGGCTATAAGAAGTGTTTAAAAAATGAAAGTGTGATCTTGCCTGTATCTAGCCCAACAATGGTCTAGAGAAGCTATTCTCAAAGGATTACTTATACCCCCATAAGGGGCTCAGGAGTAAATGGGGGGTGCACACAGGAATTATAATAAAGGAATTTTTGTCTCTCTCTTCAAGTTGCATCCCCGTCTGACTGATAGATAGATAGATAGATAGATAGATAGATAGATAGATGGTTTAATTGATAGACAGATAGATAGATGAATAGATAATGTTTTGTACATGTTTCTGTTCTATCAATATAAAACAAATTGCTCTGTCTGTCACTGCCCCTCCCTTCCATTTGCATATCTCAACCAAATTACGCATAAATTTGGTAGCACACTCAATGAACCAAGTGGAATATCTTGAAGTGAAAGGTTTTGAGAATAAAATTTTTAGGGGTTTTTGTGTGAGGTTTCTTTTAGAAATATAACTACAGTGCTGAAATAAACACTTGCTTTCCATTCGATTTGCATATACGTGTATACATACTAACTTAAAACTATCCAATAGGGTGGATTTTCAGCTATTTTTATGTAAGTGAATTTGCATGAATAATGTGTGGGATGGTCCCAATGTCTTTATGTTTGCATGTTGTACCCCATCTTAAGCATAGAATGTTACTTTTATTCACATTCTTCACAGTGGCATAACTAGAGATTTGGGGGCCCGTGGAGCTTAGCTCCTTGAGGGTCCCACTCAAACATTCAGTAAGATTGGATAAAAAAAGAAAAATCTGCAATAAATAGATCAACATTATCACTTAGGTAGTTAAAAACAATCTCAAAGGCTGAATTATTATTTATGCCGTTCAAGCTTGTACAGATATATCCTTGCTATTGCATAATGTCAGTAGAAATGCAGTAGGTGAACTTCTATTTATGAAATTTTGGGGTGCCCACTTCATTGGGGGACCAGGGAAGTTCCAAATAACACTCCTCCTCTCAGCCCCTCAGCTAGGACATTGGTTCTCCAGGAAATTTTCTTCCACATTGATGGTTGTAATTGAAGGAAATCACTCTTTATAGCTCGACTGTTCTTGAATGAAGTTGTAATATTTTTCTTTCCCTGTACCCAAGAGCAAATCATCACAAGTTACCAAGTCTGGATTTCAACAGGGCCACCCCAAGTCATGTCAAGTCTAATTCACCTTCAATTCCTCATCTGTGAAATGTTTCATTCTTATTTGGGGCACAAAGAATTGCTAATGCCTCAAGCCTTCTCAAGAGCAGCAATGGAATGGGCCATTGTTGAAGTAAATCCAAGTTAGAATCATGACTAACACTTGAGGCTTAAAAATATCATAAACCTATAAGATTGATTGCTAAAATTTTGCCGTGGGATTTTGTGTCCAGCCTGCATATATATATATATATTTACAAGTTGTGTGTTGATAAAATGCCTGTGGTAGCTCATGTGTTCACTTTATTGGTATTCTGCAGAAAGCAAGATTTCATTGCCTTATGGCGACTGGCTCCAGAGTAGACCACTGGATTTAACTCTAAAATTCATACAAAAAAGATAAAATCTCATTTTCAAGGGAAATAACTTCTGATTAGAATTATTTCCTTTCAACCATTTTGTGAATTTTTTTCATCCATTTCACAGAAGAGTTCCGCTATTTTTCATGCTATTCATTAAACAGTTCCACCATCAATTACCAGCAGTTTATGAATTTAAGAGTTGAACTGATTTAACTTACTTATGGAAAGGGTAAGCATATAAGCAGCTTTCACTGACTTGCTGTGTGTCCCTTGTGACTAGCTGGGCTTCAAATGAAAATGGAAGACAGGACTGGTGAGGGGCAATTACTGTAAGGCAATCCTTGCCGATCTGAGTCTAAATCTTTTACGACTGACATTGATGGAGAAATTAATGTAAAGTTTGTTTACATAGAATTAATGGCTGAAAACAATAGTTATTAAATGTCTGGTATGTAACTGACTGATTAATCTTGTATGCACACACATGTATATATATTCATATCTACTGACACTTACATGTTCAGACACTAATATGTACGGACTTTCACGTTTTAATTTGTACTCGTAAATACATGTGTGTGTTTGTGTAACTATGCATATATTGTTTCTGAGCATATGCATCAATAAGTTATATGCACTCATAGCTAGTTTGTGTATGTATGTAAGAATGAGTGTGCATGTGGGTGGGTCTGGTGAATATGTATAATTTGTATATTGATACGCACATTTCTAAGATGTATATGAATCTATAATAAAGTTTATTCTTTTCAAAGAAAATGAATCTATAATTTAACACATAAAGTATATTGTATTGAGAGACTGTATTTTGCTTGCATAAATGCATCTATATATGCATGAAATTAGCATAAGTGATATTAAATTTATAATTAAGTTAGCTTGAGTGCCTTGTCATGGTGTAATGGCTATCAAGCTCGTCTAACAGCTCATCACTACTGAGTACTTAGTTTGACACCATATTTATGGCCTTGTGCCAAAAATCTTATGTTTAATGCATACCTATATGCATAACTTTCAAGTTGATGAACAAAAATTTAATGTCATTATCAAGGGGAATAACTTATGATTAAAATTACTCCTCCTGGACTATTAGGTAAATTTTCTTTTATTTTAAACCACAGAAGAGTTTCATTGTTTCTAATTCAATTCATCAATGAGTTTCACTGTTGATTACAAGCAGTTACAAGCATTTCATGAATTTGAGAGTTCAGTTGATAAAGCTAACTTGAGAAAGCCAGTGAGGTCCGAACTCTCAAAGGCAGGGCTTGGTGTTGTTCATTCTAAGTTTATTTGCAAGTGAGATTAAGTTTTTGTACATGCATATGTGTATTGTGCTATTTATAAATACTTTGTATATATGTTTGTGAAGGCATGAACATGAGTAGTATGCTCTAACCATGCTAGTACGTATTGGCTTGTTTGTATGTATGTGTTTTCAATATTAGAAACACTCTATCAAAACTATCACCATAGGTTTCTTCATTTTTCAAATTGGTCTGATTCTCACTATGTATGTTTATATCACACATACATACTGAACCAATGGAGCTGGAGGGCTGAAATTTTAAATATTTGCTCCTTATTATGTCTAGAAATAACCTTTCTTCTATTTTTTAAGAATTCCCCCGAAATGTGTTCTTAGAGTTATGTTCTATAAGCAATGTAAGTTTTTGCAAACTAGGTCCCTTCGTTCAAGTCTGGCAGCATTTACTCCTGTTTTTTTTTTTCAATTCAGACTTTTTAAGCGATCACTGTCAAACAAATGACAATTTTTCCAATTTTATAACTGATCACCCCCTAACATGGTATACTGTCTAAAGATATTGGACACTTGATGGTTGGTAATGCTTGACTAACCAAATCTATTGTATTTTAAATTTCCTGTCTGATTCAATGAATAATTACATTTTAATTGTGTTTATACAAATATTGAGTAACATGAAGTATTCACATGGGCATAATTAAATGTCTCAGCATGTGAATAGTAATTGTGTTTCTCTCAAAAATTTAATCAAATTAGTATTATTTATATACAGATGTATTTGTGCAATATTCAATGATGTCTTGGTTTTGTATATTTCTATATAAACTCAATGCAATCATTTGCCAACAAAGAAATTTTGATCATTTTGTCATTTTCGAGTAAACTAGAAGTATGTATACATGCATTTTATACAATTTGTATAAAGTGTTAATGCATGTGATCACAATGGACTATTAATGACTTGACTGTTCTCTTTCTACATTATTTATGTAATTAACTTTAATTAATTAACCATAGAATGATCTTCCTTCTTTCAACTCAAGTTGTAGAGATGTCTTCTGCCAATTTTAAATCTCTTACCTTTTGCTTGGACTCCAAAAAAGTCACTTCAAAGTCAAGAATTTTCCCTATTGAAAATTCAAAGACATGGATTAACCTAAAAAAAGAAGCAACAGGTCTGGTTAGTCTTTTGGCAATATGCTGTGTTTAGAGTGATCAATCGAAAAATTGAAAAAAGGGGTGATCAATGAATAACCAGCTTCTCTCATTTTTTGTTAGGAGTCAATCATTATTTCTTTCTCTAGCTCCAGAATGGTGATTACAGTAGGTTAGACTGAGTCTTCGAAGGCTTGGGCGTGCAAGGTGCAGGAGACTGGGTTGTATAAGAGATGAGAAGAGGGTGCGCACTATCTCTAGAATGGTTTGCTGCAAAACAAACATTGATTGCTATTTTCACTTTTTGCCTTTTCTTGTAAAAGTGAAAAAATAGCATGAAGTTAGCTTGAAAAAATCTGGGAATCTATAAATGATAGTAGATCTGAACAAATTCAAAATGTAATTTGAGCCTTCTGTTTAGTTGTTTTGTGCTTCTATCACCTGTTAGTCCAATATTTAGTACAAAGACTCACAAAGCATCCACTTGTGGCATAGTTCATGTGAAGTTAACCTCCAAGGTCATTCTAGGTTACCTGAAGGCATTTCTAACTGATATTTTTGGTCCTAAACATAGGAAACAATTTTTATATCAGAATTTTCTTCAATCATTCTTATGAATGAAACAAAGATTTCAAACAGTTATAGCTGAATTAGAAGATGTTGCTGAAACCAAAGCAATATACATGGATTTTTTCTTTAAATTAACTCTTTCCACAAAATAATTCTCAAAGTAATCAGCTATTTTGTTGCCGGTATATTTAGCTGCAATCACAAAATAAGGAAAAAGAAAAAAACAAATATGGACTTTTTTGTCATTGTTATTAAGAGCTAAGGAATCAGGGTTCTAGGGATTCCGGATGCTAGAAAATGGCTAGGTTTGTCTTTTAGGTTTGAGATATCATGAATAAAGTTAAAAGGCCCCACCCTTCCAACCTAATTAGCTGTGACACAAGAGGCTTGATGTTTGAGAACTTTTTTCTTTAGCTTTATCTACTGTCCAAAGGGATAAGAAATAAATTGAATTAATCTAGTTTGATAGCAACTTGGCTTTCTCAAAGGATTTTTTTCTTATTATGACCTTTGTTTTCAGGATATTATTTGTTATTTTTGTTTGATTTGATTTATCTTCATTTTGTATACTTTTTCTAATTTATATCTGTTACTCTTTATTTTAACTTTGTTTTTTATTTATCTCTTTTACTTGTTGTTGCAAGCTTTTGCTTGCTTGTTTTTTGGATTCATTTTCTTCTCTCTTTTTTGTCCTCTCCCTCTACAACTGCCACTACAGTTTTTTCACTAGGTGTACGCAGGAAGTGTTTAAAGGGGAGGGTTGTTCTGCGATTAAGGGAATGAGAAAAGTGAGATTTTTCTCTGCTATTTTTATTTTTCCTAATCGCATTATCCTTGAAACTTGTCAATATATCGTGAATGTTTCAATCTCTTTGATGAATCTATCACACATGTACTTTTTTATGTGCATATGACTAGATGTATATACATTTACACACACACCATTACTACTATGTAGTGCCATGGTTCTCAGGCTGTGTGCCACGGCACAATAGTGTGCCATAACTAAATCCCAAGTATGCCAAATTTTTTCCAAATAGTAAAAGTGTGTTTCAATCCTTGTGTCCAGTATGTTTATTAAGTCTATCCTGCTTCTACCAGAGAGTTGCCTATCTAATGGACAAAGTTTGTGAGATTTCGATCTTTTTAACGACAGACGAAAAGAAAAAGTGATGATGAGTTTGTATATCATCATTATGTTGATTTGAAAGTTTTGTTCATTGTTAACTGAAATGTTTTTGACTGATTAATTTCATTTTTACTGTAAGTCAACTTGCAGTATACTCTTTCATTACAAATTTAAAGTGTACTGCTTTATAGTATACTCTTTCATTCCTAATTCAAAGTTTACGGCTCTACAGTGTACACCTTCATTCCTAATTCAAAGTGTACTGCTTTGCAGTATACTCTTTCATTACTGATTCAAAGTTTACTACTATGTGGAAGCAGGATGCAATGTTGCCAATTTATTGCTTCTCACAGGTTTTTTGTCTTAGTAGTGTAAAAAAGCACTCAATCAATGCAGACATTTTTTTAATATTTTGGCCATTTTTGGCCTGTTGTCGACCGTTTCTAGTATCTTTTTTGTGTTTTGGCCATTTGGGGCATCTTTTTGATATTCTGTTATTTTAAATTTTGCGCTTTTTAATGCCTTTCAGCAGCGATTAGGATGGTGACCAAACAGTAAAATATCCATTCATTTTTTAATGGATTTAGTATGCAACAAAAGATCTAAAGTAGGTGATCCATATTTTGCAGCCTTCTGCCTGACTAAATCTTATATTAGTGCCTACCCTAATGTAATGCGTAACAATTTCATATAAGGGACTTACTCAAAAGTGCTGTGTGTTTGATCCACATGGGCCCCCCCACTATTTTGTCCTTGTACCAGATTAGACAATTCTTAATAAATAACTATATATATTTATTGGGCACTTAACTGCAAAAGTAATAGTTAGAAAGCTAGTCTAACATTGTTGTCACTTTAAAATGAATTTGATCTTCATTGGGTGCACCTGACCTGTGGTATTATGCTAGACTAAACCAAGCTTAGTAAATACCTACAACTTCCTCTTTTATTCCTGGGTAATAAGTGTTATTGGAAACTGTCAACCATAGCTGTCACTAGAACTGCCATATAGGTTTCTTCAGTTTTCAAGTTTGGCTGGCTGGCTGACTATGTTTGCATGTATCATGCATACAGGCTGAATCAGTAAAGCTAGAGGGCTGAATTTTTCAATATTTACCCCTTTTTATGTCTGGAAAAACCTTCTTCACTGTCCTGGCAGCAGAAACAAAGTTTATTCATGAATAACAGCTATTTTTCTACGCTTTTGACGCATAAGCAATCAGAAAGTAACACTCACCACCCAGGAACAAAAATCATGTTTCACGGTGTCATTCAAGTACATCATTAAAAAGGAAATAAAAAGGTGAGAAGAGATTAGATCTAAAATTAGATCTACAGAATCTACAGAGATAATTCTTCAAACTAAGACCCGCATCATCCCTTGGTTTCTTCTTTATTGCACATAAGTTCCTTGCCGTGTCTCTATGTATATCTAATCTTAATGAACTAATTCCTGATCCAAATTAGATCCTTTTTTTCCCCCCACAACCTTCCACTGGTTTCAAACTCATCAACGCTGGTGCTTAAATCCCTACCCAACTGACTCCCTTATTCAAACATGATCATCAGATTTGGAACGTTATATCAGATGAAATATGTGACAGGCTGTTCAGGTAAAGCCCATCTAAAGCCCATCCTCTCATCAGCAACAATAAAATTAGATGAGAAAAAAGCTTATCTTTTCATCTTTGGTGTCAATGTAATGGGATCACTCTCTTTACTTCTTTCCTTTTTTTTGTTGTTGTTGATTTATTTTTGTGTAGTTTTTTTGGTCATTTTGGTATGGAAAGAAATTCAAAACCAACTTTTTAAAAAAAGTATTTTCTCTTTGGAGAGAAATTTTGTCTCAGTTCTACCTGTTGCCACATTAACCCTTAAATTTATAAACCACTTGGAACTGATACAATGAATAGCATGAAAAACAGGTCTGGACAGTCGCCCAATAGAAATTGTCATGAGACCAATGTTTTTTGCAGCAGGGGTGATCAATTAGGGAAAAAGGGTGATAAATGAATAAGTTATTTCTCTTGCCTTTCTTTGGCAATGATCCCTAAAAATGTCTTGATTTTCGAAAAACAAGTCAACACAAACTAAGGGATCTATTTAGCATAAACGTACATTGCAAATTGTACCTCCTGCAAGAAACCTACTTGGGGAGGTATTTAAAAGAAATGAAAAAAAAACTTTTTTGAAGAATAGGAAGTAAAGACTTGAATTTTCAGCCCTCTAGCTGCCTGCACGCATGAAGAAATTGAAGAAACCTATGTTGAATGTTTTGTTGACAGGCTTCGAAATCTCAAGCTAGGCCCCTGAGCTAAGCATTGTGATAACTCAGTATTTCATTGCTTCAAATAATGGAAAATGAAACATAACAACATTTAAAACATTTATTATAGTGCATAGAAGAGTATACAAATGGTATATAAAAGCACAAATCAAATAATCATATCTCAGTCATTAAACACTTGCGTTAACAGTGGTGTAATAGACATCATAATTCTTTTTAAACTTATTTACATTTATTGATAGCACAATATACACCAATAATCTATTCCATAATCCTATGAATTTTCTGACATTCAATCTACTCGTATTCACTTCCACCATATATACATGGCCTCTCAGCCCCTTGTACTCTTTTCTGGTTGAATAAAATTAGGATCTACTGATTCTATTCCTTGCATAATATCAAAACATTTCTATCAAGTCTTCCCACTCGCTTCTTTTCTCTAAGTCAACCTTAACTCATTTAACCTATATCCATAATTATACTTTTTAATTCTAGTATTAACTTGCTTGCTAGTTTCTGGACATTTTCTGAAAGATTTCTATCTTTTTCTAAGTACGGTGACCAGGCTTGAACACAGTATTCGAAGTGCAGGTGGACTCCTCTGCTAAAAATACAAAGGACGTTCCTTGTCTATATAAGTGAAAGTACACTTGATCAGCCCCAGTACTCTTTTTGCTTTAATAGCAGCTCTGGCATTATACTTTGAAGATGGAATTTTGTCAGTTATTATGAGAACAAGATCCTTTTCATCATTTGAAATATCTAGTAAATTTTCATTCGTACAGTAATCATAACATTGGTCACCTTTTCCTACAGAGCACCTACCATTTATCTTCATTAAAAGCTAATAACCATTCTCTTGACCCTGATGTTGAACTATTTAGGTATTTAGGTCCTCCCATACTCTTACTTGGTCACTCACTGATAGGATTGGATGGTACAGTTTTGTATCCTCTGAAATTGTGACTTGGAAATCTAAGAAATGGCAAAGTTTGAACACCTCAGACAGATGACCCTGTCGCCGAAGGTGGATTGTATAAGGAGAGGAAATGAAAGATCAATATTTTTTTCATTATCAAGAAAGAATACTCTTTGGTTTCAAGAGGTTTGACATCTGATGCCGATCTTGAAGTATTTTGAGAGACAGCAGTTCAGACTTAAAATCAACCAACCATATCTGTTTGTGATAAGCTTTAAGACATAAAAGATAATCCAAACCGGCACTGAAGTCATTTTGGTTCAACTTTTTGAGAACTCTGTTCAATAGGTTTCCTAGTCTGTTGAGGCACCTCTCTTTCTTCTGTGATAAGTTCGTGCCTAAGCTTATATAAGTAGCTCTGTGGATTTACTTGGAATACAATCCTTTTCATTATTGCTTCTGTCAAAATGCTTCTACCAGCATTTTCTTTTCTTTTCTTTTTAATATGCTTGTTCTCAGGTGAATCAAAGGCAATATTTGTATCCAATAAACTTCTGAGGTAATTTGTGTGGAGAAAATGGCTTCATGGCACATTGCTTCCTATATAATGGTCATTTGGGACAATCAAGATTTTTAGTTGCTTTTCATGGTGATTCCAATATCCAAAGTTTTCAAATATTGTAAATGACTTGTAGCATACTGCTGTTCGATGGCATAAGATCTTTGCTGAAAGAAGGTGAACTCTTATTGCCCACTTCATTTCAACAGAGATTTTATCATGAATAAAACAAATTTCCTTGAATTCCTCTTATTTATCTTCTATTCATTTATGTATATATATGTGTGTAGGTATGTCCATGTATATATGTATATATATATATATATATATATACATATATATATATATATATATATATATAACCCCCTGTTGGATGCAGCAGCCCATTTCTTTTATTGTTTATTCTATTCACACTGTCTAGGCCAACAGATACCATGTGAGAATAGAATGTCAGTTCAAATTGAGTTTCAAAAAGAAATGATGATACATTTATTGTTATTCTATGGGATTATATATCCATTTCTTTACAATATAATTGTCCGTGTTGTGAAACATAAAGAGCAGATATGAACAAGACAATGAGTAAAGCATATATATATATATATATATACATGTATAATACAAATCAAGAATGCAATATAATATAATATAATACAATATCCAATTGGGCTTCTTCAGGCAAGGATATATATATATATATATATATATATATATATATATATATATATATATATATATATATATATATATATATATATATATATATGTGTGTGTGTCTGTCTGTCTGTCTGTCTATCTCATCCTCCTCCACAAAGTTGAAAGTTGTCTTGAAAAAGTTGAATTAGCAAGTAACATTTAACAATGACTCTGAAAAGTTTATTAACCCTGATAAGGCAGGAATAATTTTCAAAGTATGCTACTGATCTTTATCTTAATGCTTCATTCAAAGGCAAGACTGTTTCTTTGAGTTGAATTTTCTTTTTCACCAAAAAAATAACTTTCATCTCCTTAGCCCCCAACCACTTTTGCAATAAAGAAAGATTACTTAATTAACCTCGTCTCATCTTACAAACAAAAAAAAATAAGACGCCCCGAAAATTTTTGTCCGAAATCACTTATAGAAAGTAAGAAAAAAATATATATTGGTGTAATCTTATCTGATGAAAATATTTTTCCTCTCAAGTTCCTGGGAATAAGACAAACATTTCCATTTGACTTAGCTATTGGCTGCTCTATAATTTATTCCCATTTTTTCTCTGTTTCACTCAACTTTACCTTTCATTATCTGATTAGCTCTCTGTCCAAAATATTGACATCTTAATAAGTCAAAGCACCAAGATGACCTTGTTTAAGACCCTGGCTCAATATTTATCTAAAGACAAGTATCAAATCTTATCAAAACTAGATCCATGCCTTTGCTTCTCAGACAGAAAAAGAAAGAGAGAAAAAAAATAACACTATTAATAAACACTGAGTAAATAAGTAAAAGTAAGAGATGAATTCCCAGACTGCAGAAATGAAATAAATAAAGGAAAATAAATAGATTAATTAAAGTAATTTCTGTTCATTAGCCACTTCTACTAAGACGGACTTCTGGGTATTTCCTCCTTCCTCACCATTGTCATCGTTGTGTTGTCATCTTCAACTTGTTCATAAACTAGCGTTGAAGTATCTGTTTCAAAATACTAGGTTAAAGTTCCTTGCACAAATTTGAATTTCTATAACTTCTCAGACAGAAAGAGAAAGAAAAGAACAAAACTAACGAAGAGTGAATAAGCGAAGGCAGAATATGAAACCTTAGGCTGGAAAAGAGAAATAGATAAATAAAAATATATTGATAAAAACTTGCCATCACAGTCAATAAATGAACAACTGTAGCATCAAAATTTCAAGTCAGGTAAAAAAAAATTCCATTGATAAACGGATATGGTCAGAATAGATTCTATGTATGACATCACTGGTCTTTTCCACTGGAAAACATCTAAGATGAAGTTAAAAAATACATCCAGAAATATTATTATGACGTTATTAATAAACTATACCCATCAGAACAAGGCCCAAAAAGATGAACAAAAATTTGAAAAAAAAAATTTTTGAACAGTCTAGTGGAGTACTGATGCCAATCTTTAAGTCTGTAGACATAACAGTATGGTCAGAAACTCTGAGAAGCACAGACAGGTGGACAAAAATACCAACAGATATAACCAACAGATATAACCATCAGATATAACCAACAGATATAACCATCAGATATAACCAACAGATATAACCAACAGATATAACCTCTTGCCATCTTTTATAGCTATAGTTGTTCAATGTATAGACAGCCTGTGACTTTTCCAAGAGAGGGGCAGCAAGAGGATATATTTCCAGGGGGGGGGGTTGCAGAGGGATATTTTAAGAATATATCTTAGCAGCAACCCTGTCAATAGTAAATATCTTTACCAACTTTATATATAGGTACATTAAGTTGAGGTTACTTAAAACAATTGTACTTCACCATTACGCTTTATTGATCAAATGTTTCCAACTTTCAAACACCCTCACCCTTGGCAAGAAGGCCTAATCTGGGTTGTGGGGGTCTCGGCAGATAAGGACACCCCATTTTGGTAGCAGGTAGTCAATGTATGTATGATTTATGATCTATTTAAAAATCATAAAAGAAACCTATTTGTTCAGTGTTTTTACCCACTTGCCTGAATCAATAATACAAAAGTATTTTGGTCAGTCGTCGTAATATTCCTCTAACATTTGGCCCTTCTCTCTTATTGGTGCTATTCCCTTAAATACGCACATGCAAAAAGAACATAGAATATGTCACTGTATTCGTGAATGATTGCTAACTTGAAAATTTTCTCCCAAGTCAGAAACCATCAGCCAAAACTATCAACATAGGTTTCTTCAGATTGTAAGTGGGTTTGGCTGGCTAGCTATCTATATATGCATTAAGCTTACATGCCACATCTATGGAACTTGAGAGCTCAAAATTTCAACATTTACTCCTTATTATGTTTTGTTTTGTTTTTTTATCCTTCCCCCCACACCAAATAGGTCTTTAGTTGGGGTTTCAATATACAATGTAAGTTTATGCTAAATCAGTCCCTTGGTTTGAGTCCAGCTGCATTCATGCTTATTCTTTAAAATCAAGAGTTTATAATGATCTGATAAAAGAGGAGAAAAGTCATTTATTCATTGATCACTTATTTACTCAATCTTTTTAATTGATCACTGCCAACACAGCATGTACCAAAAAAATGCTGATCATGTGACAGTTTCTTTTGCAGGACTAACCTGACCCATTCTTTGATATTTGTAGTTAATACCAAAGTGTCACAGACTTTGAAAAGACCATCTGTTGCACTTCTTATTCCATGGGCAATGAATGAATATTCATTTATAAAGTACATGTTTGTATGTTCGTGTTTACATATGTAAAAAACATAAGTTATAAACATAAATGGCACTCCTGTGATAGTATTGAAATTAACCACATAAGTATGTTAGGTGCCAAGGGGAATACTTTGAAGAGGACCAAGGCGCCATTACACTGGGTCGGCTATTGTTTTGTTAATGTTGGATGGCCGGACACTTCCCAAACATAAAAATAACCTAAGTGTTCCAATATAAGGAACAAGAATTGTAGGAGAGGAGAACAAGTACAAGATGAATAAACTCAAATAAAAAAACTCATTACCACAGAACATGAAGCACTTAGTTTAGACTTTGAATTAGCGACTGGCATCCAAACCAACAACATTACAGAAACAATAACCAACAACTACGGATACACTGATACAGAATTTGATAAAGCTTTCTTACAAGGCATCATAACAGCCTCCATAAATATAGATATCAATGAATGCACAATACCATACAAGTATATAACAGTCCTAAAAAGACTAACAAATGATCATTGAATACACAACTCACCCTCAGACAAAGGAGGAGGGATAGTCATTTCGGATACCCAGACTTACCCAGACAAAATCACATCTCTGCTTACTGATAACAACACCTACAAGATGATACCATCTCAGATTATCTACACCATACTGTCTCCTAAAGACACATAGACCCAACATCCTCTCTAGACCAATCATATCAGGAATTGGTAATGCTCCACAATGAAGCTAGAGTAATAGCAAATATTTTTAACCCTTTATTGGGAGCAGCTAGCCCCTCTCACCTAAAAAATTCAGGAGACCTGAATGTTAACCTAGACATCATCTAACTATACACAAATATCCAGTTAAAAATGCCTTCATTTTCTCGATAACCACCTCAAGAAATCTAATATCAAACTAACCCTACCCAGCATCAAGATTATTAGATCATGCACACTTATAATGAGCCAATATTTCTATGAGTCCAAATAAACTGATTACAAACAAAAGTTGACGTTACCTATGGGGCTCCCTCAGTGGTGTGCTGGCCTGCCTCTTTTTGGAATTCCTTGAATCGGGCCCCTTCAAAAGCATCATATCTATTGATATACTCCCAAAACTGTCAACAGAGGTTATTTCAGTTTTTAACTTGGTCTGGCTGGCCAGCTATGTATCTACTATGTGTACAGGCCATACCAATCGAGCTAGACGACTGAATTAAAATATTCACTTCTTATTATATTTACAGAAACTTTTTTCAGTTGTTCCAAAATTCCCTCTTGAAGCTTTTTAGTGTGTGTGTGTGTGTGTGTGTGTGAGTGTGTGTGCACGTGTGTGTTGTTGGGAGGGTTTCAATTTACAATGTAAGTTTATGCTAAACTGGCTCATTATTTTTTGGCCAGCAGCACTCTTGCTAGTTTTTTTTTTAAATCCAAAGACTTTTAATGATCCCTGGGTTTACGAAAGGCAAGAGAAGTAGTAATTTATTCATTGATCACTCTTTTTTCAAATTTTTTGATTGATCACCCCACTCAACATAGCATGCTGCCAAATGACGGTTTCTATTGAGTGACCAACCAGACCTGTTCCTGTTTTCTTTCAATACCAACTCATTTATGTTGATATGCACACTCACTCAAACATATATCTATGCACAGAAACCTATACTTCCACTCAATATGTGGAATAGCTGCCGGCTCTTTGAAAAGTGAATTCGATTTGACCTTCAGATGTCCAATGACTTGCTGATTGAGATTAAGTTGCTGATTGTGTACATTATAGATGTATTAAACCTTTTGAAGTTGCCCCATAGCTAGAAACAGCAAGGGACTTGAGTAGCTGGGACATCATATCAGGTCATTGTGATCCAACCTTGATTTGAATGGGAGGACTAACTATGATATTCTGCTACACATCGGCATACATAAAAGAATGTATGACTTCATTCTCCTTTGTATATAAATGATTATAGAAACCCGTGTATTTAGGGGCAGAGGGGTTAATTTTTTTTCTCCTCTGGATGAGATCATCGAAGAAGAAGATCATTGCTCATCTGATGAGTAAACATTAGGGATTAGAGAAGGAAGTCAGATGAAAAAAATATCTGAAGTAGTTGATTTGTAAATTGAAATTCTCTCAAATTATTCTTGTTGAGCATTGGCTAAAATATGGTTCAGTCTTTCACAAAATGAGACAAATGGTATTGCATCAATTGAAGTCCAGTAGTCCTAAAAACGGACTGACCAACCAACCAAATAGGCTACACATTCTTCTCTCTTTGTTCATCTGTGTGTGTGTGTGTGTGTGTGTGTCCATGTGTGTGTGTCCTCAGGCACTCCTAGTTGGATTTTTGGGGCCTCAACTCTGAACATTTGTTGAATGTATCACTAGGGACCATCTGAAAACAGACGTTTTGCTTTTTGGGATCTCTTTTGATCATTTTGGACCAAAGATGCTCAAACCTAGGGCTGGAATTCTTTTTTAAATAATTTTAGATAAACTATTCATTTTTTTTAGATAATTTTAGATAATTAACTCTCTCTGGTACATGTGTGGGTGATATACTCATGCAAATTTTTGAGGTTGTTGCCCCAAAAATGTGACTAGAAGCTCCCAGAGACAAACCCACACACACATGAGTAAAGAGAAGAATCTGTATCCCACTTGGCTGGTTGTTAGGGCAGGCCGTTCATGGTGAGATGGGGATTTACTGTTCTCAGTTTTCAAGTTTTTGGAGTAAAGGTTTGAAAATAAGATTTGCTTTTGGTGAACAAGTGAAATCTTCACAATTAAGAATACAATTGCAATCACAACTTACAGATAAACAAACCTTATTTTAGCTCAGAAAGAAAGAGAAAAATAAAGCTGAGGCCAAACACAAAGTCAATTTGAATAATTGTATGAACTTTGTGAAGCCAGAATAACACAAACAATGAAGCATTTCAAACATTTGAACAAATATCCTAACAAGAGTAAAATGAAGAAAAGAATAACATACATGCTGCAAAACTTGACTTTGACTCTACACGAGTATAAAGAAATGAGATATGACAAGCCAAAAGTATTTAATCAAAGTTTTAAAAGAAATAAAGTAAAGAAAAATATAGATTTTTTTGCTTTTGGCTTCCTTTATTCAAAAATGAAAAAAAAAAGAAGGAATGTTTTTCAAATATCAATAAACACCAGTGAATAACCACTTGTATTTTGGAATTTGAATAAATGTGGCTCCATATTGAAAGAACTTTTTCCTAAAATCATTGTTTTAGTTCAGTTTGCTTAAGAACAAAAAAAAAAACATTGAAAACAATTCTTAGTGTTTGAAAATACTTTTGTTCTGAAGGCAAGAAATGAAACTAAATAAACCATAATTGGCAGCTTATTTTTCAACAGGATTAAGACCATTCCACACAGAAGGTTTCTTTCATATCAAATAGACATAACGTGCTGCATTTTTACATGGAATGTAACTTGTGTTTGTTGGAGTGGATGCCGTATTGAGAAGATGTAATCGAAGATGCTTGGGCTTATATTCAAAGTATAAAATCTGTGTGCAGTGTTCTCAAAATGTGCACTGATCATCCTGAAATGTGCACTGATCCAGTGTCGGATTAACAATGTTTCAAATACAAGATTTTCCAGTCTGAACATGATTTGCTAACTCTAGTAAATCCCATCCAAACTTCTTGACCATTGCAATTTCTGCTCAAACTGCTTCTTCCTCTGAAAGTTCTTTGGAACTAACTTTACAGAGACTGCCTTCCTATTGGATATAATATCCATCTCTTTGAATCCAGAGTCAACAAACATCTCGCAAACTTCTCATGAAATTAATTTAACCCTATACCTAGAGTGGCCCCTGAGCTTTGTATAAGGTGACTCGCTGAACAAGAAATTGTTGTAACGTTTGCTATGGGCCCTGCAATTCCAAGGATCCCATGCTGATGCTTGCAAGTTATCAATTCGCTTCCGGTGATTCTGCACTTCCTCTGATCAAAGTGAAAACATATAATAATATCCTGACATGTGAGACATTATAGTAATATTATCTGATCTTTAGCAAATGAAAGAAAAACTAAATTTGGGACCATTTTATAACATATGTTACAAGACCTTCACTGGCTTGATCGATCCCTGCAGTGATGTGCGGTAATGAAAGGTCATTATCTAAAACCATATGAAGATTATTGTCCCTGATTTTGAGAACAGTTATTAACATACCAACTTTTGTTCAGACAATCTGAACTCTTCTTCCCTTGTTCCCATAAATACCGGAGAATAAATTGGCCGAAACATTGTTCTTATATTGAAGATTTCAGATTGTCCAAATAAGAGTTGGCTTGTGGAAATAAGGTTTTTTTTGTTTTCTCACACAAATAACCTACAATTACTGATTAATTTATTTCATTGTGCATTGTAGTCAATGCTTTCTCATTTCATACTCTGCTTATGCACAGAACTATTTTTGCTATGTGTGCTGGAATAGCAAAATAAAATTGGAGGAATGGTATCAGTTATCTATATGTATATATGTATATATATATATAGAGAGAGAGAGAGTGAGAGAGAGAGATGGATAGATTGATAAATCAGATATAAGTCAAGAATAAATTTTAGGAAATTAGCTGTAAGATCCCATGGTTTAATTTCTACAAATAATAAAGTTACAGTAGCTACTTTTTCTTTTTGGTATATATAGTATGTGTATCTGGACTGAGAAAAATATAAATTGGCTTTCTTCTTTATTTTCTTGAAGATGTATCAACTTTTGAATTCATGAAACACTTGACATCACCTTGAAACATAGTGGAACTGTTCAATAAATAGAATTTTCAAAGAGTGGGTCTCTTCTTCGTCTCTTGGAACTTGATTAAAAATTTATTTTGAATTACTTGAAAGTTTAAAGGTAGTAACTCTTATCAGAATTTGATTCCCTTAATCTAACATTTGAATTTTTTGTATGAATTAGAGAGCTGAAGTTAATTCACTGAAATCAAATAACCTATTTCATTTAAATCAAAAATGCCAAAGTTCTATTCACTGATAGAAAAGGAGATAACATTTTGCTTTAATCATATCCTGACATTCAAAAATGATATTAAACAATTTTCGTGTCACATTGCCATAATTCGAGGGTAAAATAACATTTAAAGATGGTAAACAAAAAGGTTTTTATACTTTTGTTTTGAAATTTCCAACAGCTATCCGCCTTTACCATAAAATAGTAAACACACTACACATTATACCATACTCATATGTATTTGAACAAACAGACATTCTGCTTGTTATCCCGGAACATTATGCAATCAATATAACAAGGCATGCATTTAGTTATGTTTTGTTGTTCTTAGTGCTAAATCTTTGGAAAATGTTTTAATACTATTATCTTCTTAAATGAAAAAAAAGTTCTTTTTTTTTCTTATAAAATCTTGTTCAGAATCAATCAAGGACATTAAAAAGGCAAACTTACATTGCTACTTGGAAACTAATAAGTTAATTTTGATTCACCCTTTTCAAAATCCTTAATTGGTCTTGCAATCTCAGGCTATAAAACGGATTTTGTGCTGGTTCAAGTGACTATGAAGAGCACTTTTTATATAAGTATGTAACCGTTCATTTTGTCAAATATCAATAACTTTTTGAGATGAAAATTTATTAAGTATATAAATTTGCAGAATTGCTGAATAATCAACAATACACATCTCCTGATTTCCTTTTCTGGAAAAGTATGTTATGCAAAATCCTAGCTGATTAGGGGGAAAATGTTGTGCAGCATTAAGCTCATGATTAAGGCAATGATTCTGGATTCAACATGGCTAGAATTAAATAGCCTCATGCCTTTCTTGCATTGAGAGCTGCAATTGGATAAAGAAGGACTTTCGTCTGCCTCATCTCCAACCTTCTATTCCTGGTCTAAAATTAGAATCTTGCCTTCAAGGAAGTTGCAGGAACCTGTCCAAAGTTTGATCACTAAAAACTCCCACTTGTCACATGATCTGCCAAGTTGGCCATGATGGAGTCACGGTCAGGAAGCTTTAATGTTGACACTTTTACGAGAGTGGATTCTTTTACCATTCTTTTTTTTTGTTGTATTTTCAGTTTTCTCAGGTATAAAAAAGATTTATATGGGTTCACTGAGAGGGGTGTATGTGGTTTTATATTTTAGCCTGTTTTATTTTTAGGCCTATTCATGTATGTGTGTGTGCATTATATGTACGTATTTACTTATATATTCGTGCGTCTTTGTTTATATTGACTGCTTAAAAAGTGGCTGCAAGAAAGGTGCTCATAAGACAAGAACTATCAACACTTTGGAGAAGTCCAATTGCTTTAAACAAATTCCCATTGACCTTCATTTACATACTAGCACAATACCCTTAAAGAATAACTGGATATTCTCCGTTATCTATGGATAGGTTATTATCTTGGAATATTTCTATATTTAAACATTGTTTAAACATTCAGTTACATAAATCTCCCTCTCTCCATCTCTTTAATCAGCTTTAAAGAGAGGAAGAGGGTAAAACTTTTGTTTGACAAGCAGAATATACTTGATACTTACTAATTTTGACTTAGCTTGACCACAGTGAGGATCATATTCATAACAAGAGTAATGGCCAACATCACAAGCTTGTTAACCATAACTGCACTGATTGTGAATCAAAGGATTGCATGAAATATATATTCTGGTATAGTTTGCTTAGTTGAAAATGTTCAAGCTCAAATATAAGCAAGAAATTCAAATGCTGATTTTCAAAAAAGCAAAAAAATAATCTCTCTTTCTTTCGACCAATGTTGCCCCATGCTAAGCTGCATTAATCTTGGTAAATAAGCGTTCTGTACCTGGATGGAGTATGGGGGCGGTCGACGGTGTCTTCGTTTCCTTTGCATGGGTCAGCTTAATGATGTTTGCAAGTTGCTTGTTTAGTTGAGACCAGGACTTTATTCTTACTTAGCAGGATACAAGTCCACTGAAGGAATACTTTCACCTTAATCATACAGCTTAGAGTGTACTCAATTGGCTGCTGAGTGCAAAGGGAAATCTGTCCTAATAAACAGTTTTCTCATTTACATATATATTATATATATATATATATATATATTGAGAAATTAATATGTGATCCGACTGAATAATGATAAATTGTGTTATAGTTTCAATATGATATAAGACGATTTATAATCATATATATATATATATATGTATAAAATAAGAATTATTAGGACATAACAGTGGATGTTAACATTTCATACCTCTTTCACCTATCAGCAATCGACAATATGTTGTTATAAATGATAATCATATATATATATATATATATATATATATATATATATATGTATTTATGTTTATTCATCCTGTACTTGTTTTTCTATCCTTATATTTTTGTTGCTCCTATCAAAACACTCAGGTCGTTTTCATATTCTACATTTCATACATACATACCGATATACGTATGTGCATATGTTGGGGTGTGTGTGCATGTATGTGTATTTTTTAAACTCAGTGTAATAAGCCAATTTGGCAATATCCTGTCAGAGGAACATAATTTATCACATTTGATTAATTTCATTTTTATCAAATATATATTTTCACTTTCACCATCTTTGTTGATTTTGTTTTTCTTCTCTTTACATTTCGACAACCTTTTTCTGTTCTGAACATAAAATCAAATAGGTTTCTGGACAATTACCAAAAAGCAATGTTGATTCTTATCAATTCTTTATTTCCTTATATAAACACAAGACTTGTCTCTTGCAATTCCCACAGGCTAAATATATATGCAATCTAACATCAAGAATTGAAGAAATCTCTGTCTGAATGTGTCTGGTTGTGAATGCATCACGATTACTCCACAACTGAGCATTGTACAAAGTTGACGTTTCACCAGATGTATTGGTCAGCCCGCCAAGCCCATATTTGAAGGTGTTTGGAATAGCGGTTCTTGAGAAATCTAATGAAAATAAATGAAAAATTATTGATTTTGGATCTCTCTTATTAATTTCTATAATCATCTCCCCTGTCTTCTGCTCTTTAGAATTATCAAAATGTAGGTATAATGTATCTGAAATGGCAACACTGAAGAGAAGTGACCAAAATGTAAAATCTGTCTGGGTTCAAATGCAGAAGTTTAGATGAGAACATAGAATCAAATTCTTTCTCTCCCTTTAGGCAACAGCCTATGAGTAATGAGTCAGTCCGCATGAGACATGGTAAATTTTCAAGAGCTATCTTATGATTTGAATAAGTTAAAAACGACAAAATAATTTAAATGGTATAGGGTCTTCAACCATGTAACTATCTGAGCTTTTGCTTATTAAGCGTATGTTGGAATCTATCTTTGGGCAAAAAAATAATTATCGGTTAATTAGCAAAATGTACAAGTCATCAAGCAAGATCAACTCCAGGTGTAGACAGTTTTGAAGAAACTCGGAAAAGAGCCAATTAAATCATCAGGGAAATCTAAGGAATTAACGTGACTACTGAACTCGAGACATATATAATTAATGATAATTTCAAACAATAGATTTATAAATTCTTTTCAGCTAGAAAAACAACCTTGTAACTTATGGAAGCAGTAAAAGAATAATGTCTTGTTACCAATAGAAAACCTTGAGCCCAGATTCAAGAAACCAGCTACAAAAACTGTCAACATAGCTTTCTTCAATTTTTCAGCTGGTCTGGCTGGTCTGGCTATATATATATGTGTATAATTTGTCAAGTATTAGGCAGGTAAACCTCATATAGCAAATCAACAGAAATTATATCCTTTAGATTAAACTCCTTGGTCTCAATTCAAGTTGATTTGAATGTAATTTATTAGTAATGCATATGTATATTAATATTCTAGTGAAATATTACTAATTCAAGGGTTTTTTTCTTTCATTTTCTATTATTTTTTTTCTGTACAAGAATGTTGGCAGGCACCTGGGCCTTCAAGAGGGCAGTGCAACCAGTACTCCGGAGGGGGTGTCCGAGAGAGTTAGAGAGAATCCAAGAGTTGGACTTCCAAGTCAATATGATGTGTCTATTGATAAATTGGATTAACTATTGTCCACTGAGAAAAAGATACAGTAAGGCATGCTAAAAAGGTTATATAGCAAAGGTTAACAGGATGGCTAAAGTACAAGGGTGTTTATACAATGAGTACATCAAGGGCTCAGAAACAACTTCGCATCACCTGATAAAATTCCTTTTGGAGACCCTGATCAATATTTTACAATGTGGGTATGATATTCTGAGAAATAAATCCTGTTGAAATTCAACAATTTTCTATCATTTTTATAGATTTTCAATTCCTTCATTAAAAATTTTATAGAGATATTTCCAATGCTTTTATCTTAGTATGTTCTTGCAAAGAAATTTCTTTACCCTTGGTCTCCCAAAGCAAGGCCTCACATCAAAGGGATTAATAGAAAGATTTAAAACTAAAAAAAACATGTTACAATACTTCATCGGTGTTCAAATTGGAAAAGTTGTGCACATCCCACACAATAGGTTTAAGACAAAGACTGAAAAAGCAATAAGAAAGTTGGAATGACTCAACAGGCAATAGAAAAAAGTTGTTAAAATGGCTTATTGGTGTTAGAACCATAAAAGTTAGAAGCACCAATACATGACATGTTCGAAATAAAGGAGTTACTAGGAGAGCAATAGAGAATTAAAATACACTAGAATATGGAAAGGCACTTGTGCTCTCTAGATTTAAAAAGATAAAGATTATGTTCATCAGAAAAAAATTCAGAAGGGAGTTTTTTCCGCATTGCAGCTGTCCTTGGGAACAAGCTATTTGCATAAAACCGGCATAAAACCCTTGAAATATCCCCAAAGTATAGATATGCTCTTTTTCTCCAATCATAGAAATTATTGATCCTTCTTACCTCTCATCCAACCTGACTGGATTCTTCAAATACTGATGAATATTTGTCAGGGTGTGCCAGAATGAAGTCTTACCCCGACCCCCATCATTGCAAGTGAACAATTTTCATATTTTATGCATCATTTCTCAACATAATCTATACAGAGGGACACATTCCAGAAATATGAATCCAACACTGGAATAGTTAGAAAAGTGATGATTCCCTCCAACCTACCTCATGATTTCCAGTTTGTGAAAGAACAAATTATTTTGGACATATATAATTCAGGAGGTAACTTGTTGTTGTCACTATGAAAGGAATGTGGACATTTTGCTGTCCCTTTCATTAGCCAATGATTAGCCTCATCTAATTAACGAGTGAATCATTTTTAGTTGATGGTTCTAAATTAGGGGCAATCAATATCATTATGAAGAGCACTCCTGACTAAAAAGATAGGAAGAGAAAAAAACATTCCCAGGAAAAAGGAGAAACAATTATTATAAACAGAATGAGATAGAACATATATATGTATATATATATATATATATATATCAGATGACCCAAAAAGTTCATGTGCAATTCAAGTTCTCTTTTCTATAAGCTTTAACTCTTGAATTAATTGACCACTTGTAACTGTTAGTAATTGACAGTAAAACTCTCCAATGAACAGAATGAAAGTTTATGATCCGCTGGTTCAAGCAAAGCGTTTTCATGCCAAAATTTAAATTCAGCTACGACAGATGCTACAGATCTGTATATAATTTTCAATTGTAGTTGTGATATCATAGATGGAAAATGTTTCTTCGGGCTCATCTGTTGCAAAAGTCAACTGTAAACCCTAGCTATCGCTTGGAATAACGTAACTCTTCTGTGAATTAGAAAGGAAAAAAAATTTCAAAATGGTCAAAGGGAGTTGGTTCTACTTGAAAGTCATTTCCCTTCATAATGAAAGTCAATTTTTTTTCAAGAATTGGGGAGCTAAAAAAAAAAACTCTTCAAATAGCAACGGTCCTAAAGCAGTTTCTGCAACATGAAACCTACACAACACATTATTTACCCCAAAATAATCTTCAAATGAGTATACTTACAGTAGTAATAAGTAAAATCAACATAGAGGCCCAAACTGGCATGTAAGAGATTGTCTATTCTTTGAATTCAATCACACTTATATAAATATATATATATATATATATATATATACTATTAAACTGTCTGTTTAAATCCCAGAAATCGTTATATGGTAAACAATTGATGATCCCCATAAGAAAAATTCACATTGTACTATATGATCTAATTCTGTTTAAACCATAAAACCCTTTGAAAACCTTACATTTCTGGCACTAACGAATACTTGTAAATAAAAAATACAAAAGTTCCATTACATATCTAGTGTTTAAAGCTGAAAATCTTTACAGACCATGTATATATGAATATGGAGATACGCCAGTCTCTCTCTCTCTCTCTCTCTCTCTCTCTCTCTCTCTCTCTCTCTCTCTTCCTCTGCATGTCTGTCAATCTCTTTCCCAAATGCGCATTTACAAAACTTGTTTTCGAAAAGTGTCTTTCAATTATGAATGATTCGTGGGGTTTTCACGATTAATTAGGATTAAAACGACATGACAATCATCTGAGAGTAAATAGAAATCACATGGAATTGCATCCTTAAATCAATCACTTGATCACACTATCAACAGGCATCAACTTCTCCAGCAGAGAACAAAAAAATGTGGTTTACATGAAATGATTCACTGCAGGGGATAACATGATATTTTATGCAAAATCTTTGAATGAGAATTAATTAACTATTAACGAATATAAGAAGGCAGGTCTTGTTAGCTAATAGAAACTGTCATGTGACTGTCTTAGGGGTGATCAATTAAAAAATTGGAAAATTTGGTGATCAATGAATAAGTTACTTCCCTGTCTTTTCGGGTGATGATCTCCTGGACAAAAACCAATTGACCAACTTGGTATTAACATTGTCAATGGAACCCCAGCTGAAATTTATTAGTTATTTAGTTCTTAGAAAAAGAAAACATTCTTGCTGGACACAGTAAACACTTGAATTTTCAGCCCTCTAACTCCATTGTTGTCCTCCAAGTAAACATAAGTCACCTCTTCATTTCATATATTCTCACTTACAGGTTTCATTTACTCTCAGCTTGTGTACTCAACACGTATCAATATAGCCAGCCAGCTAGCTGAACTTGAAACCTGAAGAAACCTTTATTGACAGTTTTGTTGAAAGTTTCTGATGAGAAGATTGTTCCCCTATAAGTAAACATGTCATATGTATTTTAGGTTTTCAATATTTAATGCTAAGTCCTTAAACAATAATTAATTAACTATTAACTGGTATAAGAAGATTGTTGTCCTTTAAGTAAACATAAGTCACCTCCTTATGTCGTATGTATTATAAGTTTTCACTTACAGGTTCGGTGAATTCTCAGCCTGCCAAGAATAAAAATTTGCCCATACAAGCTGCCAAATTCTCCAATGAATTGCCGCTAATTATATTGGCAGGGATTTCTTCTTAGACAGGAGCTTAAGTGCAGGAATGAAAATGAGGCGGTGGAGTATGTGGTTGTATTGCGTATACCTACTTCTGAATTTCCTGGTTTTTTGTATGTTCATTGTCTGATATTGAAGACATTACCGTGTACCTAGTTCCCAAAACCCAGCCTTACCAGGTATACGTTGCCCTTACAAACTAATTCGTTCCTAATGATAGTTTGTAAAGCGGGAGTTCGTAAAATGAGGTGTAATTATTATAATTACAAACTCATCCTCTATTGACAGACACTTACATACAAATTTGTAATAGTGTTATTCACGAGTGAACAACTCTCTGCTATGTCCAAATTGAACAAAAATAAGATTCTATATAATTTCCATTAAGTTGGAAATTTTGTTTTAACTTTCGTGAAGCCGGAAGTTTGTGAAGCAAGGTGTACCTAGGCCTCAATCGAAAAACTCGTTTCCATCTCTGCCAAAGTTTAGTTGTAAGCCTGGAAGATTCACAAAATTCCCACCAAAAAAAAAAGAAGTTTATTTTCTTTGATTTTGTGAAATCGTTATCATCCCAAGAGATGTTGAGACTCTTGAACTCATTCTTTGTTTTGCTTTTGCATTCCTGCCAAATAATTCTACAGCCTTCTTCCGGGGTACGATTTCTATGGAAAAAGAGGAGTTTCCTTTTTTTTTTTATGGCAGAGCCAAACCAAAAAGGGAGGTAAATACACTGATCATTTCAGCTCAGTTGTTGGGATTGAGATGAGCTGATCAGTGTATATAACTCCATTTTCTATAGTTTTATTTTTTTCTCTGTTGGCCACCATTTTTTGGTTTGCTCTTTATGAAGAAAAGGAACTCATCCTCTTTCCTTGAAGAGTGTATACCTGAAGAAGGCTACAGAATAGATCAACCGAAGTGGTGTGATTGCAGTAAAAGCAACAAAAAAGAAGTTCAATAGTACATGGTTTGTTATAACTTGGTTTGCATTATAATGCAGGTAGATGGTTGACCCAAAAATATTGATCTGCCTCCAAATAGCTAGATTGATCATGTCTCGGTTATAACATGGTGTTGACTCTCTTAGAACCCAATACCAATGTTAACACAGGGTAGGTCTGTTATGATGTCTCTTTTAGATATTTACTAAGCTTAACTTGGTACCAATTTCCAGTTCATTTCATTATGATGTCAGAGCCAGAACTAGCATTTGGGAATGGACTTGAAGCTGATTTCAGATTTTTCTGCATCTTTCCAATTTACCTGTATTAAATTTTAATTTTCTCTTTTTTCTCTCTTTGCAGGAACCATCTTTACAGCCCAAGTGCTTGACCGAGAGACAGTGTCACATTACTGGCTAACAGTATATGCTCAGGACAAGGGCCTTGTACCCTTGTATGCACACCAGGAAGTCTTGATACGAATCAAAGACACCAATGACAACGTGCCACAAACTGTTGAGCCTCTTTATAATGCCTCGGTACCTGAAAATAGCGGACCTGATATCGGAGTTATACGCATCCAGGCCTATGATTTGGATACCAGTCTGGAGCAGAACTTAACTTTTGAAATCACTGGAGGAAATTCAGAAGGATATTTCAAAATTGACCAGTTCACAGGTAAGAAATCACATAAATATTTGGATTGTCTTGTGCTTGAATCAGTTGGTATGCAAAAATTTCTCCATTGACAAACCAATAACACTGTGCAACATTCTAAAACTTTTTTGTCTATGTTCCTGAGTAATAAGTGCTATTTTCAGATCGATTACGTCTGAAAAGTTTAGAAATAATCAATTATTCCTTTAAAACTTTACTCTTATGAACAGTCCAATGATAATTTTAAATCTACTCATTTTTAATTTGAAATGTAGTGGTAGGAGATAATTAAGTACAGAGGTCCTTTAAGAGAAGGAGAGAGAGACAATGAGAAAATTTGTTTGCTATGTGTTCTCTCTGTCCTTGGTTATGTCTAATTAATTTTCTAAGCCTGCATGCCTTGTGTCCTGGCCCTTTGGATCACATAAGTGTGTGTCTTAGAGGACAACCTTCTTCTAACTGCTCTGGCTTCTGATTTCTGTCTGATTTCAACCTTCTTTTATGGCTAATCTCTTTCTGTTCTCTTTCTTTCTGTCTAATTCTCAAGTCAGAAAATATTCATCAAATTTTATTCATTATAATCAAAACCATATACACACATGCTTGCATAGACTAACATTTTCAAAACATTCTGAATGGGACTTGTAATTTTCATTTATCAATAGATATGTGATATAGACGTGAACACACATACGCATGCTTTTCTTTACCCCTTCTGTCTCTTTCTGCTTGCTTTAATATGGCAGAAACCAACAAACGAACAAACAAAAATGTCACTTTGGCTTTTATATGACAAACTGAGACCCGGCTGTCCATTGCTGCTTACCATTTACCTGGGAGTTGAATCAGTATATACGAACACAATCCCTTTTTTACCCCAAAAGAGTGAAATCAGTGACCAAATTTGCCAAATAATTCCCTTCACTCCAGTTTGTTTTTCTATTTTAAATAGTATTTTGCAAAGGTAAGAGAGTGGGGTAGAAATCACAGTCAAGTAGACAGGTCAGTTGAAAATAGAAATGAAATTTTGGCAGGAAGTGTATAATGATAGAGAAAGTAGCTCTCTATTGTAGAAGGTTCAAAACTATCATCCTCCCTTTTATAATTTGGCTATTCGGTTTTTTTCTTTGTACGTAGATTTGAAAAAAAAAACAGGTCTAGTTAATCACTCAATAGAAACTGCCATGAGACTGATGACTTTTGGCAGCATGCTGTGTGGGGGGTGATCAATAGAAAAATTGGAAAAGGGAAAAATCGATGAATAAGTTTCTTCACGTATTTTGTTTGGCAGTGAATTTTTTTAAAGTTTGAATTCTTGAGAAAAACAAACAGAAATCCTGCTGGACACAAGTGAAGTGATCAGTTTATCATAAACTTACATTGCAAATTGGACTCACCACAAAAAACTTATTTAGAGGGGAATGTTTTGTTTTTTTGATTTTGAAATTTTCATCCCTCCAACCTATACACATGATATATATATATATATATATACATATATATATAATGCATAGCCAGCCAGACCCATTTGAAAACTGAAGAAACCTATGATGATAGTTTCGGTGACAGTTTCAGTTGACAGTTTCTAATTCGTATCAGAGCTCTCTTCAAAGAAACGTTACTGCTTATGTGGCAACTGAAAAATTCTTCCTAATAATGAAAACCATTTTCATCTTTGTCAGACACACGATTCCTGTAATCTTTTTTTCAAAGTACAGAGGAAGCCACCTCAGTGGTGGAAATGGCAGCGCAGGGGAGGGGGGGGCATATATACCTACTCTCTCAATTTCCAGGTTTTTCTGTATGTTCATTGTCAACTAATGGCTACATTAAGGTATACTTACCTCCCCAAAACCCAGCCTCACTGTATACCTACCTCCCAAAACCAAGTTTCATCCCTGTCCAGCTCATTATGTTCAGGGTCTTTTAGATAACAATGACTGGCTGATAACATTAAGCAAAAAGTACAGAGGAAACCACTTATTGCCATCACTGTGAATAATGTTTTAGGGACCAACTGATATTGATAACAATAGCCATTTGATAGCATTATCCATGATTATATTAAAAAGCTTCTTCTGTGTCTCTTAATTTCAAAGTTTAAACTCAATTTCAAAAACTGGTTAGTCTGGTTAGTCATTGATGAAAACTGTCACGTGATCAACCAGGCAGCACACTGTGTTGGGGGTAATCAATTTAAAGAATTGGAAAAATAGGTAATAGATGAACAAGTTACTTCTCTTACCTTTTATTGAATCACTTGAAAGTCTGAAATAATTTGTAGACATCATCATCATCACCATCATCATCAGTATCAGTCTTTTAGTATCCATTTCGGACTTAGACATTATGTAGAATTGCTTGATCTCTCTATTTCTATACATGATAAGAAGAGTATGTTTTTGCGAGACATAATAAGAAGGAAATACTTGAAATTTTGAGTTATTTAGCTCCATTGATAGCCAGCCAAACAGCCAGATTCACTCAAAAACTGGAGAAACATATATGGACAATTTTGATCAACGGTTTCAAATATCCTTAAAAAAATGAACTATGGGTCGTTCCCGTGCATAAGTTGCAAAGTTGGTCGAAATAAATGGTGCAATATTATTCTGCACGTCTCCTATATTTATCAATCAAATAGTTTTTGTCTACTCGTAGATTTTCTTGAAATTATCTGCATTCTTTTTATCAAGAGGTATTTATCATTTTGGGACAAAAAGCAATATGGCTGCATCAAAACATCTGCTCCCTCAGAAAAGCAAGCCAAGTGAAATCTCTGGTTGTTATTGGCTTGATATCAATTTTGATAAATTTAGTTGCTGGTTGTGTGTGTGTGAGTGTGAGTGCTCCAACACATTGTATGGAAATATGTGCATATGCATATATATACATATATATATATATTAGCAAACATATTTAAATGCGTATATATATATATATATATATATATATATATATATATATATATATATATATACATATATATATATATATATATAGAGAGAGAGAGAGAGAAAGAGAAAGAGAGAATGAGACAGAAAGGTACACATACCTTTGTGTGTGAACATCTGTTCTTAGAGACATTTATGCATGAATTATATATATATATATATATATATTTTTATATATATATATATATATATATATATATATACCTGCGTACATTCATACATACATGTAAACAGCACATATACATATACAAGTGTTCATATGCATATACAGAGATGCACAAACATATACATCTGCATTTCTGCGGGTATGTTTACACCTGTATCTCTGTGTGATTGTGTTATACAGGCACTCACACATGCACGCACACACACACATACACACACACACATATATGTATATATGTATATATTCATACATACATATATATATATATATACAATATAGGAGAGACACTGATACTTGGATATAAATAATGTTTTTAATTCTTATTCATTTCACTTCTGCAGTTTTGCAATTAATTCATCTGAAGGGGTTGTTTTTCCGTGTGAAGGAAATGATTTTGTTTTCAAATGTTCTCATAAATGCACAATTTGTTTTTTAAGAACCATGTTGTTAAGGACAGTCAAAATGCTGAAGATGAATTTGAAAAAAAGGAAGAATATAAAGCACCTGTAACTATTGCAATACGCCTGTTGAAAATCATGCATTTGCAGTTCCATTCATTATCATCATCAGTCTTTTATCGTCCGTCACTAGACATAAACTTTCCCCAGGATTCGCCAGACCTCTCTATCGTGGGCATGGTAGAGCTCATACTTTCTGAACATGTCTAGTTCATCTCTCCATCTTGTATTCTGCTGGCCTCGGTTGCACATGTGGTCTCTGGGGATCAATGTCGTGAGTCATGATGTCTATTGGTTGTCTGCCATTCTTGAAACGTGACCAGCCCATTACCATTTTAATTTTCTAATGGTTTCTATGATGTCTTGGTCTCCTGTGTTTTCCCCAATATATTGTGCTGTCTTGTGATCACTCCCTGTGAGGTTGAGCATGATTCTTTCTGGTGCACATTGCATGCTTCTCAGTTTGAGGGTCAGTTTCTGGGCAGTTTCATTATATCACCCTAATTATCAAAGTTTGTATATTCACAAATATATATATATATATATGTGTGTGTGTGTGTGTGTGTGTGTGTGTGTGTGTGTGTGTATTTGAACTCTAAATATATTTTTTTTTAAACTTTCAAAAATTTCATGTCATTTAAGTCAATTATTCCCTACTCTCTGTGAACATAATTTATATAATTTTCTTCAGTGTTTTTTCACATTTTGCATGTTTGATATTATGGTACTGAGTGCAAATTTTCCTTGTAGGTGGCATCAGTTGTTTAACATGGAACCGTTTTGGGAATTTAAAAACAAAATAGACCTGTTAACATGGCTCCACAGCAGTGTTGATCAAACAGCACCTCCTTTCTGCTATGATTTTAATATATAGATCATGTCAGATTAGATGTAGTTTATTATGTCATACAGTGTATTATCATAATGTTTTGATTATATATATATATTGGGATAAGCGTGTGGATGAGTGCATAAAAAGATATGTAAGTATATGATTGACAATTTATTTGGGTCTGTTATACCTCCAAATATATACTGATAGATGAATAGATACTTTTGTGTGAGCATCTGTACTGATAAAAACAATTTCAGCTGTATGTTAGTAAGTCAATATTCCTCATCACAAAGACTTTCAGCTTCTTTCCTATTTTTCATTAACTATTCACCTCCCAAATGCCATCAACATTTTTGGGTCCCCGCACCCTGTAACCCAGGTGTTAGTGTAGTGTTCAACTAGGGTTGCCAAATTAGCTATTTTGGGCTAGATTGATTCTTCCCCAATTTTGGTGATAAAAATCTACAAAATGGTTAGATATTGCCACAGTCAAATGCTTGGGAATATTCAGTCAGATAAAGATAATGCAATCAAAGTTGAGAAAGAGAAATGGAAAAAATAATGCTAAAAGCATGTTTGGAAGTTAAATTTGGATCAAGACGACACAATAAATGTTGCAGCATTTTTGAAATACTAGATAACTTGTTATAAGGCTTCATATCTGAGCAAAAACAAGCTTTGTCTTCCTATATCAACATTTGAAGCTATCTTCTCTCCAGATTATTAAATCTAGTGAGTTTGTTATAAGTAAATGTGTGATTTTCAATAATTTGTTCTGATATTTTTATACATATGTTGTAATTCAGCTCAATGGTAAGAGCAACCCCACTTTGAAGTGGCTACCCTATCAGTTGCAGGTTTGATTCCTGCAGCAGTCCCTTTTTTCTTATTTATTCTATTTAAGTTATCTAAGTCAAATGATACATTCATCGTGTAATAACGGAAGATTATTTCAAATAAAAGTTTTGATATAATATAACATAATTTAGAATCATATACATATATGTATAATATATACGGAAATATTTTGACTCATGCACATTTTCATGTGGATCAGTTAAGGTATTGCTATATGAATCATTAAGTATAAGCTGAAAAAGAACACTTTATATTATGATTAGACCTTGCACAGTGATATGTTGAAGTTCACGGGAAATTTTGGAACAAATTAACCTCACTAATCAAGGTAGATTTGTATAAGTATAATAGAAACTGGTACTATTGGTTTCTTCAGTGATTGGGTTGGCCTAGCTGGTTGGATGACTATATATATATATATATATATATATATATATATCATGCGTACTAGTTGCACAAATGGAGGTAAAGGGCTGAAAATTGGAACATTTAACACTCACCCCTTCTAGAAAAAAATTTTCTTTTGTAGATTCCCCCCAGATATTTTTTAGAGGTGGGGTTCAATTTACAATGTATGTTTATGCTAAATTGATCAGTAATTTGCACCCAGCAGCATTCATGCTTGTTTTGTGAAAATTATAACTTTTTTTGGTGATCACTGCCTAACAAAATGCAAGAGACGTAACTAATTCATTGATCACCCTTTTTTAATAGATCCCCACTACCCGGCGATCTGCTAAAAGACGTTGGTCACGTGACTGTTTTCATTGATTGACTTACCATACCTGTAACATTTCTAGGTATCAAGTTTGCTGGAAATGAAAAATTTAACCAATTTCAGCCATTTCTATAGACAGTTTTAGCCATAAATAACCGACCCCACTTGGCAACAATGTATTAAAGCGAGAAATGATTTTCTTTTGTGGAACCAATCTCCGCATTGAGAATGTCTGTCTCTGTTGAAAGAAGGGATATCTCTTTTCTTCCTGCTTCCATAGACATTCTGATTAAATGCATCACTCATACAATTTGATTGAGACATTTTCAAAGTGATTCGGGGAAAAAATGAAATACTGGTTTACTTTTGACAAAGATATATATTATACTCACTTCCCATACAACCAAAATTTTTACACATCAATCAATATATATATATATATATATATATATATATATATATATATATATATATATACACACACATATATATACATAGTACCATAATATCTAATTTGGTGTAAACATGAAAACCGCTGAAAAAAATTACATAGATTAAATTAACAGATATTGGGAAATAGTCGACTGAAATCCTTTTGTACATTTAGTGTTTAAAGCCATAAAGTTTTCAAGACTGTATATATGTATGTATATTATTTAGAAATGGATATATGATCTGACTGAATGGTAAGAGCAATGCTACATTGCAGTGGCTACCCTATCAGTCTCAGGTTTGATTCCTGCAGCAGTTCCATTTCAATTAATTGTTTATTCTATTTACGTTGTCTAGACCTAATGATACATTCCCCATGTAATAACGGGAGATCATTTCAAATACATTTTCAGTATAATAAAACACAATTTATAATTATACATATGTATGATTGATATATGGATATGGATAAAATGGTTAATTTGACAATATAATAGTAAAATGATAATACTGGGAGACTGTTTAAGACAAATGATTCTTTATTTCTACTTTTGAAGTTATGTTGAAAAATTAAGGTTTTACATGAAACTGGATGTTTATAAAGTTGGTCTCTGAGTTTGTGATGGGGTTGGTTGGGGAGGTTGTGTGCTGGTCGATCATTTGTGTGGTATTCAAGGTATTACTGTAGTCACTCATACATCAGAAAAAAACAAAAAACGATGAATACATTAGTATAATCTCTTATTTTTAGCTCTCCCCCCTTTCTTTCTCTCTTTTTTCTCCTTATATAAATAGGTATCCCCCACACACATACACACTTGCTCTCACCAGTAGATAAAATATCTACCTGGAATGGTGTGCTGACTTCATTTTTATTAATAAATCAATAAGCAGATAAATGAATATAGATAGATTTTTGTCAGTATTGATTAGTATTACGCATGACTTCCCTCGGAAATAAAGATCTGGACATCTATGCATACATCTATAAATGTATATCTACCCATCTGTACAAACAATAATAGAACCAGAATTTCCCGATAAATGTCTACTCAAACTCACTCAAAGGAATATGTTTAATATTCATATTTATATTTATATGTATATATATATATATATATATATATATATATATATATATATGAGAGAGAGAGATAAATAGATAAATAGATTGCAGGATGGTTTTATATATATATATATATATATATATATATATATATATATAGTGAGAGAGAGAGAGAGATAAATTGATAGATAGATTGCAGGATGGTTTTATATATATATATATATATATATATATATATATATATATATATATATATATATACATATATAGTGAGAGAGAGAGAGAGATAAATTGATAGATAGATTGCAGGATGGTTATATATATATATATATATATATATATATATATATATATATATATATATATATTCTGAGAGAGAGAGAGAGAGAGAGAAATAGATAGATAGATTGTAGGATGGTTTTATATATATATATATATATATATATATATAGAGAGAGAGAGAGAGAGAGAGAGAGTGGTAGAAAGGTAAGTTATAAGACAGAATACAAATTTAGGTTTTAAATTTCAATTATTGGCAAAATTGCAACCCACTTCATTATACATGGAAAAATGGATGGTATATATATATATTCATATGTATTTGTAACCAGTTATATCTATCTATCAGAAAATAGGTCCTTGGAAGATACCTAATGAACATGAGGGAGTTGAATATCTCCGACACATTAAGTTTTTGCTCATCTTTAGAGCAGATCCATGTACAATTACCTCCCCTATGTTGTGATTATATGTCCACACCACATAATATTGCAATAAACTACGGAATGAGTAATTAAATTTTGGGGCAGGACCATGCTCAATTTCTGCCCCTAACAATGGTTTTGGCAGAGATATACACTCCCTGAGTGCGTCTTAGTTCAGGAAGTTTTAGTTTTAAGTTTGCTGGTTCATATATATCAGCCTCCTTATCACAAGGTCAATATTTTCCCCTCCATGAAAATGTCAGTCAGTGCACTCGCACAGGGAAAAAAATATATTGCAATATAAAAACTCAAAAATCACTGAGAGAATTGTTACCTCTGCGAACGCCATTGTCAGGGGAAGTGATCGTGCTGGATTGGACCCAAAATTACCTGTTCTCACATTGCCTGTTGTCAAGTCTCACATAAAATATCATAGAAATTCATTGAGTACTCTTGGTTGTGGACACACTTGAAATGAAGGCAATATTTTGGATATATGACTACGATGTAGGTGAGATAATTATATATGGATCCTCTCCAGGATTTGATCAGTTCTCTCATAGCCTATTTTCCACCCTTCCACAAAATGTTGTGGAAATTTATTGAGCACTTTTGGAGATATCTTGTGGACAGGAAAAATAATGTGGTTTTAACTCATAACTACGGTGTGAGGAAGATAATTGTGCATGGATCTGCCTTAAAATCTAAACACTTCTTTTGTAGTCTTTACCCCATTTTCTCATGAAATGTCATAGAAATTCATTCATAATATTTAGAGATATCATGTGAACAAGTATGAAATTAGGGCGATATTATGTGTTTTGGACATATAATTACAATTTAGGGGAGATAATTCTGCATGGATCCACTCCAAGATTTAATTAGTTCTCTCGTAGCGTATTGTCCACCCTTCCACTGAATTTCATAGAAATTCATTCTAAACTTTTTGAGTTATTGTGTGGACAGTCATGAGTGTATATATAAATTTGATGGAAAAAAAAAAAAACGGAAAAATATCTCTCATTCAGGATTCCTTGATTCACCTGAAAATTCTTCCACCTCTTGATTACTCCAATGTCCACCCTTCCACTAAATTCCATGGAAATTCATTGAGAACCTTTGGAGATATTGTGTGGACAGATAGATAGAGAAACCAACAGATGAACAGACATGATCAATCTCATTTCAGCTTCGTTGATAGGGATAAAAGAGCCAGTAAAAAGAAGTAAATACAGACCTCCCCAGTTATAATATGGTTTGTTATAGCACAGTTCATGTTATAACACAGGTGAACTGAGGATTCCAAAATATCAATCTAGAGCCAAAAAACCTCGGTGTAGCTTCAAAATAGTTAGATTTAGCTCCAGAATAGTTAAATGTAGCCACAAAATAATTGATTTGAGCCAGGCTTGGTCGTAACATTGTTTATCTTTTTCGAACCCCATCACCTACGTAACAGCAGGGAAATGCCAGTATCTACTTTTGGAGTTTATGTGTAGTTGAACTTGGTTGAAGTCCATGAAAACCAAACTTTGTCTTTTAAAGAAAGCTGAGTTGTTGCTGAGAAGAAAAAGTGAGTCGAGTTGACGGTTAGCCAGCAGGTTCTACGATGAATCTGTCAGACTCCCGAGAGAGGTGCAACTCAGGTCCCTGCTGTAATTGTTGGCAGCTTTTTATAAGCAGCTCCGGTATATGGCACCCTGCAGACCTTCCCGCCCATTTCCTGTTTCAACAACTAATCCATATTGCAACTCTTGGTTTCTGGCATCGAAACGAAACAGTTGAGAACCAAGGAAAAGATGGTGAGAGAGAAGATGAGGAAGAAAGGAAGAAAGAAATAGATGAAAAGCAAATGAAAATAATGAAAATTGAACAGGTCTCAATGGAAACCAACACGTGACCAACATCTTTCGGCAACATGTTATATGTTGGGGGTGATGAATTGAAAAAATTGGGAAAAAAGGAAGATCGATGAATAAATTACTCCACTTGATTTTTGTTTGAAAGTAATCGCTAAAAGTCTGAATTGGGAAAAATAAAACAAGCGAGAACACAAATATCAAGGGACCAATTTAGCATCAACTTACATAGGAAATTGATCCCCACCTCCAGCCACAAAAAACTCACTTTAGACGCAGATTTAAAAAAGTAAAAAAAAATGTTCAAATTTTCAGCCCACTACAACCTATTCGTACAGCTCAAATACGCAACACATAGTTAGATAGATAGATAGATAGATAGATAGATAGATAGATAGATATCCACACATCCTCGCATAATTGAACCACCATAGTCAGCTTGCATGCCAGAAATGATATCTTGGAAGTAATTTAAAATTATCTTTAAGAATAGATCTTCTATCCAGAAATATCTTGAAAAAATATTTTTTATCTAAAATTATTTTTTTAAAATGGATCTTTCATCTAAAATCATCTAAAAAAATACCAGCACATGATTTGGGCATTGTTGGTCCCTAAATGACCGTAGAGACCCCAAAAAGCATTTTTGGGGGGGTCTCTGAAGGGTACTAAATGGTTTACTGATGAAAATTTTTATGGTTGTTGCCCCAAAAATGAGACTGCAAGCCCTCAGAGATACACACGCCGAGACCCATAGGTTCTGACAAAAGAAGGGCAAAGAATCTGTAGCACACATAACTAGTTGTAGGGAGCATGGAGATTTGAGATAACAGGCCAGCAAGACTCACTTAAAAACCGCAAAAAGCTATGTTGACTAGGTTGACAGTTTTGGTTGAAAGTTTCTCAAAAGAATTAATGTAACTCTCCACTTTTCTTCCTTTCTATCTTTCTTTCTTTACTCTACCTTTGATCAGTCATTTTTCTTCTTTCTTTCCTTCTTCCTTACATCTTTTCTTCATTTTTCTCTTTCTTGTTTTCCTTCTCTCACCTCACCTTTGGGATAGCTGTTTTTTTTCTCTCTCTCCTCACTCTTTCTCTATGTTTTCTTTTTCCCTTTCTTTCTCTCTACCTTGCTCTGGTCTATTCTATCTCTCCTTCCTAGTTTCTCCTACTCTACCACTTCTGTCTCTCTCCTCTCCTCTCAATTCTCTCCCATTTTCTCTCTCTCTCCTTTCTTTGTATCCCTTTCTTTCTTTTTTCTCCTACACCTGTCTCTCACCTCTCCCATTACTCTCCCCCTCTCTCCTCCACTTTGTTTTGCTCTCCCCTCTCTCTTCCTTTTCCTTTCCCCTCTACCCTTTCTCTTCCCCTTTCTTTCATTCTCTCTTCTCTCCTCTCCCCTTTCTTTCACTCTTCTCTCATCTCCCCTTTCAAACTCTTTCACCCCACATTCTCTTCCTCTTCCTCTTTCTTTCTCCTCTCCCCTCTCTAATGTATTCTTCCTCTCACTTCTCTCCTCTGATTCCCTCTCCTCCCCCTCTCACCTGTCCTTATAGAACAACCCCCCTCTATACTCACCTGCTTTCACTCTTTCAATTCAAGTCACAGCTATTTTAGGAAAATGAAATTCTTGGAGCCTCAACTAATCACTAATACACCTCCCTGCCTTCAAATTTCCTCTTTCTTTCTGTATCTACCCCTTTTCCACCTCCAAGATGTCCCCACCCTTGTTTTTCTTTTTCTTCCTACTTTTACGCATCTACTCAGAACATCCCTCACATTTATATAATCGAGATTTCAAAGAAAATCTACCCCCAAGCTGCAACCGCGTCTATCTGTTGTTCCTCGTAAATTATTCCCAATTCGACTCATTCACTCATGCTTCACCTTCCATTCTTTTGTGAACTCCAACTAGAGCAACAATAATCATATCATCTGCTTCCTCAGCAATGACTGCACTTCTATATACATATATAGATACAAATATATGTATCTATACATGATGCATATATATATATATATATATATATGTATATACATGTATACATGTATGTACATATATATATATATGTGATAATTGTAGAGACATTTGAGCTGAAACTATATTTCGTCCAGCACCAATGTTAAATGAGTAGCCAATTGAACAGCTCAGTGCCAGATGGAACGTAGTTCCTACTCATTTTCCTTCAAAATTATCACATTCTGTTGAAAATTAACTGTCCATTATACTGATATATATATATATATATATATATATATGTGTGTGTGTGTGTGTGTGTTTATATATATATATATATTTATACATATATGTATATATATATATATATATGTATATATATATATATAAACACACATATGTATATATATATATATGTGTGTGTGTTTATATATATATACATATATATATATATATATGTATATATATGTGTTCATGTATATACGTATATATATATATATATATGTATGCATATATCTTTAAATGTATGTATATATTTATGTGTATTCATGAGAGAAAACGGCAATATTTTATTTCAGTTTCGCTCATGCCAAGTTTTGTCAAGAGAATATCTGAGCAAAATGTCAAAATAGAGAATCATTTATCCTAAAAAGCCTTCCAATGTTGTCATTTTATTCTCATTATGTTTATTTAACCACAGTCCATAATAATACATTCACCATATGCATATATGTGTGTATTCAATATATCATATATGAATGATATAGATATATATATATATATATGAAATAGATATGTATATATGATGCATATATGTATGATGTATGTGTGTAAGTAATGTATATACTATATATATTCAGTTTTTAAGTGGGTCTGCCTTGCTATCTATCGATCGATTGAACATACAGGCTACGTTAACAGGATTGTTGGGGGAAGAAGAAAACTTTCAATTCTAGAAGATCCAGAACATTCTGTGTATTGAAAACCTTTGTAACATGATTTTAAACCAGAAGACTTGATAATAAGATGCACAGTTTTTACAACACTGTAGATTCATCCTAATTCATTAGAAGCAGGGTCGGGTCGAAAGAGCATTTGGGTTCAAAATCGCAAAATGCAGGTGAGTTGGTAGGTCTTGGAAGTAACTCGTTCATTGATCACTGCCTCTTTTTTTTAATTGATGACCCCCAACACAGCATGCTACCAAAAGATGTCGGTCATGTGACAGTTTCTTTTGAATAACTAACCAGACCTGTTTATTTATGGCAGTCAAAGTAAGCCTTGAACTGCTTGTTGCAATCAGCATTAAAAGAATCCATTCACCTCTCTTCTTATCACAAAATTTCTGCTTTGTTCCTTCCAATCTTTTTTCCGTCATTGTAGTAATATCCTCTGCCAGTTTTGTTTCTGTTGACTGAAACCAAACGTCTTTTGAGAGTGAGTGAAGGTGAAAGGAAGGAGAACACAATGTAGACCCTAACACCTCCACAGCAACGACCTTCACTATTTGTCTCAGGTGGAAATGTTTGTCACCCTTGCTTCAATCTATCTATCTATCAAACAATGTTGCTATCTATCGATCAAGCAATTTATCTATCTATCTATTACTCAGACATATATATTTATCTCTCAGTTTATATCTATCTATCTATTAGAAACCTCCGCTGCCAAAACTGCGAAAAAAGGTCAACAGAGGTATCTTCAGTTTTAAAGTGATTCTGGCTGGCTAAGTATGTGTCAAGCATACAGGCCACACCAATGGAGCAGCAGACTCCACATACATAGATTAACAGCCAGCCAGTGAGACCAACTTGAAAACTGAAGAAACCTATGTTGACAGTTTTGGTTGACGGTTTCAAATATATTCCCAGTACCTTGATCAAAGGTAATCTCATTCAGCGTTGAGTTCTTTCTTTATTCTAATAATAAGAGCTTCAAGACTCTGAAACCATTTTTGGGGGGCGGGGGTGATTAACATGTTAGGAGAGTTCAATAAGAAAATTTTCCCTTCATTAAGTTTTTGATCCGAGACATTTGGGTTTTGGATTTTGGAAATAGCTGAATTAATAGCCGACAGTACCTGATCAAACACTTATGGATACTTCTTATATACACCAATGTCTAATGGTCATTTTTACGAAAATAGGAACAATTAGGTAAAAGAAATTGGAAAAAACATTCCTTGTCTGTGTCTTTAATCAAACTTGTGTGTGTGTGTGTGTGTGTGTGTGTGTGTGTGTGTGTGTGTTTATAAATGTACTATATTATTTGAAACTCTATTTGAGATGACCTCCTGTTCTTACATGGAGAATGAGTCATTTGGACTAGACAGCATAAATAAGATAATTTTTTTTTAATGAGGCTGCTGCAAGAATACATATGTATATATATATATATATATATATATATATATATATATATATATATATATTGATAGCAAGCAACAGTACTGAAATGAATGTATATTGAGAGATGGACACATACACACATACAAACACTAATGTATACATGTATATGTATTTATGTATTGAATCACTGTAGCCCCACAAAAGGCCTGCCCAACCATCCTGCCAAGTAGGCTACAGACTCTTCTTTTTTGCACTTCTGTGTGTGTCTCCAGTCGCTCCTCGGCACATTTTCCGAGCCATAACCTTGTATGAGTATACCTACAGACACCATTTAAAAGTGATTTTTGTGCGCTGGTATTTTTTTAGATAATTTTAGATAACAGGTCTTTTTTTTAGATAATTCTGGTTAATTTTTTTAGATAATTAGTTCTGACCATTTGTTGTTTTTTTTTACTCGCAGTGATGGAAATAGGTTTTGGGAACTAAGTATACAATAATGTCTCCATTAGTAGACATCGAACACACAAAAAACCTAGAAAATTAGAAGTAGATATATGCTTATCGTATTTCCAATAATGTTTTCTCATTCATGTAGGTTTCATCTATTAACTGACTTGTTTGTTTTAAAGCCGGTTTATCTAAAAATAAATTTAATTCTATTAATGTATCAATCAGCTTACTATCAATTTAACACTTTTCAATGCTTCTATTCAAGTCTCTAGCTTTCTGTTTTACAGTGTCAAATGTTATCAATTCATCCTAATCTAATCAGGTTTATTCAGATCTGTCTCTATCCAGCCACAAATCTATTCCATGTCTTGCTAGAAACAATCAACCAAAACTGTCAAAATAGATTTCTCCAGTTTCCAAGTTGGTCGGATGGCAATGAGAAGATGGAGTTGGAACAATTATTTGGGCCTTTGCTGTTAAGCTCAATGGTAGAAGCAACACTACGTTGAGGCAGCTACCTATCAATTGCAGTTTTAATTCATATAGCAGCCCTATTTTCTTTGATTGTTTATTCTATCTATGTTTTCTTGGCCAAATGATACTTTCACCATATAATCATGGGTGTTCATTTCAAATTAGAGTTTCAGTACAATATATTGCAATCAATAATCATTCTTTTGGATCATGCATCCATTTTTTTAATAACGTGATTATCGCATTGAAAGAAACAAATAGAGTAGATATAAAACATGAATAAACAAAATGAGAATTTGGAGTTAAAACAGTTATTTGGGCCATTGCATTACCTGTGGTTGTTTAGCTCAGTGGTAAAAGCAACACATATACATGTATGTATATAATGAAGAAGGGTGGATAATGAATGAACAAGACAAAATTTGCATACAGGCCTTCCCAAAGGAGCTAAAGTCTTCTATTTTTTCAAAGATTCCACCCTTAGATAGGTTTTCAGTGGATTTGCAGTGTGTGTTTATGCTTAATTGGTCCCTAGTTCGACCCCGCAAGTTTTTTTGAAAATTCAGATCTTTTAGTGATTACTACCCGACAAAAGCCACAAGAAGTGACTTATTCATTGATCATAGCTTTTTTCAATTTTTTCTAATGACCACCCCTAACACAGTATGCTGCCAAAAGACATTAATTAAGTGATAGTTTCTATTGAGTGACTTACTATACCTGTTGATCAAATCATTTAAATTATCTACCAATCATTAATTGAACCGTTAGTCTGCTCATCTCTCAATCCCAAACATCATTATCAACATTTATCGACTGATAAAATAAGTTCCTACGTAGAGTCGATGGAAGGAAATCTTTACTATTGAACATATTAGAAAAAACAGATCTGGCTAGTTACTCATTAGAAACTGTCACATGACTAACATCTTTTGACAGCATGCCGTGTTGGAGGTGATCAATTAAAAAAATTGGAAAAAGAGATGATCTATGAATAAATTGCTTCCGTCCCAAACGGTTGGGCAGCAATCACTAAAAAATCAGAATTTGCAAGAAACAAGCTGACACAAACTAAATGATCAATTTAGCTTGAGCTTACATTGCAAACTGACCCCTTCAGTAAAAACTTATTTAAATTGACAAAAAAAAAGTTTTTTTTAAGACATGGAAATGAGTAAATTCTTGAATTTTCAGCCCTCTAGCTCTATCATTGCAACTTGTATATGTGAGACATGCACACATGCATACATAGTCAGCCTGACCAACATGAAAACCGAAGAAATGTATATTGACTGTTTTGGTTGAAAGTTCCCTAACTGGTCTGGTCAGTCACTCTTCAAAAGTTGTTCAGCCAAAGAACGTATTCTATTGATGAAGATAACTCTGATTTTGAATTGAAGAATTCTTCAAACGATTCTTCAATATTCTGAAGTTGTTGATGAGACAAAGAGAGTTGGATGGAGCAAATCTTGGAACTCTGTCCTTCCTTGCATTGAAAAAAGTCTTCCTCCCTTCCAAGGCATCATTCAAACAAGCCAATTGCACACTGTAACATCATGCAGTAACAGTTTCTTCTAGTAATCTTAGTTCCCTAGGAATTCCCTTTGAATCCCCTGAAATACAAAACTTTTATTACTAACAGAATCTGCATAGTTTGAGTTGAAAGTTATCATTGATCTAGCCATGATTTTCTTCTTTTTGGATTCTTGTGAACATGTTGAGGACAAAAACACAACAATCCAAATCAAAAATACAGAACTGGAGAAATTGGACCACTACATCTACTTAGGACAAAGAATCTCCATGAAATCCCCAGAAGGAGGAGAAACCAAGCAAAGAATCATCCCAGATTGGCATGCTTTTAATAGAGCAAACTCAACCTTCAAGAACTAGAAAGTCTCATTAACTCTATAAAGAAAGGTATACAACCAATGCATCCTCTCAGTGGAAACCCGTGGAGCTGAAATATGGAGTCTAACCAAAAGATCAACCCTCAAACTGAGAACCTTACAATATCCACTGGAGGGAATCATCTTCAACATCATATGGAGAAATCACTTGACAGCATAGTATATTAAAGAAAAAAAATACAGGAGTTACAGTTAAATGGCAATGGGCTGGTGATGTTGCAAGAATGTCAGACTATTGCTGTTCATCATGACTCACACAATCATATGCAAAACTGACTTATAAAATAAATAAGATGGTTTGATGAACAAGTTCAGAAATTATTGGATCTGTGACGCCTATGATAGAGAAGTCTGGTGGGTCTTAGGGAAGGTGTATGTCCTATAACGACACGAGAGGCTGATGATGATGATGATGATGACCTTGTTAAAAACCAAGTAAATTTCAAAGACATTTTCAAGGTTTCCCTAGTATTGTGCAAAAGATGACAATGGGAGATTTAGCAGCAACTTAATGTAATCTGCATCTTGGTCCATAAATAATCGTGTATGTAAGTCCATTCTTGTTCTATAGTGACAGCAGTTGAGAAGGCCAATAAAACTCCAATCTTCATCATTTATTAACATGGCATAAACATCATGAAAGCCAAGGTAACAAGAGAGCAAAAATTCTGGTTCAGCAAAACATGACTATTATCTGTTGGTTCGTTGTGGTTATTATGGGGAAAGGATTAATGTTCGTCTCTTTCTCTATCATCTACTCTCACTCTCTGTCTGTCTCTCTCTCTCTCTCATCTCTTCTTTGATGAAAGCAACAATAAATATAACTTTTTTCAAATTGCATATAAAATATGGTCTTTTTTCAGAACATTATTATAGGAAAAAATATTACTTTTTATTCTATCAGAGAATTGCTTCCTTTTATTGATTCGGTCTCTTCTAGCTAACAATAGAATATTGGATTTCATATGAGATGAAGTCAGACTGATTCATGTCTCATAACCCTCCACATCACGAGAGCTCCCAAACTAACTAAACAACAGCGTTAACTGTTCATCATGAGTTG